>WBMY01018861.1:72715-205280 GCA_013397315.1 Donacobius atricapilla
CTGCTCCCACATCCCTGTGTCATCAACACTGCTCCCACATCCCTGTGTCACCAGCACAGCTCCCACATCCCTGTCACCAACACTGCTCCCACATCCCTGTCACCAACAGTGCTCCCACATCCCTGTGTCACCAGCACTGCTCCCACATCCCTGTGTCACCAGCACTGCTTCTTCATCCCTGTGTCACCAGCTCTGCTTCCAGCACAGACCCCAGTCCCAGAGCCTACAGTGGCCTCAGGGAGGAAAATTAACTCTTCCCCAGCCAAAGCCAGCACAATAAGACATTAAAAATTATTGTTTTCCTGATCATCATCCTTTGAATTTCTCACAGTCTGGCATTTGCTCCCTTTCTATTCCGTGAGAATAACTCGGTGTGCAAATATCCAGTTCCCTCCCTGCGTGTGTCTTGCTACCACCACAACGGGGAGTGACAAAACAGGCACAGTTAAGAGATGAGAGAAGGAAAAAAAGAAGGAAATATCAGTAAACTTGGCACAACATTCAATTATAAAAGTGGATGTAAAATGCTAACAATTCAATGCTCAGAAGAACTCATCTGAATTTCATTAGTATCTAAGTAGAATCTGGTATTTGTTAAAGAGGACAAATGTTCTTAAAAGATGTGTTGCTCACAATCATCTCAGGATATAAAAACATGAATTCAAGTTACCAGTTGGTCCCTCTGCATTCCAAAGAAGAAAAGGGAAAGAGAAAAGAATTAAAGATGATGTTTCAACAGATGCAAAGCACTCTGGGGGGCTGTCACTGGGACAAATAAAGCCGTGGGACGTCAGCATGTCCTCTGTAAATCCATGAATGCCTCTGGAGTCACTCAGGGTGTACCACAGCAGGTTTGGACAGCACTACACGTGGGGTGATGAGGGGTAGGGGGAGATGGGCAATTCCTGCTACGGGACAGGAAAGAAGTGAAGTATCAGCCCAAAACGCTGGTCCTAGGAGAATCGAAGAACAGGATTTTGCTCCACATTTTTTCCACCAGTACAGATGATATAAAACTGTTTCCAGCAGTGTTTTTTTCCTTTTTTCATATTATAGCANAAAGAAGAGGATTAAGGGAAATATAGAAAATTTTAACTATGGAAAATTGAATTTTCAAACAGGAAAATATTTCTAACTTAAAAACCAAAACCATCTTTTAATTAAAAGGCAGACTTGACAATTTCTTACAGTAAAAAATTGAGATGTTTATTCTCAGACATATTGTTTGCTTCTTTTAGATAATTCATCTTCACTACATCCCCCAAAATACAGAAGAAAAGGGAGAAAACCATTGCCAGAATTTTAGCTGATGTACCTGGATGGTCAGTAAAGCTGCTACAATTTCTCAGGTTCTAGGACAGTGGTGTACCCCTGGAAAAAGCCATAACATTTTCACATTCGTCTGTCTCAACAAAAACTAAGAAATTAATAAAAAAATTCCTTTTGGAAGTAGAGAAAACTCAGCATAAGACAGATAAGGTAAAATAAATTGATAGCTGAGTAATCTCAGAGAAACAAAACTGATCTAATTTGTCCTGGAATTAGGCATCTGCCATCATCTTTAATTTGCCAGATCCCATACAATCATAACATCAAAAAAGTCCCTAAAGCAATTTCACTTTCTAATTTGTATAATTTTATATCACCAGAACCATGGAGTTTTGTTCCCTATCTCATCCAAAAAGTAGAAGAGTAGATCTTCTCTTTTAAGTTAACTGTCTTTACTTTTCTAAGTCACTTGGCATTTCCTATTTGTGGAGGCAACTATGCAAATTTAAAGCCTGATCTTTACTCAGTGTCAATCAAAAAAGCCTCACCAGGGGAGGAAGAAAGTATAAGACTCCTCATTAAAACTGTCACTAAATTCATCTCCGCATCAAAAACTGCCAAAAAGTACTTATTTTCATCTAAAACAATCCAGAACATAATAAGTGTGACTGAAGTGTGGAAATCTGCATATAACCCTCAGAATTCCCTAAATCAGATATCACTTTTTACATTGGAAAGCCAAGGCTGCAGCCAGAAGCAACAAATTTTCCGAAGTATTTCCTTTGTGTGCACTTTGACCTTGCTAGAAAGCAGCTCTTCAAAAGACTGGTTTCTTGCAATGCTGGAGAGATCAATGGAGATTTTTTTAAAGATATTTGGAATCCACTGTACAAAACAAAGAGGCATTAAAATTAGATGTCAGGTATGAGTTGTTTAGAATTAACCTTACCTATCTCAGCATATGAATATTAGACTATTTAGCTGTGCCTCATTTTCACACATTATATGCTACACAAACTTCAAGTCCCAAATATGTTGGTGTTTATCTCTTAATTTAGCATGTCCAACGCAGCCACAATTCCTCCAGAGCCAAACACTGAGTTCATTCCCAGTGAATTCAGACAATAATATATATTTACCATATGGAGTGTGAAGTCTGTAAAACAGGAATATTTCTCACCCCTTTTTATTTGACTCCTGCATCAAAGAAGTTTATACCTTACAATAAAATCTACTAGCCCATTTTTGGCTCTCCTTTTGCATCATGTTGTGCCTTGGCCCCTGAACAGCGTCCAAATCCACAGAATAATCTGAGTAGGAAGGGACCAACTCACTGGTGACTTGCTCTGGTCCCAGATGAAATTTCCAGCTGTGTTCCAGGAAGATCTAAAGCAGGAATTCTGAGGGTAAAGATGGGATGTGGTCAAAAGTCACCCAGGCTCACTGAGAGAACAGGCACACACCGATGTCACTCTTCAGGGACCGCCACAGAGCCTCGACCATCGCCAGGATCCTGATCCCTCCTGCCCAAGCCAGAAATGCCATTTGAGCCCTGGCTGCTCCCTCCTGCCTGTCAGGAGGTTGTGGCTAGGTTTGGGAGCTGCTGACCCCACGGACAGCGCTGTCAGCAAGAGCAAAGCAGGAAAGCTGACCTGTGGCACCCCCAGGCACCCTGACATGGGGCTGTTTGCCATCTGGCAGGGCAACAGACCAAGGTTCTGGGGAAAGGAAGGAGAAGTTGTGGTGGGGAGAGGCAATAGGAGCACCAGTGTGGGGAGAGGTGTTCGGATTAGAGGAGTCTGTTGAGATAAGGATCGGGGAGCTCTGGGAATGGACAACAAACCTTTGGCACCGACAGCCCCATCCTCCCTGCTCACCCCCTCCGTGCCAGCCCTTCCCTCCCAGCATTTCCCTAAGCAGGGGCCTGTCCCAGCCCCTTTCCTGTGCTCTGATGTGACAGGGCCAAAATGATCCCCCCCACTCCCCAAAACTTTCCCCACTTCTCCCCATGCTGCCACATTGAATTTCACCTGTCCTGGCCAGTAGCCTTAACTGCTGCTAAGGAGGCACTGCCCCAGCAGAGAGCAATCCTGGTGCTTGGAAAACCAGGTATTCAGCACACAGCAGGAGCACAAGTTGAGCAGCAGACAGCAGGAACATGAGCCATGGAAACCTTTTTGACTTATTTATTCCTCCTGAGTCATCTTGCAGTTGGAAGGGCTGTCTCCGTATTTCCCTACTCCAAATGCAACATAAAAGCCGGAGGCCGCTGTGAAACTTTGATAAGGAAACTGAAATTTGCCATGAAAGCAAGGCACAACGCCAAACTTCAAAATGGACAATACCCTAGTGTAGCCCTGAATTCATGCCTGACATGTTTTAGTTTTTCAGAAATTCTTTTCCCAGACAATTTTCTGTAAACAAGAACAATGTTTTTGTGCTGTACCTCTGTTATTCATTCCTTTCTCATAGGAAGGACTTCTTGATCTCCCTCACATCCGACCAATGTGATTGAAGAAGTTTGCCTTGGTTTCACCAATCAGATTGGTCCGTATAGAATAGTATGAAAGAGATATCATCCCCCAAAAAAGTAGACATTAGACATTGTAGCCTTCTAAAATCAATAGTCTGTGTCATTTTTGGCGCAAACTGCGACACCCTAGAAGTCCTAAGAAAGGTTTAAAACACCCAAAAGACAATATAAGCACTGAGAGCATCTTCAGGGGAGGTTGTGAGGGCTGCAGGGTCACCTGTATGTGATCTGCATGTATTTCCCATCCCACACTCCCATCCTGTGACACAGCAAAGTACTCGGGATTTGCGGCCGGCTGGGTGAATCTGAGCCCTGGAAGACAGCGCTCCTACTGGTGAAAAGTTGGGTTTAAATAAATCATCCCCAGGATCTGTTTGTGCTAATCCACGGGGGAAACGAGTTTAACTTTAATTTCAGGCAATGGCACTGATGGATATCAGAACCTGCACTGAGCCCATGAATAGATTAATAAAAATATACTTAAAGAGCCCGGGATGTATACCTGTCAAACACTCAGATGACTAATGCAAGAAGAACCAGATAAAGACATTAAACATGCAGTAGACACTGGCATGGGGTGGGAGGAAGTCTGATTCTTGTCAAACAATCACAAAAGAGAATTATTTAAGATCCAAAAATACGGTGTGGGGGACTGCAATTCAATTGCAAAGGCACTGAAGACAGCAGCTTTTGAATACAGCCTTTAGTCAGAGTTTAAGAAATCAAAGTAGCTGTGTTATTAATGTGCCTTAAACACCGGATAAACCAGCAATTTCTTCCTCTGCAGGCACCTGGGGCTCCTCACAAAATAACACCGTGTTTTGACATCCCCCGTGCCTGGCACGGGCTGCCTGTCAAGCAGAGGAGGTGACAACAGAGGGATCCTGGTGTGTTTTTCACCGCGGTGGCTGTGAGCCCTTCACAGGGAAGACAAGCCTCGGATGACTTTTATCCTCCTGGCTGTTGGAGCTCTGTTGCAGCACCCACATGGGCTGCGTTTAGCTCCACGCACCGGCTCCGTGCGCCCATGCCAGGGATGACCCAGGCTGGGCACCCAGAAACATCCACCTCTGCTCCAGGAGTATCCTGAGACTAAAATGTGGGAGCTGGGAGGGCTCTCTCTCCCTACAGGAGCCCAAAGGGCAGCAGGATAAACATTTTAATCTCTGCGGAGCTGCTTTGTAGAGAATGAAATGCAGACGAAAAGTGTAGAGCAGGGACCACGTGTCCCACCTGCTTCCCCCCACCAGGAGACTATTTTGAATATTGGGATGCACAGATACACATATTTTTCAGCTCCTAAGAATAACCCTGGCATGCCAAAATACCCAGGCTTTACAGAAATGCTCTGGCAGTTTTTCCCCTGCGTGATTGGACCCTCTCACGATCAAAAGATCCTTTAATTTAGACATTGATATAATTACCTGAGCACTGAAACTGCAGCAAAGAGTTTATCCACTTCCACTGTCTCTGTGGGTCCTGACCAGCTCTCCAAAATGAAAATTGCAATGCTCTGCTCTCAGGAATAAACTCAGGATGTCATGAAATGAATCAACATAGTAATATTTTGCAAAAGCCCATCAATGTTTGCTTATTTGTTTGTTTGTGCATTTAAAATCAGTTAGTGGGAAGTGGGAGGTTTGCCTAGAAACCTCTGAGCTCGGTGAACCTGGATTCTCTATGAAAAGATGAAGATGTTAATCTCGCCTTTAATCTTAAGAGTGCATAAAGGTGTTTTCAGATACCTTTACCTTTTCTAAGCATCTGCCTGTACTTTGGGTTTTTTATGAAGTCTGATGGACCTTTCAAACTCCAACATCTAGATGTGGATAGTTTCCTTTATAAGAAGCCTGTCACAGATGGCTTCAGATGGACATGTCATCTCAATCTGAGCCAGCAAGTCAAGCAAAATAACCTACATTACAACAATTAGAGAAGTTTTCCTTCCTGCCTTGCTGCTGGAACGCGCTATTGTAAAATTAACAGAAGTTTTCACAGGGCTATTTCCCCAATCGACTTCAGTTCATGTCTATCAGCGCTTTCCAGCAGACTGAAGCAATACAAATTCTGCACACAATTGCTCCCTGTCCTCTGCCACAGAAGCACTTCCCTTAATAAGAAATTTCTGAAGGATTTTCAATCGGAGGCACCAACAATGGTTGCAGCTAATGGCAATACGTTCCTTGAGATTTATTCTGCAAGAGGCACCTTTCATTTTAACAAATGTACCATGGTATGAGGAGTTTGTGATGGGTGAACTCAGCCAGCATGTGCTGACAGCCCCCTGAGAGCTGGAGGGCCGTGCAAAATGTATGATTTGAAGGCTTGGAGTGTGTTATTCTTCCCTTTGTTACTCAGTTGGATTCAAGTGCTAAAAAAAACCCCACCTGGCCCTAGGAAATCATCTTTTCCTCTGGTGAAGTTTGTGCTTTGTGTTTGAATGGGAGGTTTATTGGGAAAAGGAGAAGATGAGGTAACTGAAATATTAGCTGGAAAGGTCTCCTCAAGAAAGGTTTCTAATTTCTGCTCCAAAAGTTGATCAGGAGAGGGGTGAAAGTCGCCAGCAATATTTTCTGAACAACTGGAACCATCATTTTTAACAGAAGCCCTTTCAGTCTTTACTCAGTTTAAAGAGAATGAATCTGAAAATCTGCATCACTTTCCATTTCATCACATCCAAGTTATCTCCAAACCAGCAAAAGTGGGATGCTTCTTTTTTTCCCTTTCCACTCTCATTCTGCAATCAATTTTCTACCTACATTCTTCTCACTGGAAACATTAATTTTTAATTTCATTTGCACAGGACAAGCATTCTGTCTTTAATGATGATGGGGCAGCAAAAGCTGCAGAGGGAAATCCCACACTGCCTCATCCAAGCTCTGATAGCTGAATCCCTCTCCAGTCACTCACCACCTCGAAGTCTGGAACTTCAGGAGGGGGGCCAACAGATGAAGACAGATCTCTGCATTTTAATGAGCAGTCCTGCAATATTTACTTGGTTAAAAGACAGTGGATACTTCATCTTGCCTGTCATAACAAATATGTTCCCCCTGGCAGCTCAGCATCTCGTGTTTAACACTGTACTGACAAATGTACCTCTCCTCTTTCATGATGAAAGCAGACACAGTTTTAGAGGGAATGGGCCCGCAGGTTAACTGGGTTTGTTTTTTCTTTTAATTTTATAAATGCAGTGCTTCTCCTAGAGCTAAAGACCACTACTGCAGTTTAGGTCTACAACCCTAATTCAAAGCCATGTCAACACTCTCCCTGTAAATCCTCAGCCTCATGCACTGCTCAGTAGCAGAAGTGAATTGAAATGCAAGTCTGGAGTCAGGTGTAAGGTCCAGCTTCCCAAACTGCATTTTCCCTGCTAGGTGTGAGGACAAAGTGACACCTCCTCATATGTGGAGCTGATGAAAAATGTTCCTCCATTTCTTTCCCAGCATCATCTCCCTTGCAGACCCCCAATAAGGACCTGAGGGAGCTCAACGACCCCCCCTCCCCCCCAAAACTCGCCAGAAGGGCAAAGAAGAAAGAAATCTGCGCTTCTTGCCCTACTTTCTGTTCTTTCAATGAGTTTCCCCTTCCCAGGACTTGTTTTACATCACCTGGAGTAGCTTGGTCATGTAGAGGTGGCTGCAGCAAAGGGCAGCAGAAACTGATGGTTTCTGAGACACTTTGATGGTGATGGATGAACATCACATATCCTGACATTACTTCCCACTATTTCACAGAGAGGAGCTAGGAATGGATTCATTGAGCAATGTTTCCTCCTTTCATGATCCATCTTGAGATGACAATCCAATTTTCAGGTCAAGAGAAAAATTTTAAGCGATGGAAAAGTCACAGGTGACAAGAATAATGGCTGTGGGTGATGGCAGAAGGAGGAATGGCTCTGGTGTGGGTTTTATGGATGAGACACCCAGGATATGATGGAGGAAGGAGCACGGTGTGGGTGTCACAATGAAGCAGGGCAGGAGTTGGCTTGTGCACAGGCAGCCCTGTTCTACTCACAGATCACACAAAAATGCACAGACAGTCTCTTTTCCAGACTTCTGACAGCAGAAATAATATAAAAATATATCTGTGAGTGTTCCATTTTCTCCAGTCAAAGTCCAGCCAGAGTCACTATTTATCATCATTTATTCCAGTAAATAGAAGCCACACCCAGACCAATTATCTCACTGTCAGAGCTTGTAAATGGTGTTTTGGTACCATGGGATTCCTGTTCAGGAGTTTTGTTTGGATTCTGAGGCCTCTAATCTTTATCAGATATTACACCCCACTCATCACTGTCAGGAGCTAAAGCAGCATCAGCAACCGTGGCGTTGCTAACAGGGCCGTCCTCAGCATGTGAATCACCCTGCACATTATCCTCCAAATTCCTGCTTGCCTGAGAAAATTAACTCCACACGACCAGGACAGGCTGGATGGGGTTCATAGCAACCTGGAAGATGTCTCTGCCCATGGCAGGGAGGAGAATGAGACTTGAGCTTCAAGGTCTCTTCCAACACAAACCAGTCTGGGATTTGGGGATTTTGGCATTCTATGGCACCATGGGTATCAACTCTTCACTGCTTTCCATGGAATATGAGGGCAGGGAATGGTTTAATGGACAATAAAATTAACTAACTGGTTGCTTAAAGAATGTTTTCATAGAAACAACACTTGGCTGTGGCCAAGCAAGCCTTTCGCAAGATGCAAAGGGTACAATTCACTTATGGAATCCAGGCTGGTTTGGGTTGGAAGGGACCTTAAAGCCCATCCAGTGCCACCCCTGCCATGGGCAGGGACACCTTCCACTGTCCCAGGTTGCTCCAAGCCCCATGCAANCCAGGTTGCTCCAAGCCCCATCCAACCTGGCACTTCCAGGGATCCAGGGGCAGCCACAGCTTCCTTGGGCACCCTGTGCCAGGGCCTCCCCATCCTCCCAGGGAACAATTCCTCCCCAGTATCCCATCTGACCCTGCCCTCTGGCAGTGGGAAGCCATTCCCTGTGTCCTGTCAGTCCAGACCCTGGTAAATACTCTCTGTCCGTGTGTCCTGGAAGCTCCCTTCTTCCTTGTTCACAAAAGAAAGAGGTCACAGCACTTTCGGAGCCAGTCCACAACAAAAACTCCTTCCAGAGGTGCCTGACATGGTGCTGGTGGGATGCACCCACTGTGCCTGCCAAAGGGATGTTGTCCCACGCAGCCTGCCCAGCTCTCCCTGCCAGTCTCATCGCAGTGTGTGAGTCCTAGCCTAAAAAATCTCCAGGCACCCCACCTGAGGCAAATAACAGACCATGTAAATGGCTCCATGCTCCCATTGGATGCAAATCCACGCCAATTCCCATGCCCACTTTCCTGTCTCCTGGTCATCAGTGAGGCTTCCGTTCTGTCTTCCAAATCAAACTGCTTTATTAAACAGCAGGAGATAATTACAGCAGTGTCAAAGCCCGCTGAAGCACAAACAATGTGAGATTAAGGTGACTGATGTCAGAAGGAATTATGTGTATAAGAAATAAGTGCACTTCTGATTATAAAACTAAAGTATTGATAACCATTTTTCATCTTAATAAGTTTAGCAAAAGGGATATTAATGATGTGGAAGAAAAAAAGGAGCAGCTTATTAGTGGAAAGTCTGATGTCCTGGTTTGCTCACTTTTTTGTGAATAATTTAATTATAAAAGTTCCTTTTCTCAACCTCTTACATTTCTCAATGAAGACAAAACTGGAAAAGGGGGGATAAAAATATAAGCTGCTTTGCAATTACTGAACTCAGAATTCTCTGGGTTTGGGTTTGATTTTTATAATTCAACAACAGAACAAAAAAGCCACTTTGAGATTGAGTGAAAGCTTTGATCCTATTTATAAGGAGAAAAATGAAAGAAAACTGCCCTAGGTTAAAACAAAAAAAGTATAAACATAGTTTTAGCTTGAAAAATATTATGAATCTATACTTCTTGGTTTGGAGTTGAGGTAAATTGCCTGTGGTAGCTTCCCTTGCCCTTTGTTCAACATCATCTAAGCCAATGGAGGTGGAAATAGAGCCTTTAAAATTTTCCCAACAATTTAGCCTGTTCAACCTTTTTTTTTTTTTTCCCAGCAATTTAACCTCTTTTTTCAAGCACAGTTTTTCTGTGGTTCCAAGGACACTTTTGCTGGGGGTTGACCCAAGCCAGGAGAGCTGTAATATCCAACGAGCCCCATTAACTTACCTTGACATCTCATTTCCCTCTCTTTATATGACTCTGTCACTCATGACCCTTCCTCTGCAGCTCAAGCATCTGTCAGAGCCCAGAATCTGGAATTACATTATAATAGGTATTAAATGTGAGTCACTCCTGCCCACCTCTTTTCTCACTGTGAGAAATACCAGTGGTCAGCTCAAGCCTCCAGGATGACGAGTGAGTTTTAAAGCATCACCTCAAACTGGCAGAGTTTTCTCCTGTTGCAGGACAGCAGCAGCTGCAGAAATGACTGTGAAATACAGAGAAGAGAAACAGCACAGCATAGACCCCTTGGGTTTTAGTTCTGCACTACTTTTCCTCTTGCCAGTGCATCAGGAGGGTTTGTTAGGATCCTGTTATCAGGTGTATTCCGGGCGCATTTAAATATTTTGTGCATGCAGGGAGCCTGATTCCATGCAGGACGCAAACAAGAGGCGATTTCACTCAATGGACACCACAGAGAGACTCAGCTCATGGGATAGAACTGAGCCTGGGATGTCTGCTATAGTCAGGCCAGCTTGGAAGGGGACGTGGGATCCACGCGGATCCCTGGGGTGAATCCCTGGTGGCAGCAGTTAGCATGGCGTGGCACTGTGGTCACTTGGCAAAATGACAGGCTCAAAAAAACACCCAAAGGCAGCGATTTTCCACAGGGAGAGTCTCACAACCACAGGCCAAAATTTCAGGTCACTCATAAATAGAGTCAAATGTCGGATTCGATGATCCAGGATGGAAACTGAGCTTCCACTGCCATGGTTTGGCCAAGGAGGATCCATCCCTTCATGCTACCCCAGGAGAACAGGTCTCAGGGCACACCATTCACATTTCAGTCACACCAGGCTGCACATTTTCACATTAGAAATGAGAGCCGTGGAAGAGGGTTTTAGTGCCATTATTTATTAGACACGTTCCCTGGATTTTTATCGTCCATAACTCATGCCTTGAATGGATTTGCTGCCGATTCCCCTAAGTCATGTACAGAAGGTCCTGGAGTAGAGTGTTTCTAAAATACCATTTTTTAAATTTCACATTTACATGCATTCCATCTGCACACCGAGAGCATTAAATATCATAAATGTGGAGTTAATGTCTCATTTTTAAAAATTATGTAGTTTTGTAATTACATTAAATGAGGGGATACTGACTTTTAGAAACTAAATTCCAAGTCTCTTTCTATTGCCAAAGCAGCCAGGAATATCTTTAAATAAGTTTATGCTATAGGGACCCTTTAATGATCCATCTGCTGAAAGTAGAAGGAAAAGGAAGAAGTGGTTGAATCATAGGGAATGAAACTTCAATTCACCATGCATTAATAAAACCTCAGCTATTGATAATCAGTGAGACATTAATGAAGTTTGGAAAGTTATATCCATTTACACTTAAGAACAGGCTGCCAGGAGGTCTCTCCAACATGGAAAGAGACTTCCAGATAGGAACAAAAGATTTCTTACACAAGTCAGTCTTTCATGACTCCTGATGTGGAAACCACTATAAAAGTCTCAGAAAGTTGTTTTATTTCTCTGTGAATTAATTAATTTTTCAGTGCTTACCATTTCCACGAGCACAGAGACTGCATGGATACCTGAATCACGGAATCCCAGAATGGTTTGAGTTGGAAAGGAACTTAAAGTCTGCCCAGAGCCAGCCCCTGCCATGGGCAGGGACACCTTCCACTGGCCCAGGATGCTCCAAGCCCCATCCAGCCTGGCCTTGGACACTGCCAGGGATCCAGGGGCAGCCACAGCTTCTCTGGGCACCCTGTGCCAGGGCCTCCCCACCCTCACAGGGAACAATTCCTTCCCAATATCCCATCTGACCCTGCCCTCTGGCAGTGGGAAGCCATTCCCCCTTGTGCTGTCACCCCTTGCAAGCCATCCTTCTCCAAGCTACATTTGACTGATTTTGCTCAGTTTCTTTTTTTTCTCTTGATATCTGCAGGGTTTGCATTAAGCCCTCAGTTTTAAATTGCCCATCTCTCCAAGTCTTTGGGGAAAGTCTGGGAACAGTGCAGGGGTCTATGATTTAGCTAAAATCTGGTTATTGGGGTTAGCACAAGAGTAATAGTTGGGAGTCTGTGGATGACCTTACAGTCATTTCAAGGCTGGCACATGGGCTCCACTTTAATGGTGCAGCATAACTCTTACACTGAGTTTATTCTCTGGGTTAAATATAATTCAACTTAGATGGCAACTACAGGGACTCTGTTCCCTCTCACTCGGCAGAATAACCCTTCATTGCAAGGTAAGTGGGCTCTCAAATTTATGGGGAGATTTGCAAAGCAGTAGATTTTCCCCCGATTGCTTTCTGAATGAAATATATCCCCAGACCAAAGGGGGTTCGTGTCACTTAGCAGTGCTGCCATAACAAAACAGCTTCTTTGGCTGAAACAAAACTAGAGATAAGCAACTTTGATCATGAAGCAAAATTTGGTCATGCTTTTGGTTGTTTTACGAGATTCTGTTTGGATTTAAGACTGAATCTTTTCATATTTCATTGAATTACAGGATATCTGAGTTGGAAGGACTCACCAGGATCATCCAGTCCGACCCTTGTCCCAGCACAGACACTGCAACAATCCCACCCTGTGCATCCCTGAGAGCATTGTCCCAACTCTCCTGGAGCTCTGGCAGCCCTGGGGCTCTGCCCATTCCCTGGAATACTTAGGAGAATCTCAGTTACAACTCCTTGAATATAGAGGAGTTGGAAGAGGTGGTTAATGTTGTCAAGCAGCCTCACAGAATTAAGAGTAACAGGTTTCTTGATATACATGCGGATTTTTGCACCTGCGTGCAGGTGTGCACTGTCACAGGGACAGCCAGAAGAAAAGGATAATTCAGTTGATCTGGTTTTCCTGTATTTGCCAGCTCTGAACATTAAAGCCCTGGAAATTCATGGCTCTGCCGAAGGATTCTCATATTGCAGTCAATCTGTAGATAGATCCCTAAAATAACCAACAAAAGAAGTAACACCCTAATCTGAATAACACCATAAACTGAGTAAAGGTATGGAGTTAAAACTGAAAAGTCTTTGACCTTCGGTTGGAAAAAAGGGCTGGATTTTATACACCAGAGTTCAGGAAACTCCACTATTTAATGGCTGCAGTCACTGAACTGACTGTAGAATCAGAGAATCTGGGAATATGTTGAGTTGGAAGGGACCTTAGAGCCCATCCAGTCCCAGCCCTTGGTCAGGGACACCTTCCACCAGCCCAGGTTGCTCCATCAAAGCCCAGCACAAGCTTGGGGGGAGGCTGTTGTTGTGTGCCCTTTTCCTCATGTGCTCATCACCCGGCTCACTTTCCCAACTCTTCCTTTTCCCCTTCTCCTTTTCCTAATGCTGCTGCACAACTGTAGCAGCAATGGCACATACAAAGAAAAACATGAAGAATACCCAAACTGGGAGCTGTGGCTGTGAAAATGATGCTTTGCAGATGAAAGTAGTCCAGGTACCATCACTTGGTACCACTGACAGATGTAAAAGCCCAATTAGAAGGCTCAGAATAAGTTTCCCTCATTGCAGAGCAGAAGATGTGGGGCACAAGAGCAGAAGGGGACTGGCCTTCAATAGTAAACAAAAGCAGTTTGATTTTTTTTTTTAGTGAAGGTGTACTCATTGAAGTTTTACAACCTCAAAAAACTCTGGCATGTTGCACAAAATGACGTGAAGGGATTGTTTTGTCAGGGTCTTACCTACAATACGCTCCATAAAAATGCCTTTAAAAGAGAAAAAAAAAGTTTTAAAAAAAATAAAATAAAAAGAAGATGGTTTCAGAGCCCATTTTCTAAGATATTCAGAGTGTGAAGTCAGAAGCAGCAGCAGGTAGATACCACCTGAGGACAGACGGGAATGGACTCAAAGCCCTGAATACAAAAGGGGTTTTTCCATCAGTTTCAATGGAGCTGTCCCCAGCAGGCTCTGGTGGCTGATGATCTGCCCCTGGAACAGAGGTTTGTCCCACTTGGGATGCACTAAATATACAGTGTCTAATCCTTCCAAATGGCCCCAAACTCAAAGGCTGGGGCAGACAAAGGAGAGCCTTTTCCTGTCCCTTCTCGGAATTTCTGTAATTAAAGACCATCTCTAAACTGCTTTGTTCCCACTTGTCTCTCTTCCCAAAAATGAGGGACTTACGTTTACCACAGCACTGCAGAGTTATTTCTGAGGTTTTCTGTGGAGCAGACAGCAGGCTCAGCACCTGCCAGAATCAGACCTGTATTTCCCCTCAGAGCTACAGGGGGTTTGCATGGAGTTTCCAGCTCTGAATAACAAAATAGGTCAGTTTAATGCTTTTGCTTAGTTTGCAAGACATAATCATCCCACCCCTCTCCTGATCTGATCCCAATTGACAGCAAATCATCAAATTATTATTATCCAGGTTACTTTACGTTATTAGTTTGCCTCTTTCCTTTTTTAAGGGTTGGTTTATTTCTAAGTAAGGCTATTTCTTTAGAGGAAAGAATCTTCCACTCTACTTTCCTTCACCTGTGCAAGACTCCTCTCACAACGCTATCACAGTCCCTTGAAAAAAATTTGTTGATTTTAAGGTCCTAGAGAGCATAAGCACAAAACTTCCCCTGGATTAATTTCTTTCATCAAATCCCATAGAGTGTCTAGGGAAAAAAAAAACCACACAAAATTTCACTTTTGATGCAAATATTTCCTCTGATGTTGAGTCTGCTGCTATCAGCAAGATATTCTACTGGGTTTTTACTATAAAATGCAAGACCTTTCCTTTGGCTCTATTAAAATACACATCATTTGCAGCAGCCCAGTCAACAGAAAAATGAAGGTTACATTTTTATCAACTATCTGTCAACTTTGCTTCTTTACTCTTTGTACTATATATCTTTTATTTCCCCCTCTACCGAGTTCTCTCTTCCAAATAATTGATAAAGGCAAAAAATTGCTGTCATGGGGTGAACCTTCTCTGAAAGCATTCTGGAGACCTTGGCCACACTTGTCCAGCTCCAGCTCATGAGTTGATTCTGGAAGGTGCAGAGAAGTAAAAACACAGATAATTTTTGTGGGAAAAACCTACCCAAAAGCTATGCACTTGTTCTAATGATTTAGGAATTCTAGAAGCTTCTAATAGATATGGGGCAGGGGTTTAAATTGTGACAGTGACCCAGGTAGGGCAGGAATTGGCTCCTGTGGGGTGGGAACAGAGCACTTGGCCCAGGTCAGTGAGGTCTTGGCCAACCAGCCGAGTTATAAAGCACTAAATAGGGAAGCACAAAGCCCTTGTAGGATTATCTCTACATAGGCTTCAAATGTCAGGTAGAAGTCCAAGCCCACAGAGCAGGAGCTGGGCTGAATCCCAGGAATGGACACATCCAGCAGTGGGATGTGCATTCCTGTCCCCTGGGTCCCTGGGACTGGTCCCAAATGGGGCAGGGGCATGGGCAGGGGCAGGGCTGGGATGGGCGAAATCTGTGAGTGTCCGAGGATAAAAGTCATTCAGCAGAAACCTTATCATAAAAATCACAGCCCACCTGCTCTGCCTATCCCACTTGATAAATTATAAATCTAATGTTCCTGAGTGGTGTGGTTCTGTTCTTGGGGCTATCACATCCTTCAATTCCCCTGAAACACCATCAGAGAGAATAACACGGCCCCTTTCCAGCCCTGCTCAAATATCCCCATCCCAAATAACCCTGCCTTGGTTTGCTGCAGGATATGTTTGGGGGTTTTACTTTCTTTTTTGTTACACGCAGCTTCTTTCTTCCAGCCGAGACTGACTGACAAAAAAGCAAGGCAAAACAATAATCCCATAAACATTTCTTAAGCAATTCCAACAAGAAAGAGCCAAGTTAAAGCATCTTTTAGGATTTTCAACTTCACTCATCTATGAATAACACACACAATGCAAAGAAATTACCCAAGTGTAAAAGACATTTATCTGAGCAAGTAAATTACAATGGCACCGAGAGCAAACCCGCCTGCAACTTCAATTGTCAAAATCCTTTTCTGCTTTTTCAGGGTTCCAGCATTAAAGCAGAAAAGCTGGAGTCAGGGAATAACTCAGGGCAGCATGTCTGTCTCCAGAAGCTTTTGTTACAACGATACACAGGAAGAGAGATTGATTATTGATGGAAAAAAGAAAAAAAATGGGAAAAAGTAGAATGAATCTAGAGCAGCCATTTGCATCCTCTACTGCCTGGTGACAGAGATGATCCTGTCTCTGCTGGCATTCCTATGTCTGCCAGTGTAAATGAATGACTTCACTGATTTCAGCCAGATAATTCCAATGTTTAGAGGTAAAAATGGTTCAGATAGAGAAGCTTTCAGATTTCAGAGAAGAATTTTATGCTCTGAGAGCCACCTACACCTATTAACTCTAAAAAGGCCGTAATTTTCGAGTGTCCTTTGTCCTTGTCTTCCAGTGTGAGAACAAAAAATTGAGGTGCAATATCAAATGCTGCCTTTGTTAGATAAATGTCCCCATGCTGGCACTGTGACCTCCCTTCCCTATATTACTCCACAAAGGACATTTAGGAGCTCTGCAAACCCAGGGCTGAGCTATCCAAGGTGTTACCTGCAGCAATTACCAAGGCTTTAAGGGCAAGTGCTCCATAATTCTCTGAGCTGAGAAAGGTGTTTCCGTGAGATAAAATGGCCTGGTTCAGAATATCAGAGGTTATCATGCAGCTGGAATTGTTTTTAATGCCTCACATTAGCAGCACCCGAAGGCTGCAACTGAGCATTTATTGATTTAAAGTACTGCTGGCAGGGACTGGAGAGCCTTCTAACCCTCAATTTGCCAATAGCCCCCTCCAGGCCCTTACAGCAGCCAGCAGACCTTTGTCTTCCTGTTTCTCCTCGAGCCTTTGGTGGGGTCATCAACTCAAAATTCATTGAGACAAGAGCTACTCATTATTTCTGCTTGTGAAGCATCCTGCATGTGGTGCCCTCAGTGTTTAGGACCTGTATTTCCTGTTGCTGTGTAAATAGATTTGAGGTTTCTCTCCATACCAAGGCTGCTGGTTGTTTTGTTGGGATTTTTTTTTTTTTCCCGTAGAAACGGTGGACACAATTGCTGCAGACACAGTTGAGTCACTTAGTCATAAAAAAGCCCAGTTTGAAGTGGAATATTCATTTTAGAGATATTTTAACCTGCTGGCAAAGTCAATTGCAGTGAGTGGATGGCATTTTAACAGCATTTATTTCCTTTGAATTGAAATAATTTCTTAAGATAGGAAAGCCATGTGAATAGTTGCCATCTGCTTGGAGTCAACATCCCAGAGAATACATGCAGCCACAGGTGGATGCATAGAGATATTTATTCTTTTTAGTCAGTGATCCTATTTTTTTCATTTCCCATTTGACCTGTCTTGACTGGCAGCTAAAAATTTCAATTTAAACAACTGGCTGAGATTCATTTGCTGCAAGTTATAAGTAGGAATAGTGTTCTGATTAGCAATGAAGCTCCCACCCTCTGAAGAATAAAGAGGAATCAGCTTTGAAGGAGGGTATGAATATGTATCCAATACCAAAGCTGTCAGACAAGGACCAGATTATTGATTGAAATTGCCTTTGGTTCCTTAACACACTTTTAACAAGTTCTACAGCTTAGAAAAGGGGGCAAACCTGTTCCAGGTGCTGGTGTGAGGCAGGCAGCAGACTTTACACTCACTTTAGCCCTGGTTTACAGCCTTGCTGTTCTATTTAAAAACATTTCCCCCCTCATCCATCATGCTGGTTATTTTAATGCAGAAAATTCACCAGCATATTTTGGTTTCAACACCACAGTACAAATACTTATTCACAAAAAAAGTGAAAGAGCCTGAAAGAGATGACACCAGAGTTCATGAATTCTCTTTGTCTGAGCCATTAAGGCGGGAGAAGCCTTTTAAGATAACCAGCAATCAATGCAGCACCAGCACCACACGCAGCATTAAACCATGTCCTCAAGTGCCACATCCACAAGTTGTTTGAACACTTCCAGAGGTGTTGATGATTATAGGAAATGAAGCTTCAATTCACCATACATTAATAAAACCTCAGCTATTGATAATCAGTGAGACATTAATGAAGTTTGGAAAGTTATATCCATTTCTTAAGAACAGGCTGCCAGGAGGTCTCTCTAATGTGGAAAGAGACTTCCAGATAGGAACAAAAGGTTTCTTACACAAGTCAATCTTTCATGACTCCTGATGTGGAAGCCACTATAAAAGTCTCAGAAAGTTGTTTTATTTCTCCATGAATGAAATAATTTTTCAATGTTTACCATATCATTTTCATTTTCACAAGCACAGAGACTGCATGGATACCTGAATCACGGAATCCCAGAATGGTTTGGGCTGGGAGAGATATTAAAGATCGTCCAGTGCCATCCTCTGCCATGGGCATGAGCAATCACTGTCCCAGGCTGCTCCAAGCCCCATCCAGCCTGGCCTTGGACACTTCCAGGGATCCAGGGGCAGCCACAGCTGCTCTGGGCACCCTGTGCCAGGGCCTCCCCACCCTCACAGGGATGGATTTCTCCCCAGTATCCCACCTGACCTTGCCCTCTGGCAGTGGGAAGCCAATCCTGGTGTCCGGTCCCTCCATCCCTTGTAAAAATCCCTCTGATCACCTTGATGCCTCCTCTGGACTTTCTTCTTTTGGCTACTTCCAGCTTAAAATGTTCTGAGTCTGTTCTGTGATTGTCTGATCACACGAATGAATCCATGGATATCAAAAAGCTGCAGTGGAATTACATCTAAATGGTAACACTGAATAGATTTTCCCATCTGAATATAATTTTGTCCCACTACAGAACATTTATTAATGTGGACGTTAAGAGGATCTAATTGAAGCAGCTGACAAAGGCAATCCTGGAAGATGAAGACTGATACCAACTAAATGTTATTATGCAAACTGGACGTGCTCCTGTTGGAGCTGGCAAACCTCCACCTGGTCCCCGAAGCAAAGTGACCACGCAGGGATCTGTTGGAATAAGGCTTGGGACAGCCAAACCGAGCTGTCCTGGGCACAGCATTTGCTCTGCTCAAATCCACAGCCCCTCATCCAGCAGTTTTCATGACACCCTCCTTGCCTCCCAGTCCCTGCAAACACAGCTCCTGGGCCACAGCCATTTGTCCCCGTGTCTGTGCCCCTGCAAACACGGCCCTGCCTGCACAGTCAGCAGCTCAATACTCGTTATTTGCTCTCCACCGTTTGCCATTTGTTGTTTTAATTATCTTTGGCTAGAATCATTCCAGCTGCCTGGCCGGGGAGCAGGCAAGGCCCTGAGGAGAGGGTGGCATATTTGAATGACAAACACTCCTGGAAGCCAGGGATTGGTCTGGTGAACACTGCAAAAAAACCTCCAATCTATAAAGAAAACCCCAAAACAGCACCCAAAATGTGTGAGAGTAATTTGACAAACTAGCACAGAACTGTCAATAACTTTAATAGTTATTCTGGGCTTAATTTAACGAAAAAAAAAAAAAGGAAGAGGTTGAGTACTTAGTTCTTTCTTTATACAGTTGTGACATATTCAGACAAAAGGTTACCAAGCACTTTCAACACTGCCAGTCAGCTTTTCACCTAAGAATGCCATTGAATCATCTGATTTAACTGCTTTTCCTCCCTCCCAATTTTTCCTGCTTTGAAGATTTTTAAATTCTCTGTATACAGAGAAAACAAGTTTTCCTGGTTTGTTTTTCTGGGTGTTTTTCTTGGTTGGTTGGTTGTGTTGCAGGATTTTGCACTCATTTAGATGTTCTTGTTTTCTCAAAAAAAAAAAAAAAAATCACTACTGTTTCTCACAGCACTGCTGGATTGTTGCTCCCAAGACATACCGAGCCAGACTAATGTCTCAAACACAGCATCTAACTTTAGTTCAGCCAAAGAATTGCAAGCATCCCAGTTATTAAATCATGGAAGAGGTGTCCTGAAAGAAGTGGCAGGGTATGAACCCACTCAGCACTGCCACAGCCGAAACAGCCAGCTCAGGTTGCTTGGTCTGATCTCAAAATCCAGTTTGCCCTCCCTGGCTTCCACCAGCAGCAAAAGGATGGAGCAGAGCTGCCTGAAGTTCATCCTTTTCCATACCTCCAGTAATTGGCTTACCTGGAGCTGGAAGTGCAATATTAGGCACTGTCACACAACAGATCCTGTAGGTTTCTCACTGTTATTTAATAATTTTTTTTTTTCTTAGAGGAGATGAAGATTGAAGCCTGTTTGGTGGCAGCACACAGACACTGCCATGTAAACATCATAAATTAGAGCTCTTTCTTTGAGGAGCTGAAAGGCAAAGGCTCACGGCTGTTTGCACAGGTAATTATAGAAAAACAGGGATTTATTCAAACGAGGCCTTACAGGTAAATCCAAAAGTATATATCCAGCCAGACCATTTGCCTGATAAATGCATCCATCTTTTTATGTGCCTCTTTTCCTGGTGTGGGCTGAACACCTCTTGTGCCTGAACACCTCTTGTGCCTGAGCACATCATCAGTAACCTTGAAAACTATAAGTCAATATCTGGGAAAAAAAATCCTTACACCAAGACACGGGAAAACTTCAAGCTGGAAATCTCAGCAGGGACACCTGGTAGCTGATGACTGGGCATGTTTGACATGTTGCTATTTAAATAGGATTAAGCATCCAGAGAAAATGATGAGGGGGGGACGGGGGGGTGTTTAAAAGTTCCCTTCAGCAGGAAAATTCCTCACTACTTTCCCAGCCCTTTGATCATCCCGGTGCCTCGGCTGACTGCTGCAGATCAGCTCCTGCAGCCCAAAAACGCTTTAACAAGACAACTCAGGGGGGACAAGGGTACAGAGTGGAGTTTCCTGTCACTTGGCAAAGCAAGTGCAAATTGCCTTGGCAGGACCAGCTGCTGAGATAGCAATTTGTCTCTGTCAGGGGAAGAGCACATGGGTGGAAGCACTGCTAATACAGTGTGCCTTTGAAATAAATCACTTTATGCATACACAGATCATGTCGTGAGGCTTTTCTTTTGGGGTGATGCTTCTCTGAGGGCAGTGAAGTAATAGAAAGTTTGCACCCATGTGGAGTTTGGGGTTGTTTGCCCCATCAATCAGCAGACAGTGCAAAGGCGATGTGCTAATAAAGCCTTCACTTGCACAGGCAACTGCAGCGTTCTGTGTCTCACCAGGGTAGGGAGAAAACTGTCCTGATGGATGGAAAAAAAATCCCAAGCAGATCTGGGGAGGCAGGAGGCTGAGGCTGTAAGTTGGCCTGACAGCGATGCTCTGCTTGACCTACTGGGGCTCTGCCAGCCAAGACATTTTCCAGCTGAGCAACCTTCCCATGAAAAACAGCAATTCAAGGTGGGAACAGCACTCTGAGCGCTTTGTAGCAGCGTGTTGAGTACATCAAGGCATCTGACAGCACAAGGCAGAGATGTTTTTATCGGGGAATCTTTTATTCCTCCCATGAAGGAAAGGCTCAGAGCTTTCAGCTCAGGGTGGAGAAGAAGGAACTCCTGTTCCTGCTTTCCTGCAGGTCCACAGGCTCAGCAGCATCCCTACCTATTGGCTTGTGGGTAGCAGTACCTCAAATCTGGGATCTGCTGTCCTCCTGGCATTTTAGACCCAGTTCTGGGCTCTGGTTGTCCTCCTGCCTGCCCAGCATGCTCGGTGTAAGGCTGGAGTTTGCGATGCTGCTCTGGAAGCATCCCTCATGTCCCTCTGCCCGGGAAGCCAAGAGCCTGAGGCACCAGGGCTCCAGCTCTGTAGGGACACTGGAATGTGACAACAACAAAAAGAGGTCTGGCATAACTTCCCCACTCCTAGAACTGCACAGTGAGGACACCTCCAGGGAGAAACACCTGAGACCTTTGGGAAAACACAGAAATGTCAACAGATAAATCCTTCTATTTAAAGGTATTAAGGTAAGGTTTCACACTTGAAAAGAACAGTGATAGGTAATAACGAATTTTTTTAATTTTGGAATATATAATTCTATTGGTCAGATGGCAAAATCTCAGATAAATAATTGGCAGGCATTATTCATTAGTGGCAGATTAGAGAAAGAACAGATACCATGGGCAGATTGCTGTTGTTACTACAGGAGTTTTTCCCTAAATAAATTTTGATTAGTGCTGTTAACGTGTTCACAGCCCACACACAGGGAAAGGTTCTCTTATTCCACTTCATTCTTCTGTGCTGATATTCACAGCTTTTGTTTATCAGCAGCTGTATTATTACCAGCACTAACATGCTCCAGTAGCCTCCGTGATCTGAGAGCACAGGAAAAATAAACCTTGGGAATGACAATGCTGGCAGCTGAGTGGAACAAAGCCCACAAGCTGGGCTTTAAAATGGCAATCAATATTAACTTCCATCATGCTTTAGAAACAAGATGGATTTGACAAATTGCATCAAACCATACCTCCAATCGACTTTTGTAAAGGAATGTTTCTCCTATATTACATTTATGTTTCTAGAGGTTATTGAAGTTGCTTAATAATGTTTTTATGCCATCAGAGGATTTGTTATTACAACTGAATATTTTATTTTTTTGTGCTCAGAGAAAGGAAACTAAATTCAGTGAAAAGAATCCAAAGATATTGAAAAGATATTCCAAAAGGCTCAGTAACCTGTAAGTAACCAGGAGACATCAAGACATTGTTTCTGCCATCAGAGGAGAAATTCACTTGTTATCCAGGCAAAACCCTTCTTCATCAAGATAGAATTACAGAAGTTTGTACATGATTGATTCTTCACTAAATATGCATTATTAATTGTACAATTATTAATTTCCTTTTCATAGTAGCATACACGATTCAAGGTCAGCAAAGACCAGGCCAGAGCCCTCCTCCAAAATCTGAAACAGATTCTTCTTCACCGGTCTAGTGACCACTTTCCACTTGTGGACATTGTCCAGGGATTTAGAATGAGATGATTTTTGAGATCCCTTCCAACCTAAACCGTTCCATGATTCTATGACTCTGTGATTCACGTATATCTGAGCATTCCTATTCCCAGAAACAGACTTTCTGAAAAGCCCACTGGGAATGTTATTTAAATGAAACGATCTATGGGCAAACTTGACAGAAAGAAAAGCTGTATGTCTGTTATACAGCTGTTTTTCTCCCCAGTTTTTTCTCCCAAAAAATTGGGGAGAAAATAGTGAAAATATGTGTCATTTTTGGATGTACAAAGAGGTGTGTTGCAGGAAAAGAAATGTGGAAAGACTGAGAAAGTCTTTCAAACCCTGTATATCTGCTGTATTCCTCTTGCATATATGGACCTGGGTCTTTAAAACATCCAGCAACCAACACTGCATAATCTTTCTAGAAAATAAATTCCAACACATATTTCAAACCATTAGAAATTTTACAATAGGCCTAATTTAGCTGTATGATTAGATTAAATTTGCTGCCATCCAAGCCAATTCACTTTTTGCCCTGACATGGGGAAGAAACTGCTCAGCAGCCACAGATGTGCTGGGAGGTTGGGCCATCCTGCTCCCCTTCTGTCTTTTCTCCTCTAAAGTTAACCCATGCAATTACTTCAATCTTTTTGTTTGGGTCATGGTTTCTAAAGCTCAACTCTTGTCCTCTGCCTCTGGACTCCCCCTGATTGGGTCTCACTTTCCTGAAGTTTGGTGCTCAGCCACTGCCACAAAATGCAGCAAATTTCTTCCACTTCTGAACCATTCCCCTGTTTCAACATCCTCTTCTCATGTTTGCCTTTGTCCAAAAGCACGATCCACTGGAATTCCCAGCTCCTTTCCTGAGGAACTGTTGCTAGTGAGTGACTCCTGGCAAAGGACAGACCTTTGCAGTGTCCCTACTGGATGTCCTCAGAGCCTAGCTGGACTGGGATTTCTTCCCATTAAAGCCTGAGCAAAATTTCATGAGGAAAATCAAGCGTGCCCACTGGAAGGGGAGCATTTCATTGATTGCATGTCTGCAATAATCATTTCAGTTATGGAGAAAATTATCTATGACACACCAAACAACACCAGCCACACAAACTTCATTAATGGGCCTGCATAAAAATTGATATGGTTTGATAATATTGCTCTAATCCACCTCCTGAGCCTATTACACAGATTGGGTCGAACTCCTCATTGCCATGCATGGCCTGCAGTCCTCCACATCAATGGGAAAAAATCCCACCAGAGTCCCAACAAATTGAAATGGCCCATAAGTCATATTGAACCAATGGAGCCAATTTCATGAGGCAGATGTCAAAGAAAAATCAGTGCTGGACTGCTCTGCCCTTCAAACTCAATGAGGCAATCTTGACTTTTAACCGTTTGCAAAGGTAGATGCCAGAATACCAGAATATGAAGTAGCAATGTTAATGCAGGGGCCAGAGAAAAGGCACAAGAAAAGCTACAGCACAAAAATGGGATTTACAGCCAAGCCCGAGCTAAATGCAAACTGGCTGCAAGGAAAGAGCGTGAGTGTAGGATATTCACATGGTGCTCTGCACAAATCCCACACTCCTGAGGTTTTCCTCCTAAGGTCAGGCCTAGACCTAGATTTACAAATGGGCAGATTAGAAACAGTTCCTAGAATCATGGAATCACAGAACTGTTAAGGTTCTGAAAAGCCTTCCAAGACTACCGAGTCCAAACATTAACCCAGCACTGCCATATTCACCAGTAAACCATGCCCTAAACCTCCACATCCATATGTTTTTTGGGATGGTGATTCCACCACTGCCCTGGGCTGCCTGTGCCAGTGCTTAGCAATTCTTTTTGTGAAGAAAGTTTTCCCAGTCTCCAACTTGAACCTCCTCTGGTACAAACTGAGGCTGTTTTGTCTTATCCTGTCCCTGTTCCTGGGAGCAGAGCCCGACCCCCCAGCTGTCCCCTCCTGTCAGGGAGCTGTGCAGAGCCAGAAGGTCCCCCCTGAGCCTCCTTTTCTCCAGGCTGAGCCCCTTTCCCAGCTCCCTCAGCCCCTCCTGGTGCTCCAGCCCCTTCCCCAGCTCCGTTCCCTTCCCTGGACATGCCCCTCAATATCCTTTTGGTGCTGTCCTGCTGAGGAGCAGGACGTGGCGGGCAGGAGAAGTGCTGCAGGTGCCATGGGCACTGGAACGAGGGAGGTGCATAGGGTAAGAAACCACAGTGAACTTGTACAAATGGCCTGAAATTGGCCAGTTTGGGGGCTTTTACATATTTTGTGACCTAGCCCTTGAAAGCTGAGCAGATCCTGTCCCTGGGCTCCCGGTGACAGCAGCAGCACCAGCAGCCATGACCTGCTGTTTAAAGCAGGGACAAGGGCTCTTGGCCGGGAATGGCTTTGGCATCGCACAGACAGGCTCCAAGTGTCCTTATTTACAGACCTCCACCTGTCCCCCTGCAGCTCCTGGCTCCAGCTGCAGCACGTACCTCCAACAATTTTGTCACCTGCCAGCCCAGAGCCATCCTACCCTAAAAATGCCATATTAATGAGCAATGGGGTGCAGCGGGTCAGAACGCATGTGGAGCCAGGTGAGAACACCTCCTGTTCCTCTCCCTGCCTGCACCAGGCACAGCCACTCCTGCAAGGGCTCGGGAAAACACAGAGAGGGGAAGAGCTGGCAGAGCCCCAAAATATGGAGATTTGACATCTTTTGTTCCTTCAGGAGAGAGGCAGAAAGCTGCAGAAAGCAATAGCAGGCAGGTTTTTTGTTTCAGAGCCCTTCCCACATCTCTGTATTTTCCTGAGCCTTTCCCATCTGTCTTTTGAGTGCAAGGAAAAAGGCTACAAAAACTGAATAAATCATATACTGCTGTAATTATTATCATCCTTGCACTGAAAAAGGTGGAACAGGCTTTGCTCACCAGGGATGTCTTTTCTACTTACTTTGCTTCCCTTTTCCACTTAAACCCTCTCTTCTTCTGTATCTCTCAGAACAGAACCTGGATTGCTTTTATCAGTATTATTTTTGTCCAAATTCTTACTTTTTTTTCTTCCTGTTAATCATAATGTGATTTTTTTTTTTCTGAATTGGAATGAAATAACACTGGTGGCAACCATTACAGGCAAAGATCCCTCTGTATATCTTAGGAATGTTTCTCTTACATTTTGCAGTTGTTCTTGTGTCACGGTTTCACTTTATCAGAGTCACAAGATATGATATAAAATCTTTAGACAGCCATGGATGTTAAATTCTGAGCTCATCTAATTTCCTCCATTCCTGTGCCTCATCCCTCCACAAACACTATCCACAAAACTCTAGAAAAATCCCAATGTCTGGTCTCCCAAATGCTCCCTGACTCTCATCCTGCTCCAGATTTCCCCCTGAGCAAATGTGCAGGGCCCCTACTGCTCCCCCTTCCCATTTCTCTCCGTAGGGACTCCCGCTACATCCATGTTGTGATGTCTGTGTCATGTCCCATCCCCTCTGAGCCTCTTATCCCAGCTGAGGGCCAAAGTGGAATTCAGCACCGCTGTTAGGGCATAGAGAGGACTGGATTGGATAGCAGGTGCTCTGCCACACCAGGGACAACAGATTTAATCCCACAGCACCCATCTCCTCTCTTTGTGCTGCCGACACAAACGCTGACTGTCTCAGTAAAAGGTTGCTCTGGAGTTTTTCCTTTCTGCCCTGGGATTTCTTGTCTTTCTGCTGCGCTCACCCACCACACAGGTGAGACCCCTGATTCATGTGACGTGTGCTTCAGCAGCTGCATTTGCTGCTCCTCTCACATTTCTGGACATTTGCTTGAAGGCTAACAAAAGTGGGAAGCAGCAAGGAGTTACTTTCACAGCCTGGAGCACACTGTCGTCCTGGCATGGCCCTAAAGCTTTTTTTAGAGTGAGTTTCAGAACTTGTTCGGGCACTTGGAGACACTGGCTTGGCCTGCTGAAGTTCAGGTCAAGACAGGACGAGGTCCTCAAGTTGTAAAGTTCCTCAGCCTTAGCCCAAACCTGGTGAAACACAGAGCAAGGAGACCATTTAATTAACCTGAAATCTCCCACTGGCACAAAATTAAAGTTCTTTTGCCAGAATCATTAGTAATTTGCAAGCTCTGTTCGGCAGGAGAGTAACAGATCCTGGATCAAAGGTGCCCTTTGCAGGAAATGACAGCCGCTGCGCTGGAGAGCGGAGGCACTCCAGAATTCACCTGACCAAGCAGAGCAATTTGGAATCTGTCACACTCCAAAGTCTGCTCCCCTCACCGTCACTGCACAGAACGTGCTGCAGGGGGAAGATGCTGCTCTGCCACCCTGACCTCCCCAAACCTGACCTACAGCTTGGTTTGAGATGTGTTTTAGCAGACATATTCTGACCCCATACATAGGGAATGGAAGGGAGTAGAGGAAGCAGATCCCTCACCATTTCCTTCTCTAGTTATGCCCTAAAATTGGAAAAGCAATTATGCATTGCATATGTAGTTTATCCTGGAATCACAGCGTACTTTGGGCTTGGAAGAGACCTTAAAGCTCATCTCATTCCACTCCTTGCCAAGGGCAGTGACAACTTCCACTATCCCAGGTTGCTCCAAGCCCCCTCCAACTTGGCCAAATATTGCACTTGGGCAGTTTTCATTTTTCTTTATTAAGAGACATGCAATTAAACAATTAACATATTAGATAATTGCATACTTCATGGATTTGAATAACCCTTTTTTCATCACATTGCTTGGAAAAGAAAAGGAAAAATTTCTTCACTGAAAGGCTGGTAAAGCATCAGAACAGAGAAATGTCCCCTTCCTGCCCAGGGAACGGTCTCCATTGCTGGGGGGATTTAATAGCTGTGTAGATGAAGCATTTGGGGACATGCGTGAGTGGTGGCCTCAAAAGTGATGGAGGAGCAGTTGTACCTAATGATCTCAGAGGGATTTTCCAAACTAAATGAGTCTGTGATTCCATGTTCCATCAAGCTTCTCTACAGGACGGAGAGCAACACTCAAAGAAGAGCCGAGGTGTCCCAGGGAGTCTGCTGGGAACAGCAAAGGTGACATCACAGGTTGGGTTATCCCAGCAGCCCCACTGCTGGCCACCTCCCAGCAAACAGAACAGCATTAGTTCCACTTAAAAAGTTATATTTGGAGACTCTCAAAGAGTAAACCTTGACAAATGCAAACCGCGCTTTCTATTTTCACAGGAGAATGTAACGTTCCCTTTTATCTCCCATAAAAATGAAAACCCATTCAAAAGTGCTGGCACCCTCTGCAGGAGGAGAAGTCCTTTCTGGGGGTAAATTTCTAAATTTAGGGAGCAAAAAGATTTCTGGGGGGTCTAGCCAGAACAATCAGGAGCCCTCTGTGACGATGCCTTGCAACGTGTGCTGGTCCCACATTTTGTTGTACAAATTCCTTCAACAGAGGAAAAGGGAATAATGGACATAAAGCTTTTCTCTTCTGATCATTGAGTGTCAGCTGCTATGTCAAGGAAAACTCCAGCACAGTTTGAAAGGGAGCACATACAGATTAAAAAAAACAAGTGCACAGATTTATATCTGTGTGTTCCTGCAAAGTAGCACAGCTGAGACGAGGAAGAGATGGAAAGATCAAAAAATGGCAAATCTGAAAATCATTGTGATGAACTTTCCCAGAGTATCTTGAAGTAATAGATGAGATAAATGAGCCTCTTTGAAACCTGTAGTTTCTTTAAGCATCTTGTCAAGACAAGTAGAGATGACTCTGTGCTGCCAAAAGACAATATTTGCCCTGTACCTTTACAAGGACCAGGAGCTCCCAGATAAGCAGAGCTAAAGATAATTGAATTAAAAACCTATAGAAATGTCAGATCGGTAATTTTAAAAGGGAAAAAATGAGCTATTCTAAAGATGATTCACACAGAATTTTTTTTTTCTGGTCATATGGAGAATTTTAAGTGGAAAGCAGCCCGTGTTCCTGCTTGTGACAGTTGGCTGCTAGGATAGCATTTTCACATTTCCACAGGCTGGATGTGGCTGCCACAGCTCCTGGCTCCAGGACATTGTCACTGTCAGGTTGGATCAGATCTCCAGAGCCCTGCTGGATCCACGGGTGGGTCATGACTGGGATATCCACCTGTCTGCTCAGCTGGAACACCCAGGTGACACAGAGAGCTGTCCACTAACAAGTGATTTCATCTTTGGGGTTTAGTCTAAAATACATTTGCTAGTGGCTTGAGGTTTTTTTCCTGAACTTCTCTATTAAAAACATTAAAATAAGTTTCTATGTCAGTACTCAGCCCAGTCTGGTAAAGGATCACAGGGTAACTCAGGCTGGAAGGGATCTCAGGAGGTTTGTGGTGCACGATGCTGCTGCCTGGGCACTGTGCTCTCCCCTGCTCTTTCCCCCAGAGCTCCCCTGGCCAAGCAGGCCCAGCCCAGGACAGGGTTTTGCACCCATGAGGACTTTGCTGCTGTGGTTTTAATGACACACAAGGGTCCCCCTTTGCAAGATGAATAGCTGAACCCCAAATTCCTCCAGGCACAGCCTCCAACTCCTCCTGGCCTCACATGGCTTAGCTCAAGATGTTCACACTCCAGGTCAGTGCAGCCACCTGGGTGTGCAACACCCTCAGAACATGCTCTAGACCACATTCACCCTGAAACAAAGCCTTAGCTCAGCCTCCATCTCTTTCATAAGCAGGGAAAGCAAGTCTTTTGGCATTTCTGTGGTGGTCTCAAGCCCGTCCATCCCTGTCCTACAGAGCTTTCCTGTTCCTGAGCTGCACTGTGGGGGTTTTGAAAGCAGCAGTGCAGTGAGAGCCAAGACAATTCCCTCAGGTGGCTCAGCCACCTCCACCTCACAGAGCAGACACAGCTGGAGCAGAGGAGGGACCTGCACCCGTTTTCCCAGGGCTCCATTAGGGTTGTAATTATCCAATTATCCGTCCGCTCAGCTCAGTACCCATTGTAAGCACCAGTGCAGTGTTTCAGCTGTGAGGCAGAGATCTTCCCTTCCAAACCACCACTGGAAAAAACTAATGCTGATGTCTTTTCTGTACTGACACTTCTTTCAGGAGAAAAAAATAAAGCTTGGGTTTTAAGCCAATGAAAGTTTTCTCAGAGAGTATACTTCACCTCTAGCACAGTTATCAAAAAAATCTATTTAGTCTCAGGTAGAATGAAAGAGGTTTTACTTATTTAGATCAGAAATTACTTCTCTGGGCTTTTTTATACATTTATTTTGTCTTCAAATTTCCTTCTTCCTACTGCCTACCCACCACTGGAGTGGTCTGAGAGTGATTCCACATCACCAATTATAATCTTGCCAGTTCTCACAATGCTCTGTCATATAAATTCAGCAGCCGAAGGGATGATGACTTTCCAGAAGAAAACATCTGTCTTCAGTTTCTGCTCCCTCTGCCCTTCCTCTGTTCCCTTTTCAATGTCAGGGCAATTACAAAATTGCAGGGGCCAGGTTGGACATGGCTTGGAGCCACCTGGGACAGTGGAAGGTGCTTCTGCCCATGGCAGGGGGTGGCAGGTGGGTGTTAAGGTCCCTTCCAACCCAAACCATCCTGGGATTATTTTCCAGCAAGGCACAACAAGCCTCCTTTTAACTCAAGTATAATTAAGTGCCTCATTTTTTATCTAACTTTTTAATAGGTGACAGTCTTTGTGCTGAAGGGAGGATCCAACAAGCCCAAAAATACCATGTTGCTATTTTTTTTTAATGGGAAAAGATGAATATTATGTCTTTGGAGCACTCTATATACAGCCATAGGAGTTATATTTATTCATGCTGCCGCCCCAACATGGGGACATGAAATTAGTACAAGAGATAAAAAAGGATGCTTTTATGCATATGTTATGAAATTTATGTATGCACCTTTGCTTACATTGTTCCAAAGGGAGAATTTTTCACAGTAGGCATCAGTTGCTTAATTAGCACAGAATAATTAAAACTCACTGCAGGGAAAATTCCATAACCCCACAGCAATTATATGGGGAGAGTTCGTGGTTACTGCATCAACACTGCAAAAATAACTTCTAGGTAGGTTACCAAAAAATACCAGCCATTCAAAAGTGCCTTGGAACAGAAAGACTCCTCAAGCTACTGAGAAAATTAAACCAGAAAAAACCCAAGTATCTAATAGCCATCAGTAAGGTCCAATCAAGCAGTGTATTAACTGCTTTCACTTCATTTTTCAGATGCAGTTCTTCTATTGATTTATGTAGATCCCTGAACCTTGAGAAATACATTTGGTATAATTAGACAGCAATAGCAACTCCAGACTTCATTAATAATCATGAAAGAGTTCATTTGCTACCAATAGGAACTCATTTACAGTGCATTGTTTTTTTAGTGCTCATAAACAAACATCTATCAATGTTCAGCATATCTTAGGCTTTTAAAAAAATGATTTAATGACCTTGCCTGGTCTAGAAAAAGTCAAAAGTCTCCACAGGAAAATGTTTTTACCATCAGAATGGTTGACAGAAAGTGTCTGCCAACACCAATGACAACTCTTAATTAGACTGGGTGAGGGCCATTCATGGATTTCATTCTGCACTTCCCATTTTATTTTGGTACCAGTACTCTGATACAAGACGTCTTTTTCATTTTGTTTCATCCTTAGTACTTCCTTTCCCCTTGTACTGCATCAAACCCTCTTTTCCTGGGGTTGTCCTGGGGCTAAGGGGCCAGAACGTGCTGCAGGAGGAAGACGCTGCTCTGCCATCCTGCCCAAACCTGACCTACAGCTTGGTTTGAGATGTGTTTCAGCAGACACATTCTGACACCATACGCAGGCAGCGGCAGGGAGCAGAGGAAGCAGATCCCTCACCATTTCCTTCTCTAGTTATGCCCTAAAATTGGAAAAGCAATTATGCATTGCATATGTAGTTTACCCTGAAAGTATTCCCAGCAGGTCAGGGAGGGATCCTGCCCCTCTGCCCAGCCCTGGAGGCACCTCTGAGTGCTGTGTCCAGCCCTGGATCCTCAGCACAGCAGGGACAGGAGCTCCTGGGGCTGAGGAAGGGCCTGGAGCAGCTCCGTGCCCAGGAAAGGCTGAGGGAGCTGGGGCTGCTCAGCCTGGAGAGGAGCCCCAGCTGAGAGGGGCCCTCAGCCCTGGGTGTCCCTGGGTGTCCCAGTCTGTCCCTGGGTGTCCCTGGGTGTCCCTGTCTGTCCCTGGGTGTCCCTGGGTGTCCCTGGGTGTCCCTGTCTGTCCCTGTCCATTCCTGTGTGTCCCTGTGTGTCCCAATCTGTCCCTGTCTGTCCCAGTCTGTACCTGTCTGTCCCAGTCTGTCCCTGGGTGTCCCTGGGTGTCCCTGGGTGTCCCTGGGTGCAGGGAGGTCTCCCAGCAGGGCCCGGGCTAATTTTATGGGCTGGACACAAAAAACCCGAAGCTTTTCTTCTTATCTTACTTTATATTTAGAAAAATATTAATGACCTCCAAATATGTTTGGGCTTGATGTTCTACATCATTTCACAAAGTTTTCACAGACATCTTTTCTGGAGAAGAAGTCGCTGCATGTAATTGAAGTGACTTTAGGAGAGCCTTCAGGAAAACAGTGGGAAGCTGTTGGAACTCCTGCACTGCCTATACCTGCTGAGTCCACAGACAAGGGGCAGAAGTAGCACAGAATCCCATTCCCATCTACTGGGAGTTTTTGACAACAAATAAATGTTTGATGGAGATCAGAAAACGTGTTCCACCAATCAATAGAGCATTCAATTAATTTCTCCCCAAAGTGGGTCTCTAAAAAGCCCCAGATTCTGAGATCAGTCTCAACCATGAACTGCTGCTTTGTCCAGCTTTTGAGAAAATTTCCTTCTGCATCCCAAAAAATGCCATAAAAGTCCCACTCCATCCTTCTGTCCCAAATATGAACTTAAATCACGTCACGTCACATCCCCTTGAATCAGCCCCTTGCCTGTGAATCCTTTAAGTTACCACCATTTTCATGAATGGGTCCAGAATGAAAATCAGTAAGAAAAATGTTCCAAAACCACATTAAAAGTCATTTATTAATGGCCACAACATCCCACTCCTTTATACTGGAGTAAATTAACAACTAAACAGGGGAAAATGCAATGAAGATTCCGCCTGCTGCAAAAATAACGTGGAGAACTTGCTTTATTAACTTCTTCAAAGCTTTCAGGGAATTGAAAGGGAAAACAAATCCCCTTTTCAGGTCATTTAAGCCAGTTTATAGTGGACAAAATTACATCAAGCTACCATAAACAGATTGGTACAGGTGTAAGTGAAGTAGAGCCTGAATTACTGTGACATTTTCAAATTCAATTAAATGACTGAAAAATGTCTTTAATGTGAACCTCTGTGCTTGGGTCCATTACACGGCGGACTGTCTTTGCTGCTGTGGTAGGAGATTGCTGTGATACATAATCCATACCTAGCAGGATGGATCAGAGGCAGAGCCCCTTTTTGCACAGGTCTGCTTTCATTAGCTGAGATGGAATTACTCCTGTTTACACCACAGTTCTGGACACCAGGCAACACTTTAATTCTGCATATTTGAGAATTAAGGACACTGAAGATGACTTCACTGTACCTTTCATTAGGCTCTGCAGTTGTGACTTGGGAGACATAGCAGGGGCAGTGAAAGATTTGCAGACACACTAAAAAACAGCGGTGAGAGCTGAGTTCAGTCAAGGCAAATGCCAAGGTGATATACTGGGAAGATAAAGAGAACTTCTGATAGGGCAGGAAAGTTAAACCAGTGGAATAAATCTCCTACTCCGGGGTAATGTCCCGAAGCAGAAGTTTACCTGATGAGTGAGTATGATCTCCATCCCCGAATACAGCCTCAGCTTCATGCCCCACCAAACACCTCTCTGGGTGTTATTCAGCGTCACAGTCATCACTTCTAAGTGGCCAGAGCCATGTTCATTCTGTCAGCTTCACTTACTTGGGATGTGCCATTCCTGAACCTATTCCCAAGTGCTTTTTTCCAGCCACTCTACGAGTGTGTAGGAAGCCATGGCAAGTGCCTGGCAAAAATTAATTTGCTGCTCTTCCTCTTACTGCAGCCACTAAAGACAAGTGATCCAAATAAAGTGATACTTAAGCTATGGCTGCCCCTGGATCCCTGGGAGTGTCCAAGGTCAGGTTGGACAGGGCTTGGAGCAACCTGGGATAGTGGGAGGTGTCTCTGCCCATGGCAGGGGGTGGCACTGGATGGGCTTTGAGGTCCCTTCCACCCCAAACCAGTCAGGGGTTCCATGATTCTACCAATTCCTAAGGAATGGACAGCTCCAGTCTTGCTCCAGGTCCTCCATCAGATCAAATCCACTGCACTCTCATGAGTGTGGTGATTCATATGGATTCTGTAAAATACACTGGGAAGATTTTCAGAAATGAACCTCTAAAGAGCACACAAATTCTCATTCTGGCAATGGAATGCAGCTAACTGGCATTTCTGTCCTGAAAATCAAACCATTTTTGGCTCTGATAGTATGAAGTAGTTACTATAAACAAGGGTGCTCTTTTCACATCTTTATAAGATAATTCTCTCTGAAAGGATGAATTTCAAGACCTGGACCTCAGCACTCTGCTGGAAGAGACTCATGAACCCCAGGAAGGGCCATGCTGGAAGGGCCCTCAGTGGCTGATCCGGTGCCATCCCTGCTCCAGCAGGGCCATCCCAGAGCACCGGCACAGCAGAGTGTCCAGAGGGCTCTGGAACATCCCCAGGGAGGAGCCTCCAGAGCCTCTGCGGGCTCTGCTCAGGGCTGGGCACTGCCCAGGGCAGAAGTTGTGCCCCTGTGCAGGGGAATTGCTGGGCTCAGTCCCTGCCCGTGGCTCTGGGGCCATTGCTGGGGCTGGAGCAGAGCCTGGGCTGCTCTGCCCTCCCTGCACACAGGGACGGACACAGGGACAGACTGGGACAGACACAGGGACACCCAGGGACAGACTAGGACAGACTGGGACAGACTGGGACAGACACGGGGACAGACAGAGACAGACTGGGACAGACTGGGACACCCAGGGACAGACTGGGACACCCAGGGACAGACTGGATCAGACTGGGACAGACTGGGACACACAGGGACACACAGGGCTGAGGGCCCCTTTGAGGGCTGGGCAGCCCCAGCTGCCTCCCTTTCCTGGGCACGGAGATGCTCCAGGCCCTTCAGGATCATTGTCACCATCAAGAGGCTCATGAGCATCCCAAATCACACCAACACATTCCAGGCCTTTCCCATTCCACATGTGCTGGGCTTGGCTCACCACCCACCTCAGCAACACCCTGGAGCCCCATTTGCGTGGCCAGAACCGGCCTGCTCAAACATGTCTTGATTTGCCTAAGATAGAGCTTAAAAAACTGTTACAGAAGTGGTTCCCAACATATTCTCCATTTTTCTGGCCATTCTGCTTTTCCCACCTAATTCATACAAAGAAAAAGGTATCAGCTTTGAGAGATGATTGTATCAGTGATGCCAGGGGCAACCTGGGCTTCTCTCTTCCCTAAGGCTCACCATGACTTTAAGCTTGAGGATGTCCTCAGGGGTGCCCATGACTACAAGAGTGAACCATTTTAATAATTTAATGACCTTCCATGAGAAGTGAGCCATGCCAGGCTGAATCATCCCAAAAGAGGGATTTTGCAGCCCAGCATCAGGTGGTGAGTGAGGGATACAGTCCCCAGATCCCATTCCAGGGGGATCTCACACCCCAACACAACTTAGAGGAGTTTGCCAAGCTCCTGCTTTCAGGCTTTTGTGTGTCTGTCATTCCAACGATGCCAGCAGCTCAATTAACTCCAGCAGATATTATCCATATGCTTAAGCTCTTTATGGGATTGCAGTCCAAGCTATTAGCAGCAATATTGTTTACTGACTGGAATAGAATTTTATTTTGTAAATATTGTCAGATGGAAAGTGAGCAGGCGAAATCTGGGCAGGGAGCACGGCATAAATACCCCACACTTTGTGTTTTATATTGCATTATTCAAAGGAAAAAATCTCACTTATAATACAACAACAACCTCCTGGCTGTCCCATACTGAAGCCATTGGAAGATTAATTAAGTTTCTATTAAAAAAAAAATACTGAATACGTGGTGTAAGTAAATTCTACTTACCACTCCACCCAGCCAAAGTGGACAATGAGAAAATATATTATCTCTTAAAAAATTGTAAATTTTAAACTGTGAGCAAAACTGTTTTATTTTTAGTCATTTGCAATAAATAGGAGCCATAACAAATTACAAGAAATAAGCAGGGCAAGGGAGGAGTTTGGTGTCTAATTTCTAAAATAAAAGTTTATTTCATTCTGAAATACAAAAGAGTGAACTGTGGTTCATCTAAAAATATATCTAAATTGAAAAATATGGTTAAAGGGATAAATAACTGCAGGAAAAAACAACATTTCAAAACATTTTGAACTGCCCCAAAATGTAACATTATCTTCTTCTACTTATTTCACTGGGAACAACAACAAAAAAATCACTGTTTTGTTGCTCTGAATTCCAATGTTGTAGGGGAATCACAAACTTTGGCTCCAGGGCTAATTCTATATGTCTTATGTGATTGAGAGAAGAGTCCCAAGCTCCCTATTAGCATAAAATAAATCCATTTAAAAAGTAGCCAGGCCAGAAAGCATAGATGCAATCAACTAGCATGACTTTCTGTACAAGAAAAGTTTCCTGTTTTTCCTCTAGAGGATACTTTCCAGGAATTTTCTACAACACAAAATGTAAAAGCCCTGACAGCAACAAGGAGAACGGCATTACTTTTGCTATGTGACTGCTCTGCTACTAGAAATACACACATGTACGCCTGATTTGCAGTCTGAATTTATTTGGTGTAGATGGGAGGAATCAAATGTATTCAGGATTTTTCTGCCTCTCCTAATTTCCTGTTTGTCAGGAAACATCAGCAAACGCGGCCATAAAACCCAAGTGAAACATTTACCACCAGGCCTGACCTCTCAGAACTGCCCATGCACCTCAGCTGAATGCAGGCAGAAAGGGAACCCCCCCTGAACACCCCTGTTATCCAGCAAAGGTTGTTGGAAATGTCCCCATAAAACATATGTTCAAGGCTATTAATTGTATGGCAGGAGATGAGATCTCAGTAACGTGTCCCCATTACGCACAAACCCCAGATGTTTTGTCAACAGAAACCAGTTTCTTCCAATGCTGGTTGGTGTAACTACCCCAAATCTGCAAAATGCCTTTCCAGGATGCATTCACTGAGGCAGGAGAGTTCAGCAGCTCACAGGCAGGTTGTTTTGGAGACCAGGAAAGGGATTTTGTAGAGCAAAGAGGATGAAGCAGAAAGGCACAGGACCCTACAAAGCTTGTGAAAACACCTGTGACACGAGGGTGCACAGTCAGTGCACCCACATTTCACAGACATCCACAAAATTTAAGTTTGAAATTAAACGCAATTGTTTTTCCTGAATAAGGGTCTACAACCAGACTCTGTAGGGTTAATAACTGATGTTCAGTTTGAACACCTTTAAAATAATTAAGGTATGGAGGATGAAAAGTTTTTTGGTCACCTGAACTAGGCTTTCCTCCATGTCAAGGATACCCTGGCTGGAGATAGATTTGTAAGCCATTAGTTTAAGGTTAATGGTGTAAAATGAAAGGAACTGCTGGGTTTAAGGGGATTTGGACAATAAAATGGAAACTGTCAAACTTGAAGGGGACTGGTTCAAAAGGAACCCTAGAAAGAACTGCTGGGGACCTCCGAGCTGGGGGCACCAGCACAGGAAAGGCATGGATCTGTTGGAGCAAGTCCAGAGGAGGCTTCAAGATGATCAGAGGAATAGAGGAGCTCTGCTGCGATGAAAGGCTAGGGGAATTTAAATTGTTCAGCCTGGAGAAGTGTAGGGGTGACCTAATTGTTGCCTTCCAGTGACTTAAGGGAACCTACAGAAAATGTGGAGATAAAATGTTTGCAAGGACGGAGTGAGAGGACAAGAGGGAATTGCATCACACTGAAAGAGAGAAGAGGGTGCCCAGAGAAGCTGTGGCTGCCCCTGGATCCCTGGCTGTGTCCAAGGCCAGGCTGGACAGGGCTTGGAGCATCCTGGGACAGTGGGAGGTGACCCTTCCCACAGCAGGGGAAAACTTGATAATCTTTAGGGTCCCTTCCAAGCCAGGTCACTCCAAGATACTATGAGGATTCTGTGAAGGTCATGATCTTCTGCACTGATAATATTTGAATAAAATAAAGACAAGGTGAATGAGGAAACATCTGGGTACATAATCCATGGGATCACACTGGAGATTTCCAATATCTGCACAAGCTCTGCAAGACCAATCTCAGTAGAAAGTTCTCCTGAAGGTGCTGAGGTGCCCAGGGAATGAACTCAGCTGCCACTCAACAGAAAAAACCAAGACACAAATTTCACTGTGTGATAAGAGATCCAGGCATGGACAATGTGTTGGATTCACAGGACAGTTCCTTTGTCCAGTGATGGTTCTGTGCCACCATCAATGTGCATCCCTTCTGATGCCAAGCCTTGACCAAGATTGGATTTGTTTCTAAAAATATGGAGCGATGTCACTATGTGAGTCATCCTCTGAAAACAGGGAAGGGAAGGGAAGGGAAGGGAAGGGAAGGGAAGGGAAGATGGTGATTAGTCAAAGGTTTACATTGTTTCACTCAACATCTAGGTTCACATGCTGGATCCCATCAGTTAACTTACATAGCACTTGCATTATAATTTATTTCTTTTAGAAAACCAAATTGTGTTTATTCTGCCTATTTCTTGAACTTTCTGGAAAACGAAGTTCTAAAGTGGCACAAAAATAATTGCAGTGACTTACTGTGACTATGTGCTTTTTAATTGCAGATTTTTCCTTCCCAAATCAGAGCAAAAAAGAGCAACTGATGACTACAGCTGGATGAATACTGCAATCATTACCCTTGTTACAATGATACATTTCAATAACAACCACAATTCTCGATCCCCATGGATGGCTTTATAATGGCCATGGATTATGCTGAGAAAATGCTATTCCTAATTTTATTGTTAATGGAGTGTGAAAGTCCTGCTCTGTGGTGGAGGCTAATTGTCACTTTAGATGCAATTTCCATCACTCAAAGAACATGTATGCTCCATGTATTAATTACAGGATACCATGATGGCTGGCACTGACAAGAGATGGTGGATTTCAGACTTCCAGCCAAATGGAGCAGTTCCCTCTCTAGAAAAACTCTCATTATCATTTCCCAACAGCACATTTTATCATAGGTAGAATGTGGCCATGTTCATGGCCTTCAGAACATTTGGTATCTGCATAATTAAACTAATCAATTGCAGAACAGTAGTCAAAAGTCAAATCTTAATGAACTGGAAAAATGATACTTCAATTTGCTGTTTCCAATCCCCAAATTAGCATAATAAACACAACGTACTTCTAATCTGTGAAAAAAATAGAGGTTTTTTCCCTTGTTCTTAGATGGTTGCTATGTATTAAAGACATTATTTTCAGAGCTTCATAAACCATCAGCTAGTTTTGAGTAATTTAATAAAAATAATGTAGATATGTTATGCAAAACCCACAGCATCTTGTTATTTTTTCTGAAAATACAATTTTGTTCCAATTTTTTTTGTTGTAATACATTTTCTATTCTTTTTAATGCATATACAAGTCATATTTCCCAGTGGATGGGTGCCCGTTGGGAGAGAATGAGTATTCTTAAGGAATCCAGGGAGTTGACTGGTGGAAGTCAGAAGTGACTTTTAATCCCTTTTTTCCTCTGCCCTTGGTGCATGGAGAGGGATTTGACTGTGATGAGCACAGTGATAAAGACAACAGAAATCGATGTTGTTCTCCATGCTGCAGCCATGTCCATCACTAGTAAAGATCCAAGTCCATCCTGCCTGGCTCTGCTGGAATTCAGGTCACAGCCTCCAGAGGTTGCCTGCGGCAAATGATGGGAATTGATTTTTTCTCCCCTCATTTTACTTATCAGAAAAGGCAACAGATCCATTAAACATTGTTTGCTAAGATGGAACTTCAGATTCTCCCCCTCTGCTCCGCCCTGGTGAGACCCCACCTGGAGCACTGTGTCCAGCTTTGGTGACCCAGACACAAGGACATGGAACTGCTGGCGCAAGTCCAGAGGAGGCCATGGAGTTGCTGAGGGGGCTTGAGCACCTCCCACATGGAACTGGGATGGGAGGGCTGGGAATGCTCAGCCTGGAGAAGGGAAGGTTGTGTGGAGACCTCACAGCAAGTGCCAGGACCTGAAATGTGCTGCAGGGAAGCCAGGGAGGGACAATTCATCAGGAGTGACAGGACAGGGGGAACGGCTTCCTGCTTCCAGAGGGCAGGGTTAGATGGGATACTGGGGAGGAATTGCTCCCTGTGAGGGTGGGCAGGCCCTGGCACAGGTGCCCAGAGCAGCTGTGGCTGCCCCTGGATCCCTGGCAGTGTCCAAGGCCAGGCTGGACAGGGCTTGGAGCATCCTGGGATAGTGGGAGGTGTCCCTGCCTGGGATGGCACTGGATAAGCTGTGAGTTCCCTTCCAACCCAAACCATCTCCTGATTCCATGATTCCATAACAGAGGCCAGGGATATAATGGGAATCAAAGTCCTGCTGCCTTGCTTGAAATTGTGAAAGCAGAGAAAGCAAAATTTGACCCAGAGAAATATTGTTACCCCAAATCTGGGGTAAAAATTAAAAAAAAAAAAAAAAACACCACAAACAAAAAAATTAAAATAAAAGATTAACAAAAAATAACTCAGTCACCAGAAGGTATTACCTAAGGGAACGGGGGTGCTGAAGGATTCTAAGCCAGTTTGCTGGGACAGACTCATAAAGGATCATCCTCCTGTCTGCAAACATGTGGAAGTGTGAATATTCCATCAGATCTCCACAACAAACCTAATCTGTATTGCACCAGTGCCCTACATCATTTTAGCAGTGCAAAATAGCCAAAGCTTTAGAGAATAGCTCAGCCATCTGCGCCTGCAGGTGTTTACAATACAGAATAAATTAAGAAGTGACAAGGCATTGAGAAGGTTACAGTTGAATAATTACCAAGGAAAACTCAAAATCTGATGCACCATTTCAACGCCTGAAGATGGAGTAGCTTCCTCTGTCCTTTTAAAATCATTTTCCACTCCTGCTTGGTTTGCCCTTCTCTTTGAAGGATACTTCCCTTTTTCAAATAGAGAACTTGCAGAAATTGTGTCCTAACAAGGCTTTTTATTCCTTTTTTATTTAATTGATGTGAGATATTTAGCTCCCAGTGTGGAGCACAAAGCTGTGTCTCATCCATGTTCTGTGGCAGCATCTTCTGGCTCTGGTTTTCCTCCTGAAAGCCTCTAGAAAAGTTCAGTTTGGACTCTGTGAAAAGCAATACATGGAAATGTGTGGGATCTGGGACATTCCTAAGGCTTTCTTCCTGATTATGAGCCTATTCCATGGAAGGCAACGGCATTCTTTACTCAGAGGGAGGTGAGGGCCTGGCACAGGTTGGCCTGAGAAGCTTTGGCTGCCCCTGGATGCCTGGAAGTGCTGGAAATGAAAGGGGGAAAGGAAAAGGGAAAAGGGAAAGAAGAAGGAGAAAGAGGAGAAGGAGAAGGAGAAGGAGAAGGAGAAGGAGAAGGAGAAGGAGAAGGAGAAGGAGAAGGAGAAGGAGAAGGAGAAGGAGAAGGAGAAGGAGAAGGAGAAGGAGAAGAAAAATAGGAAAAAGGAAAGGAAGAGGGGAAAATGGAAAAAGGAAGAGGAAGAAGGGAGAAGGAAGAAGAAGGAAGAAGAAGGAAGAAGGAAGAAGGAAGAAGGAAGAAGGAAGAAGGAAGAAGGAAGAAGGAAGAAGGAAGGGAAGGAGAAAAGGGGAAGGAAAGGAAAGTTAAAGCCTTTTAACAGGGAGATAGCTCTCAGAAATTTTGCATAATCTATGTGGTGTTGAGGCCTGTGTCTGGCCACAGCAGTGGATTTCAGGATCTCTGGAGGCAAACCATACACAAGACTAAATAAATGAGTAATTAAACATTCTGGGCTCTTCCTCATGTGGCACCAGCTTTCTCCGATATTCACAGAAGTCTGGGAACACACATAGCCACGAAGAGCTCCTGTTCAAATCCATCTTTTGGGAGTTTCAGCTTAAATGCCAGCTTCCCAAAGTAATTCCCTGTCTGTAACAGCCTGGAGAGAGGCAGAGCCCTGGGAAGAGCACTGCAGGGGAGCTGGCAGCCGGTGTTATTGATGCCTGGGCTGAGGATTCACAAAAACCATTTCCAGATGGCGAGAAGAGGAGTTTCATCCCCCACCAGGTGGGGCAGTGAGCTCATCCCTCCTCGACATCCACCATCCTGGGAAATGAGATTTCTCAAGGCTAAGAACCCAGATTTTTTTTTTTTTCTGAGAGGTCAATAAAACCCTTGTGGGTTTTAATTTTACAAACCTGCAGTGTTGCGATGAGAAGAAGCCCAGCATCTGTCACTTGCAGGAGAGAGAGGAGTCTGTAGGGTCACGCATGCTTTGCAGAGGTGCACAGTCAGCCCCTGGGCTTCAGGCACTGACTTGGAGCTGCAGGGTTTCCCAGCTCTTTATTCCTTCCTGACAGACTGGTTAAGCCCATATTTTGGTCAGACATTAAAAAGAGGCAGATTTCTCTAGCACTCATAAAACAAAGCAGTTGGTAGGATCCTGGCTAGACACCAGTTGTGGCTGAAGTAGATTTAGCTGGGTCAGTAACACAGCGTCACAAACTGGGTTACCTCCTTCTTCAGCCACCAAAACAGGAAAGAAAAATACTCAGAATTAAATATACAACAGCACAAAAAATAACAGCAGACCTGGACATGTGTTATCTCTGTAAAGCAGATGTTTTTACTGTGTCACATACTGGCTAGTGTGCAGAGGAACTAATAAAGTGATTTACAGCTGTAATTACACTTATTTTATTATATGGCTTGAACTACACTGAGGTGCAGATCCAGCAAACCCCGCTGAATATTCCAAATGAAGGAATTCAATCCTAACCTTGAGCAAGACTGATGGGTGGGGTTTGACATACAAAAGGCTACTTTTTATTGATTTAGCATGTTCCTCCCCCAAAGGGGAGCAGCCAGATGCAGCAGAGGATGCTGAATCCAGTAGCCCACATGTGCCTTTTTGTCCATAGGTTCGTCCAGAGCTGAGAGTGTGTTCCGAGCTGGCACATACATGTATTGTGTATACACCCAAAAGAGTAACGGTTTTTTTCCTCTCAGTTAGTAACACTGAATTATTTAGTTCATTTTTTGCAGATTTTGGAGTGCAACTAAGATGGAGCAGGATCAAAAAAACCCCCCATGTATCCACTAGCAGATTTCAGCAGCAGTTTTGGGGTTTGGTGTTGTACCGCAGGGTTTAGTCAGTCTTAGAGAATGGGGATTGTTCAGCCTGGAGAGGAGAAGCTTCAGGTGTGCTAGTCTAATTGTGCCTTTCCAGAAGAAGCCAACAGGAACCATGGAGTGGCAGGACAATAGGGAATGGCTTCCCACTGCAGAGGGCAGGGTTAGATGGGATACTGGGGAGGAATTGTTCCCTGTGAGGGTGGTGGGACCCTGGCACAGGGTGCTCCCAGCAGCTGTGGCTGCCTCTGGATCCCTGGCAGTGTCCAAGGCCAGGATGAATGCTCCAAGCCCAAGCTTGGAGCAGCCTGGGACAGTGGGAGGTGTCCCTGCTCATGGCAGGGGGTGGCACTGGATGGACCTTAAGACCCCTCCTAACCCAGGCCATTCTATGACTCTATGGTAAATCAGGTAAAAGGTCTAGAAAGGTAAAAATATTTCTAATTCATGTATTTTCTTCTTCTAAGGTTTTGAAATGAAATGAAACTTTATTTTATGGTCAAACCCAAGCAGAGTAGGTCAGTTGCTCAGTTTCTGGCAGTCCCTCAGCAGGTATTGAACTTGGGGGAAGCTTCGCTTCTTTCCTGCCTAACAGAGTAATCTGGACATTATCCCAGAAGGAATCTCTAAAGAGGGAAGGAAAAGCCACCTTCTTCTCTCATACCTTCAGTGGCCAGTAGGCATGAAAAAGCCACAGCCAATCATAGAAAATCCAGCTAAAGAAAACTTTTCCTTCACTTGCCGAACTCTCAGGCCAAGAGACCTCCACAACACTCTAATTTTTGACTCAAGCTATTTGAGCAGTCAGATCAGTTCTTGAGCATTTGTAGGATTATCCAATTAAAATGTTAGCAGGCAAATTGGACAGCATGGAATCACTCTACAGAAAATTGCATAAGGCAGGGTTTTTTTCCCCAGTGTAATAAGACTTCTCCAAAGGCAGGCTGTCCTTTCATTCCTTTCTGATTGTTTTATAAAGCTTTTGGTGTCTGTCTTTGAAAACTGAAAAACAAATTTTCTACTCAATTTCTTTTCCTCCTTCTTGCGGCATAGAGTTTGCACTAAAATAGAGTAGAGGGAAGGAGGGAAGTGGTGTGAGAAGTGAAAAACCTCACTTTTAAACAGTTGTTAGAGCTTCACAAAAAGCCAGGGCACTAGGACAGCATAGGGTGCTGTGGCAAGATCAGAAACACGTGACAGGCGAGGTGAAGTAAGAGTAAAGAAATGCTGACAAAGTTTTCTTGTAGTGAAATGCGGAAACAGAAAAAAAGCTTGGCAAAGCCAACAAGTCACAGTATCGCAGAACTTGGAGTGGCCTGGGTTGGGAGGGATCTTGAAGCTCATCCTGTTCAAATCCCCTGCCATGGGCAGAGACAACTTCCACTGTCCCAGGTTGCTCCAAGCCCTGTCCAACCCAGCCTTGGACACTTCCAGGCATTGAGGGGCAGCCACAGCTGCTCTGGGCAACAAACATCTGCTGCCAGTATTGTTCATGTAATTTTAACAATTAACCTCTTGTTTTACAGTTATGGAAAATATTAATTGGAACAGCAAAGATTTGCTACGGCATTTCAATTTTTCAGGTTTTTTTAATGTCAGCCAGCTGGTATTCTCACAGTGTGAGACAAAGCTCACCCAGACGTGGGGTGAAAATGGAAGTGATCATTTATTTTTGCTGTACAAAGGCCTATGAAAAACAAACTCCAGATTTCCGTGTTTGCTGAGAGTGGGGAATATCTCTGCATGAGCAGGTTCTCATCTTCTCCCTCGCCTGCCGGAATTTCACCCCTTGCTTCATCATTGCACTGGCTTGTCTGACCCACCTTGGATCAACAAGAGCTTGAAATTATCTCCAGGTCCATTATGAAATCCATGACAGGGCTGGGAAGATGTACTGAGGAGCAGGGTAAGGGGGCAAAACTATTGTCCCAGCCTGGCTCGGCACTAGCCCACTCTAAATTGTGCTGTCACACCAAGCAAATAAACAAGAAGCAGCACTCTTGTGCTTCCCACCTCTTGGGAACTTTTGTATTTCACATGATTTACTGTATAGGAGAAGGGAATACAGGCGACCTCGACCCTGAATTACCTAAAAGAGCCTCACCCCTCATGAGTCACAGCTATATCCAATAAAGATAAGTGTGATAAAAGAGGTGGGTTGGCTAGTCAGGGAACGACCTTGAGGAAGAGGGATGGAGAAGAGGTGGAGGAAGAGGGATGATCCTGTGGAGACAGAATGACTGCTGTGAGGTCAGTGTGGGTGTGCAGTCAGAGCCTGCTGTTGGAAGCTGCAGTCCCAGCCTGGCTGGGTAAAAGCCTGCACTCAGGGGCTGCAAACTGATCCCTGCAGGCAGAGCTCAGCAGGGAATAACCAGCAGCCAGAGGCTGCAAGGGAAACCTGCAGTAGGAGCTTGCTGCAGCCAGGGTCAGTGAATGGTTGCAGTCAGGATGGCTGAGCTGTACAGAGGAACAAACCAGGGCCCTTTTCAGGATGTGATAAGCAAGAAGTCTGTCTCGGCTCATTTCTACTCTCTAATGAGAGGGCTGCTACAGCATTACTGCAGCAGAAAACACAGAGCTTAATCAGGCTTTTTGTCTGAAGTGTGATTGGAGTTTGGCTGTTTTCACCCATTTTAACCACTTCAAACATGGAATTGCAAACTCATGCACTCAAGTGGACTCAGAGGGCAGATGTGCTGGCTTTATTTGTGTCACAGACCCACTTTGCACTCAGAAATACTTTCATTCAGTGAGGTGTTGTCCAGGAGGAATAGAGAGATTGGAATTTGGCAAAGATCTGTGGGTTTTCTGCTGGCTTCCAGGGTTAACAGGGCACTGGAGTGAAATGTTAAGAGGCCTCATGTCTGTCCTCTGATCTGCCATCACCCAAGGATGGCCACACCAGGCTCATCCTCACTACTCGCCAAATACTAAAGAGAAATAAAATATTATTTACCACTGCAACTACTCTAAATGCAAGAGAAAATGGTACACTATGCCCATAATTACTGTCTGATGGCTCTAAGGCACAGTTTTTTTCCCAGAGAGGAGCGGAATAAAAGTGTGTATTCCTGCAAGAGATCAAAACCAGGGAGGACAGAACTATGGCAGAAAAAGAAATGCACACAAATAATTGGACTTGGCAGAAATGTGATATCTCAGACAAACAGATAGAGGAATCACTTTGTGAAAAATAAATGAAATGGAGATACAAGGGAAACAAACATAAACAAAAATAGATGGCATCAGTGTAACAGGCTTAGACTTACTTAAGTTTATATGTATTGACTCCACTGGGGGGCTCTGACCGCACTCTGCATTTAAAACTGCAGGACTGAGACTTGTGTGTTCCGAAGCATAACCTTGTAGGTCCACCCTGAGTCAGAATACCCGCCCAGGCACCAGATGATTGCGTTACCAGTCTACCTGTTATCTCTGCAGTCTGGACAGCCTTGGGTTGCTTTCGGTCTGTTTCGAGCATAGATTTCCTCTTGTGCCATCACAGCATCAGGAAAGGACATGCTGAAAATTAGGTCAGAGGTCCAAAACTTTTCAAACTTCTGTGGAAGACAATATACAGGGTAAGAATAGACAGAGCTTAGCAAGGAATGCATAGCAACAATGGGAAGTTTGCTTTCTGAAAAAAAAACATAACATTGATAATATGGGTCTATTTATAAAACTTGGGAAGACAAAGATTAAAAAACACATTCTTAAAATACATTTATAAAGAAAGTTCAGACTTCTGTTTCCTCCTGATTCTAGGAAAGATAAAAGTTTGCGAATGTTACCAACCTCTATAAAGTTGGTCTAGGAGATTTTTTTTTCTCTTTGGGTGGAATGAGAAATATGAGAGGCATTGAAGTGATCTATGAAAAGGGAAGAGCTCATTCATTCTTCACACAAAACACTGGGAATGAACCCACTCAGGTGGATTCCTGCCCTTCTGTGGAGCTGTGCTCCCTGCTGTCTCTGCTTTTGGAAAACATTCATTACACCCTTTCTTTCCAAAACTTTGAGCTTTTCTCCTCAGTGAGCTGAGGTTGCTCAGACGTCAGGGCTGCAGTCTGGGAAATAGCTCTGGAATACAAATTAGTCAAACTTGCCCCTGGCTTTGCTTTTTCTGGGTGTCCAGAGAAAGATGAACCTGGATTCATCCTGAGTCACCCTCAGCAGCAAGGTGACTCACCGGCACACAAGTACACGACCGCTAATGTAGCCCCAAAAACAAGGTGATTCTCTGGGTCTACTTCAGCTTTGCCTCTGGGCGTAAATGGAGCTTCCAAAGCATCAGGGTGAGCTTGGTGCCAAAAGCAGAGTTCCTCAGTCCTCCCCTATAACCAGTCAGACAGAAAAGCACTGCCATGGAGACACTCCCCTCCAAGTCACCCAAATACCCCAGCATTTTCTCTGTGACTATCCCAACAGATCCCAAATTACCCAGCAGCCTCTTCAGGGAAGGCTCCTACCCCCAGAACCTTCTACCGCATAAGTTTTTGAAGCTCTTTGAATGCTTCCTGCTGTCTCTCCTTATCTCTTTGCCTCTGGTCCAGCTTTCATCCTCCCACTCTCCCTGCAGTGTCCGTGGCAATCCGGCCCAGCAGCTCTGGGGTTTGTCATCCCTCAGACTCCCAACAGATCCAGCAAACTGCCTGTGCTGGGGTTCAGCTCTTTGGCACAGACATCTTGCAGCCTCCATCAAACAAATGAGGGATTCTGCTTTCCCACAGAAATATCCCCCAGCACAGCAGTTCTCTCCATAACAACCTCATCATGTTCAGAGGCAGATGCTCTAAATTAGCCGCGCTCTACGAACGGGAGCAACATTGAGGTGGGGGAATGGAAAGGGGATGAGAAAAACTGAAATATTTTGCCCAAGGTCACATTTCAAACTACTTAATTTAGCTTCATTTTAAAGGGCTTCTTGCCACAAGACTCCATAAGAGTCTTTTTTTTCCTCTTTTTTTTTTTCTTTCTTTTTGTAGCATAGCAAGAAAATGGAAGCATCAACAAATAGGCACTTAGGCTTGTCATTTCAGCTATTCTCTCTTTTTCTTTATTTTCAGTAAGAAAAAGAAAGCAAGAAAACCTGGAAATGAGGCAAGTCTTCTCAGCCCTGAGAACTGCTGAGACTGTTTAAACTCTACAAGCATTTAGCTTGGTTAGTTCTTTGGGTTTTTTCATCAAGGATTATTTTTAATTAAAGTTTTCAAAAATAAGTTTAATTGAAATCAATCCTCCAAGCAATTTGTTGAAACTGTTTCCTGATCAAAACAAAATCAGAATAAATGACATCTGATTTAAAAATAATTACATCCAGTGATAATTAGTGTGTTTGCAGGAAAGTTTAACAATTTTTGTGTAGTAAAAGACCAGGAACAAAGTCAACATGCTTTGAGCTAATGTGAACACAGCCTTTTTAGACGATAATACATGGATGTGAAACTGGGGAAAATAGGATGTCTCTGAAATGAAAGACAGGTGCAAGAGAGAAGTCTGGCTGAAAGGAAATAGAGAATATGCATCACACATGTTAAAAAATGGATAAAAAAATCTATACCAGGATGAATGTCCTGTTTTGAAGAGGCATTTATCTTGCACTTCCCCAGCATGGGATGTTATTTACTCCTAAAAGTGTCTGGTTTATAAGAAAGAGGAAGAAGCAACCTCAACCTCATTGAAACTTATAAAAAAAACACCTCTCCACTTTCACCAAGCGCTGCTGTGCAAAAGCATCACAGAGACTTCACCTAAAAAATGCTCTCAAATATTACAAGAGACAGCTTTGTTTTCTTGCAGTGTTTCTCATGTTTTATCCACATCCTTCAGCTGCTGGGGAGAGCTGAAAGCTGCCAGGTGAAATCACAACATGCAGTTAAAGCAAGCCAAAGCACTCTGTGAGAGGTAGCTTGTCATGGTAGGACACAAAACAGATTGACTCCATGGAGTTGTCAGAAGAGAGAGAAGGCTTTATTTACAGTCCCAGCAGTTTCTTTTAGAACACGCTGTGTAAAAAGGTCTGTTATTGCGCCATGGCACTGACACTGCTCTCCATTGGGTCAGGAATAGGAAACAACCCCTGGGGACAGTTGTTCTGGCAAAGGGAACACTGTTTGCTGAGCCTGTGCTGAGACACGCAGAGAGATGTTTTGAAAAGAGAAACTGTGACAGCGTTTCCTTGGGAAAGGAGCCAGCAATGGTTAGCAAGCTAAAAATTCAGACTCAGAAAATGTTGAGCTCACAGTAGCTCAGTGAGGCTATTGCCGAGCAGCCCTGAGGAGAAATGTCTCTGACAGTCAGAGAAATTCCAGCTGCTGGGGCCCCTGCACGTTTTTGTGTGGTATGGATTAGCCATTTCTTACTTACTCCTTCCTTCAAGGATCAGTCTGAAATGCATCCAGTTCTGGCTGTGCTGACAATTTCACCTGACCAGATTTTTAAGAGGGAAAAAAAAAAAAAAAAAAAGGAGAGAATTTTAATTTAAAAACTGCAAAGGCTTTCTCTCATGTAAAAATACTTCAGAAAGCTTCAGTGAGGACTGAAAATCAATAGTGTTTTCTTTTTGCTAGGAATGATGGTTATTTCTGAGCAAAGCCCTGGTGCTGGAGAGGGCAGCTGTGGGAGACATGCACATCTATCCCATGGATTCACGAGGGCTTTGTCTTTGGCTCCCATTTACACAGCATTAAATTCTGCTGTGTTGACTTTGAGCTTGACACGCCACTAAATCTTCAGTCCCCAAGCAGAGTCCTCTCCAAATCATGGTGTTTCACTGGCTGCTTCAGACCACAAGTGTCACCTTCATTCGAAATTATCTTGTCCCAGGTGTGCTTAAAACATTCTCATAGTTTTTGATGAGGTTGGGCCCCGTTCCAAGGCCATGGCCAAGCCAAAGCCCCTGCAAGGGAGGGGGTTTTCCCTGGCTGCTTTCAGGAGGCTCCTTTGCAGGTCTGCTTGGTCCCGAAGTAGGTCTGTTATTATCCAAAAGCAATTTAATGGAATATGAGTTATGACTGAGAGGATTCATGCAGGTGTTCATGGGGTTTAATTAATGTGTTCATGTCACATCTTTAATTAATTTGTGACAACAGTCTTGAGTGTCACTGAGGCAAAGAAAGACAACTTTGCTGTCCAAGGCTCACAGGAAATATAAAGGATTTTGTGCCTTCTGGGGTGATGAGTCCAGGGGAGTCTGAAGTACCCGGCGCAGGATGGTGTCTGGGAGCAGGAGTGACTGCACAGCTGTCTGCAGAAATGATCAAAAATTAAATTAGAACCACTGTTATCAAAAAAGTGACTCTTAAATATTCCCTGAAAGCGGGTATGGATGCTGCAGTATCAGTGAACCACCTCTGCTGGATCATGGAATCAGGGGATTCTAGAATGGTTTGGGTTGGAAGGGAACTTAAAAATCATCTTTCCAACACCCTGCCATGAGCAGGGACACCTTCCACTACCCCAGGCTGCTCCCAGCCCCATCCAGCCTGGCCTTGGACACTTCCAGGGATCCAGGGGCAGCCACAGCTTCTCTGGGCACCCTGTGCCAGGGCCTGCCCACCCTCACAGGGAACAATTCCTCCCCAGTATCCCATCTAACTCTGTCCTCTGGGAAGCTATTTCCCCTTCTCCTGTGACTCCAGGCCCTTGTAACCAGTCCCTCTCCATCTTGCTTATAGATCTCTTCACCTTCATCTGTTTGATGAAATGTGAGAGTGAACTCATTCTTTTTTCATCAACAGGCTCATTTTGTGGATTCTGCCTCAAACGCCTTCTTAATCTCTTCAGTTCAGTCTAGCAGTAAACTCGCTAAACTTCCAGAGCTGTGTGTCAGCATTTGTCTCCACACACAAATATGATTTGCTGATAAGGCAGATCGGAAGCTGGTTAATTGCATCGGATTTCTCCCTGAAAAGCCTTTGTAACTACCCTCAAATATCATCGAGGCTGAGGCTAAGTACATGTTTGAATATTTTCTTCAGTTCTCTGCTGACAAAACTGCTGATGTGGTTGTTCTTACATCTCATGATTGATCAAAAAAAAAATAAAGAAAGAAAAAAAAAGAGAAAAGGCAAAATTTTAATCCTAACACAAACACACAGATGAGAGACGCTCCAAAGAAGGCAATTTCATACAGAACTGATTTTCATAAAGATTTTCAAGCATTTCCTCCTTCATCAGTGTTTGTTCCTAAGCATCAGACACTAAAGTAAATTGAAGTTTCTCCTACTGATGTAATTTGGATTTATTTTGGTGACTTTTGACCATCTTTTACCTTGTGATTTGTTCCCAGCAGTAAACATTTGGTGAACAGTTGTTCACTCAAAGATATTTTTTTGTCAGGATATCAGACTTGTCTCGCTTATTAATTTTCCCTGATACCTTATTCCTGAATAATTTCAGGGATTATCTTTGTTCACCAATCACAAAACCACAGAATCCCAGAATGGTTTGGGACAGAAGGGACCTTAAAGCCCACCCAGTGCCACCCCCTCCATGGGCAGGGACACCTTCCACCAGTCCAGGGTGCTCCAAGCCCTGTCCAGCCTGGCCTTGGACACTTCCAGGGATTCAGAGGCTGATAATTTGTTCCATCCTTTCTACTTTTTAAACACTCTCATAAAAGTTTCTCTTTTGTTGAACACAAAAGAGAAACAAATTTCATACAGAGGCTCTCTGACACCCATCTTCCATCACGGATTTGACTTCCTGGCTCTCTTCAGTCTCTTTTAACATTGCAGACTTTTTTAGGTAAACAAAGCAAGGCCTAATTAACACTTTAGATTTTTTCTGTCTTCTCCTCTGCCAGCATTTACCACCTCAACATCAGGCTGACAGCTGGGAAAATTCACTTATTTGTGATGCATTTGATCTCACATCCTGTAATTCTGGTGCAAAACTGCATTCCCAGGTGGAAAGGAGCACCAAAGACACAAATAAGCACCTTCTCTGGCAACTCTGGCCCCCCTTGAATTTCCTACACAAAATTTCCCTGTTTCCTCCCTTTCTCTGTGTATTGGTTTGGCACGAATGGTAAAAAAACCAATTGGTGATCTGCTTTGAAACTGACAGCCAAGTTGGCCAATCAGGTAAAAAGTGTACACCCCTGGGACACACCGCTTAAATACAGGAATCTTGGGAGATTTGGCCCTTTTCGAGGGACCCGGCCGAGGTAACATCGCGGCCGGGCTGGCGGGCCCAGGCCCAGGGCCCCGCCGGCCCCGGGAGTCGGGCTGGGGGCGGCCGTGCCGAGGCTGACCCTGCNTCCTTAATTCATGGTAACAGACTGTAATTTTCCCTTAAGATTGTGGACTAAAAACGGGGAGATGTTTTTCCAGATTCAAGCAAGGGTGTCTGATTTTTACTGAGTGGACATTTGAATTAGAAACTATAATATTTGAATTTTTCTGAAAATGGATGTTGAATTAGAAATTCATGCAGTGATCCTATTGAGATGTTTTGAAGCCTTGTCACCAGTAAAGAATAAGAAGTCCTTTATTGTGAAGCTGTGCATCTTTAAAAGGTGAAACCCCATGTTTAAGTCCACAACCCTTATGCAGCCATATGAAAGGCTGCATTTGGGAAGCTCACGGACGCAGTGTCGGGCGGGCTGCGTTTGTGGGAGCTGGAAGCCACAAACAGACTGTGTCTCTTGTGGAAAGTTACCAGAAGATTCAGGAGGGACTTGTCTCTCTCAAAAGACTGAATGAAAGACCATTTTTATAAGTGCTACTGACTTAAGAGTTCTGATGCTTTGTCTCTTTGCATTGTTTCATAGAAAAGTAGATTGTTACTAAGGAGGAGGGGGGTGTCTTTAAAAAGGTTTCATGGTTGTTTGGGTTTTTTTGTTTACCCTTTAGTGCATGTAATAAATCTAACTGTTTCTATTTTTAAGTTGAGCCTGTTTTGCCTCTAATCCTATTCCACTAAAATGAAGGTTAGATCCCCACACTACGTTTCACAAAACAAATTCGACGAATGTGATAACCACTACACTCTGACATTTGGTTTGCCTGTAACACCACAACTTTGAAACAGCAAATCTCATCAGCTCCACAATACACAGGATTGGGATCTACAATGGCATCAATTGCTTCAGCTTTGTCACAGTTCTGAATGTCTAAGTTGTTGTCCCCAAAAGTTTTCAGCCTGTCTTGCACAGCCGGGACATCTTCTCCCATCTGTTGGGATTCAACACTTCCCATTTTATTTGCTGTGCCAACAGGAGTTGAATTTCTGCTCCAGATAACTTCCTTACTTGGCACAAAACTCATAAAAAGACATGGAGAAGGTTTAGGTCAGGAATGGGTGGTTGGGAATGGAAAAATCCCAGTGGAAATGGGAGTACAAAGGGAGAGGGATGGGGTGAAGGACACAGGAACCTCACAGACCAAGTCCCCAGTGTGGATGGAGAGGAAGGACCCAGGGATGCTGAGTGGAAGATAGCCAGCGGAGAGCAAAATGAATCTGTAATTAATTTATGGCCTTGGATTAATGCTGATGGATCAGCTGTGACACAGAATTAGAGCTGGAGATGCAAACTGAGATGCATCCGGATGCAGGGGGAACGTGGCACAGCAGAAGTGGGTGAATCATCCAGCCAGACACAGGCCAGGAGGAGGTGGAAGCAGGGTAGGACTGGAAAGCAGACTCCTGGAGAATACAAAGCTGCTAGTGTGAGAAAAGGAGTAGGAGACTGGAAGGGAGTTCTCAAGGTGGAAGAAAATGAGACATACAGAGTTTAGGAGACAAAATAAAAACAGAGAGGAGTCATGGAAAACTTATTTTGTCATTCCCATTCTTCCACTGCTCCCATCCCACCAAAAAACTGGGTGAACATACATTTATGTGCTGAATTTAGCTTAATATTCAGTTTGTAATATCACCAAGCAGATTTAAGCCAGCTCAAACTCTACTTTCTTTAATGTTTTATGGCATTTTTTTTTCTTTTCCCTCAATTGTTTCCCTTCATTTGTAACTTTTTCTCCCTTTCTTTGACCCAAAGACAAAAAATCGTCACCCATCAGTACCAAGCAATCCACCCTCCAGCTGGAACAGCAAATTATGATTATTCACATAAGTCATATGGTTGTTTTTCTTCTCCTGGGCTTTGAATCCCAGTGGGAAAGATAAGAATATTTCCCTTTCAGCTTTGAGCAGGAATTGATCACTTCCTACTCCTAAATACAAGTCATACCCTGCATTCATATTGGTTGTGGGCATGGTGGGATTTTAAGCTGTGCAAATATATCAGAATTCAGGCCACAGAAGATAAGAAAAATCAAAACATAGGGAAGAAATATTACAAATGAAAATGCTTAGCACCTCAGGAGAAAAATGTTCATGTTTAGAGGGTTTAAAGTATTTTTTTTTTTAACTTTTTAAACCTTAAGGAAAAGAATGAAAGCAATGAGCAAGACAAGAAGTCAAGCATTGGTTCATTCTGAAAAGCAACAGAGGCCAAAATTTCCCTGCTGTGGGGGTAATGAAAAATCAGCCTAATTACATGGCAATTAGATACTATGTCTGTAATGCTGTACTCATGGATTCTGCCTATTGTGAAATCTTTTCAGCAGAATCTCTAAACACCCAGGACAAGATATTCAAAAAAAAGTGAATTAGTGGAGGGGGAGTCACAAGATTTCCCTCTCCCCGTGTCACAGGAGATTTGTCACAGTCACCCACTGATCAACCAGAAATGCCCTTGCCCTGTCACAGGGACAGCTGGAAAATGAACGCGCCCCGATATTTTTATTGCATGTTGTCATTGAACTGGAGCAGGGGACCTTGGGGGACAGGCAAATGGATCATTTTAATTAACACCTAATTGTGCTTGACACCTGAAATTCTGCTAAGCTTCTCCCCTGCCAGACCCAGTAAGTGAAGGATGTCTGTGCAGCATTGTGCCAATAGGCAGGACCTGGGAATTGCTCCCAGCTGCAGGATGGAACTTCCTTGCCTCATTCTCTTGTGGAGAAAGCACAGCATTTTGGTTTTAAATCCTAAAATCAGGCAGATGACCAGATTTTCAGCTACCAAAACCCAGGAATGATTTCCATGGAAGTGAGGGTTTTCTTTGTGGTTACCAAAGAACAACTGAAAAGTTTCATAGAGAAGAAATCAATCAGTGATAAAAAAACCCCACACATGCACCACTATCCTCCTCTGTGGTGAGGAATTCAGCACAAATACAAAACCATTTAAAAGTATGTAAATGTAACCTTGAGATGTTGGGGGGAAACCCACACTGAGAGGTGGAAAACTTGAGGAAGGTTTATTTCTACGCTCTCAGAAAGGTATAACGTTAGCATTGTCCCACCTTCTATTGTTCTACTTGTATCATTAGCTTTTATTAGCATTGGATTGAGCACACCCTGCTTTATGACACTGCGACATAAATCAAGGCAGAGCCTCCCCAGTGACTCATGTAAGCCAGCAAGCTCCATATAAAAGAAAGCCTTGACAGATGGGAAGGCAACAGAAACTGCAGAAGGCTGTTAAACTTCCTTTTTCCCATTTTATACCGAAGTATACAGCTGGAGATGAGCACATTTTTATAGGTTAAATGCCAGTGAAAGAAAACTGGGGAACATAGTGAGTTCTCCATCAGCTGGGCCCCCCAACTGCTCTTGACACAAAGATCACATCACTAAGGATATCACCGTCCCCAAAACTCCAGTTTCTCAAGCATCCTGATGTCCCTGCTGCAAAGCATCCTGTTATCCATTCCCTGGTGGAAGAGGGTGAAAGCAGTGTCCTCTTCTGGAAGAGGCTGAGGCGAGGTGATGTCCCTGGGCCTTCCCCAGCTGAGGGGCTGCAGGCATCCGCTCCCCCAAAGGGCTCTGGCCCTCACAGCTCATGGGCACCCCTGTCGTTCCCTGACCTCCCCAAGACGTTTCAGCCAGCAGGGAAATCTCAGAGCTGAGCAGACCTCTGCAGATCGCCTTCATCCCGAGCCTGATGTGCCTCCTTTGCCCAAAATCAGAGCGAGAGGCACACAGGAGGTGCTGTCCCTCAGCAGAGCTCCCGCACAAGAAGCTCACCCTGGCTTTTCCTCCTCCAAGGGAAGATGCCAATGATATTTTAGGAAATGTTGCCTCAGCTGTGGTGGACCAAAGGCACAAACTCCTTAAAAATGGCTTTGCCGCCTACAGCTGTAGGTGGCAGCCAGAGTTGAACTTAATCACATTCATTAGTTTGACAATCTGAGATGAAATGGTGGTTAGCAACTTTGGAGCAGAGGGGGATGTTAGCAAGGAAAGCAGTGATAAAATCAAATTCCCTTATGGGTAGAGCCTTGCAAGCAATTACTTGAGGTGTTGGCTGGCTGTGGGTAGTGCTTCAGAGCTAAATGTCTCTGCTGAGTCCATGTTTCATGATGTAAAAGAGTTATTTTGGTGCCCAAACTCTCTTGAGGTTGTTTTACAGGGTTCAGTTTGTTGCAATCAGTGATTCTTTCTAAAAGTACCCTCAGGAAGGTCTCACTTCCAAATTGTGGGGGTTTTTTTAGAGTTTGATTTTTTAAAAATATATTATCCTAAAATTTAAAAAGAAAACAAAAAAGCACCCAAGAGATAAGAGTCTGAATTTCAGCTGTGATGGGCCAGCTAACAATCCAAACAAGATTTGCAATAAACAAGCAATTTCTTGATGCTGTTTAAACCTCGTGAACAGAAATCCTGTTGTTCTCCTGGGTAATTTCCAAAGAAGTGCTTCTTGGGACATTTTGTCTCTTGCAGTTACCCATCACTAAGTTCTAACCACTGTTAGAGACAGCAATTAAATTAGAAATAAATGGAAAGGCACATTGATATAACCAATTTTGTTTAAAATACCAATTGGCTAAATTGGTACAGTCCTGTCACGCTTGGGCACTTCAATTGTGACAAACCACATGGACATGGATGAGAGACCGTTTACAAGGGCCTGGAGTGACAGGACACAGGGAATGACTTTCTCCTGCCAGAGGACAGGGTTAGATGGGATATTGGGAAGAAGTTCTCCCCTGTGAGGGTGGGCAGGCCCTGGCACAGGGTGCCAAGAGAAGCTGTGGCTGCCCCTGGATCCCTGGAAGTGTCCAAGGCCAGCTTGGATGGGACTTGGAGCAGCCTGGGACAGTGGGAGGTGTCCCTGCCCATGGCAGGGGGTGGCACTGGATGGGCTTTAAGGTCCCTTCCATCCTAATCCCTTCTGGGATTCTAAGATACAATAACTAACATCTAGAAGAAGATCCTAATCAAAGACTAAAGACTATGGAAGCTCATAATAAAGATATCAGCTTGATACAAAATAGGAGACATTTGCAATTGCATTATTTTAGCAAGGCTGGAAAAGCCACTCGAGCTGGAAAATCAGCCAAGATTTTTTCAGCTGTTTTGCTCTTCTCCCATCCCTAATTCTGTCCCTGAAATGCTCCACATGCACAGGGAATCAGGAGCCTTGAGGGCCCTGTGTTGTTCTGGTTGTGGTGAGCAGTGATTTCATGGGTATTATGCTCCCAATGATATGCATGACTGTGGTTGCACAGGTTGATTTAAATAAATTAAATTTTTTAGAGAAAAACTGTTTTCCCACTTGCCAGTCATTTAGATCACATACTTCCCAAAGATTTTACCACCTCACTCACTGTGGTGTTTTAGAATACACAGTCAATAAGGAAAATAGAACTAGGGTTTAAGTGTTAGGGTCAGGGTTAGGTTTAGGGTTTTGGTTCTAAACATTAGGGTTAGTTTTAAACATCTAAATGTTTGGTTCTAAACATCATCTGCTCCCTCTACAAATCTTCTGAAACAGTCATTTCTTCTTGAGGCCATCTGAGGTTAGAACACGGGTTAGGGTCAGGGTTAGTATTAGGGTTTAGGGTTAGTGTTAGGGTTAATGTTAGGGGTTAGGGATAGCATTGGGGTTGTGTATAGGGTTAGGGGTTAGGGTTAGATTTAGGGTTAATGTTATGGTTAGGTTTAGGTTAGGGTCAGGTTTGGGGTTCTAAACTTCTCTGCTCCCTTTACAAATCCTCTGAAATAATCATTTAATCTGGGGGCCATCAGAGATTTGAACATCATCAAATAATGCACGGTAAAAACACATCACAAGCTCTACAACAACTTTGGGAGCAAAATTTACCCTGAACTGGGACAAAATGCAGAATTTGAGATACTTCAGACCATTAGTTGCCCCAAGTTGTATTGGATCCCCTGAAAAATTTTTGTAAATCTAAATTTAAAATCTTGTTCGCATTGTTTTATTTTTCCTATTGTTTTCCACTAAGTATCGGATTTACATCTTGACATAATTTTTTTAACAAATTGAGGAAACCTGAGCACATAACAGGAAATTCATCAAAAGAAGTGTCTTTTTAAAGTTTTCGTTTTTAACACAAAAACCCACAGTGACCAGCTTTAAACGTAAGCCAAACCCACATTGTCTCCAAGAGGCTTCCATCACCAAAGCCTTCATCTTCCATACTTTTTTTTTCATGGCACAACAGAGGGCAAAAACTGTGCAATTCATTCCCTGGATGCCTCGGATCTGTTAAAACACAGATTATTAAATCTCCAATTCCTGGTTCATACAGAAAATAATTTTTCTGTAAATGAGGAGCCCAAATTTCGGCAATTCTTGTGCATTCCCCCACCATTTTTACCAAGGCTCTGTTCAGTTCCCATAAATCAGTGGGAGTGGCAAACTGCTCCAAAATATCTCCCAGTTTGATATCCTGTGTCCTGGAAATCAAAAAGACAGCCCTTGGAGGGATTACCTTGTCCAATACACAGTTGATCATCAAAAGCAGAGACTGCTACAATACCTCAAAGTCTTCCCAAAAAGCACTGGCCAGACTCCAGCTGGATTCCCAAGTTATTCCTGACTTTTCACTTGATCTGATGGCTTTGCTACCCAAACACCCACTATGGTAGGAATTTGTGTTTTCACAACTCAGCAGGAGTTTCCCATGTACAGAAAGGTGTTTCCTCTTGCTCAGTCTGTCCCTGTGGAATACTCATTCACCAGAACCACCACCAGCAGCAGCATTTCCACCTTTCATTTATATTTTTTGTGATATAAATGCATGGAAGTCTGCTATGATACATTTAATTTAAAATTCCCTCAGTGGGAAGAACAAGCTGGAACAAGGAAGGAACAAGGTGGAAGAATGAACCCTGGAAGTGCCCAAGGCCAGGCTGGACAGGGTTTGGAGCCACCTGGGATAGGGGAAGGTGTAGGGGGCACATGACAGGGGTAGAACAGGATGGACTTTGAGGTCCCTCCCAGCTCAACATAATCCATAATTCCATTGGCTCCATCACCACTCTCTGGAATGTCCATACCTTCCAAATAACCCTATCAAAAACCTGAGTATCTAAAAGCAACAGTGGTAAAATGACATTTACAACTTCCTGGGAAGCAGCTTAAGTGCCCAGCTGAGAAAACGAGACGGGACAAGTGGAAACTCCAATAAAAGAAAAGTCAGTAAAATGTCTCATTCCTTCCAATAAGTGGATTAAGAGTTCTGGTAAGAAAGCTGAGGTCAAGCTTGATGACTTTCAAAGGAAAAACATCACATTCTAGAAGCTTCTATGAGAGCTGAAGCCAAGTTTTTAATTCTATAAGCCTTTTTCTAAATCTTGCAAAATTAAAACAGAAACAAAGAGAAAAATATGGGTGAAACTATGAAAAGAATGAATGTAATGAGATAATTAAGTGATTAAGCCCAAGCTGTTCTTGGAACTGATCAGAAATGCCTTAGAAAACATTCCACAAATCCAGCTTCGCTTCACACCGTGTTGCACTCTAAAATTGTGATTTTCATTTTTTCCTATTATCTGCATTTTCATGGATAAATTTTGTTTGGCCCTTGGTTCTGGAAGCATTTGATAAAATGCATGTGGTTTTCCATAATAGTTTGTTAAGGAGGGGAAAAATCCACAACAACCACCCAAATACATAAAAATTCCAAACGAACAGAAAGGGAAAAGGGAGAGGGATTAATTTTTTATTACTATACTGTTTTTCCAACTTTCTATAAATAAACTGTATAAAACATCAAAGGAAACACAGAGCAACTTATTCATTGTGATTTTATTCAATGTGAATGTACTTTAAAACTGACAATTCCAAATTCCATCTTGAATGAAATTTAGGGTTTTTTCAAATCTGAAGAGATTGCAAATTGAAACCCATACAGGATTATTCCAGAGTTGGGATACTGCATTATGCAGCTAGGGTAATTATGTAATGGGCTTCCATGATCCACAATTTCGCAGTTTGGGATCCAAGAGACAACCCCTGATACAGTTCCCTGAAAATCTAATTTCTGTCATGCTGAATGAACGTCTTCAATCTCCTGGTTCAAGATTAGAATTAGATGAAAATTATATTGTTCAGCTTGAGCTTTAGTGATTTCAAATTGCTGTTCCTAACAGAGAGAGTGCTCTCAGATAAATGGGGGGTTTAATTAAACATGTATTTATTAAGTTATTTACTTAATTATAGTATCACCGTTGCCTCATATTGTTTTCCTGTGTGTTAAATTCAGTTTCTCACATTACTGCATTATTCGATCAAACTGGTAATTGTCAGATTTTCCTTTCTTCAGGCTTATCTAAGCTTGCAGTGCTAAGTCTCACTTCGCTCATTCAACAAGGCAGTGATGAAAGCTGTGCGAAGGATCCTCGGGTTAATCAGGGCTTCCCTCCTACCTCTCGAGCTTCCAGAACGCTGGAGAGCTCCTGGCACGTTCTTGAGGTCTGAAGGCATGGCCAATGCTGGAGCAGAATCCAAACTCTCCTGTCCTGGCTGTCCTGGGCTGGGGACAGTGACAAAACACAGAGGGGAGGAGCAAGGGGACCCCCAGAACCTGAGCACAGCCTCCAGCTCACTGCAGGCTCTGCAATTTCATTTATTGCCAAGATTCTTTTATCTTTTTCTCCTTTTTTTCCCCTCCTTGGGAAACTTTCAGAACTCCAATTTTTCATTCACAAATGCAGGAATGACCTCTCTCCCTTTTTTTTCGAATCACAGATATCCCATGGACAGAAAATCTCACCTTTGATCTGCTCCACCTCACACAGAACCAAAGCTACTGCAAAAAATCAGTTTCATCTGTTTTAAGTATAAAATATTTAAAGGAGAGGAGAAGCTATGGTTTTATTTAGCTCAAAGGTGGTCTGCTGAGATTTGTTGATTTAGCTTCAGCAATAAATAAGCCAAAGATTTCAGCAATCATTGAAGCCATTTCAACATTCACATCCAGTGAAACCCCTTTCTCCCCGTCTCCAGTGGGACTCCTTAGGAGCCCTAACAAGCCTGAACTGGCATTTTTCCATGCAGGAACAGTAAATCCAGCTTGTCAGAGGTGCTGACTTCACCTTGCGCAGCCCAGCATCCCATTGCAGGGTATGTGGAAGGCTCAGTGTACCCACAGGCCTGTGTATAACCCTGATGGATGCAGGAATTGGGATTTCCTGACCAAGGGAAGGCTCTGGGACAGCTCACACGGGATCTTCAGGCATGAGGGACAGCTTGAGCTTTTCAGGCACCTTCATCAGGTTGGTCAGAATGACTGAGATTTTATAAAGAAAGGAAGAATAGGCCTAATTTTAAATTAAGGAAGAATTCACGTGTCTTAGTGAGCAGTAATTCTGCCACCTTGTAAGAAAGCAGAGGGCGTAGCACCAGGAGGGATTTCTCTCTGGTGCTACTGCTAAGTATAAGCACCATGAAAGAGCCCAGGGTAGGATAAGCACTGAATTCTCCAGGTAGGATTCCACCCTTCCCCTCTCCTGGATAACCCAGAGTTTGCAGGAAGAGCTGTGATAGCAAGAATCCAAAGCAGCGGATAAGGAACCAGACAGGAATTCACTGGCAGGGGACGTCTGGAAGGGCTAAAATGCACCCGACAGGGTGTGCAGGGCTGCTGTGAGCTGTCCCTGCAGCACCAAAGGTGTTGCTGCTTCCCAAAGTGCTGCTGGTGGTGATTTCCAAAGCACTTAAACTCTCCACGTAAAGGGGACAAGGAAAAACTGCACTTCATTAGAAGAGTAAAATCTGCTTCATCCTTGATCGACAGAACCAAAAAAAAAAATTCCAGCTTTTTTCTCATTAATTTACAAATCGTCAAATTAAAGAGAAAAGGAGACTTCTTGCCCTACCTGTTTTGATAATTTTACTCTCCTAGATATGTGAATTTACCAGAACATTTTCCTTCTTTTTTTCTTTTTTACAGGAAAAAAAAAATGAAGGGAATGACAGAGAATCTAGAAATATGTTAATGTCTTTCCTTCATCAAACAATCATGAATATACATGACCATACTATATTACTATTTCCAGCTTCTTTGATTTGTATTATGGATAACATGTTTATAGAAAGCTAATCTCCACAAGAAGCAGAAAAAAAGAGAAACTGAAGAAAAACAAAAAATCACACTACCAGCAGCAGGGAAATCAAATATCACCTAAATTAAACTAATCTCAAAGTAGGCCAGACAAAAACTGTAAAGCGGCCAGGATTTCTGAGGCACTTTATTACAAAGAGATTTTTTTTTTATATCAAGATTGGTGAAAACACAATTTGTAAAGGAACACAGACAAATTATTATTACGGGTGAGGTCTTCAAATCAGGGTGAATGGAATTAAGCTGTCCTAGGAAAACTGATCCAACATTCAATTATTGATATTTATCACACTTGATTTCATGTCAGTGACTCCTAATCACATCCCCAAAAAATTAATTCAATCAGAGCAAGCTGTTTCCAGCATGACAGACATGGAACTCGACAAATTGCTGCTCATAAAGGTTTGCTGCTGAATGGTTTTTGACTGCTCTTGAACTGGGGGTTTGTTTGTTCTGGTTTGTGCCGCCAGGCTCAGCTGATCCCAGGCTGTCCGTGCTGCAGACTTTGGCAGAACCACCAGAAGTGCTGCAGTAGAAGAACCCAAATGGCCCAAATGTTGCAGGTACAGATTTTTGGGGTGGATCAGTCCTTAATCCAGTCCTCAGTGCAATCTAAAGAACATTCTTCCCCTTGGCTCACTGATCTCAGAGACAGGCAGCATCATTAGTGCTGTCTAATGAGCCTTAGTCCTGATGATTAGCACAGAGCTAATGACCCCCAAGCATGCAGACACCAAGCATGGCCGTTATTGTACCCTTTTTCATGACTTTGCTTCCTGTTTTCCCAGCCCTTCTCCGTTTTAAAATGGACATGAAATTCTGATCTGCCGCTTCCAACCCAAAACTTTCAGCTTTCCATTCCTGTCTCTTCCGCAGCTGATGCAGGACAGCAGGAATGGTCAGTGCAGTGAGATTTGGCCTGGTCACTTCCCCACTGGCTCAGGCACATCCTGATGCCATGATGACCCCCCTGCTCTGTGATTACTGGAGTTTGTTCTTACACCGCAGTGTCTTTAAGAGTGAAAACAAACCCAGCCACCAGCAGGTTCTTGGAAATGTCATAACATTCTCAGCCTCTGAAGGTGTCTCAGACTTTTGACTCTTCTCAGACTCTTGTGGCTGCCTCTGTTCCAAGCAGAGACTTTGCCCTGGCAGTGGCACTTCACTGCGGGCAGTGGCTTATCATGATTTGTTTACCCCGTGGTTGATATACTTGTATAACACTATATTGCATTGCAGAAAACAAAATTATTGCCTGCAATTATTCACTGAATCTTCACCAACTATCCACAGCGTCAATTCAATTCAATCAATCAATTCAACTGCTCTCATAATCTCTTTGAGGGGATTTCTCCCTGTCCCCATTATTCTCCCAAGCCCCTGAATGATGACATGTAGTTTTTTCCTAATGCAATAGATGCCTTATTTATTCCACTGCCTCTGTATATATGACATGCACACTGTTCAGAGAATTGCATTGTTGTCACTGCAAATAATGATCTAAATGCATTCCAGGACTTCATCTATATTTCCCTGAGTGTTTTATAATGTGCAGGAGGCAGAGAAAAAGATCTTCAAGTTATTTTTGAGGAAATATATATCACTGTGTGGTGGGGATGTCTTCAGGCAGCACTTGTTCCCAGAATTCTTTCATTTACATTTCTGTTGTGTTTATGTGCTCTGTCTTAATGTTTCTTCACCTACTTTGGATATTAGCAAGTGGAGTAAGAGACATTTTTATGAGTCTTATCCTGTGAAACAAATAAAAGTTAAAAATTGATACACAGTATTTGCTTATATTTCAGTGCACAAAGAACAAAGTCTGATTTCTGGGACCCTCAGAAATGAAACCTTTAGAAATATAGACTCAGTCCTGATGGCCACACAAAAAGCAATTTCAGTTAGTTATGATTATGAGGAAATTTCAGCTCCTCCAAATAAATATATTATGGTGAGAAACTGAGCAATTTCTTTATTCCCTTTTTTTTTTTTTAAGATAATGTTGCTATGCTGGAAATCTCTCTCTTTATGAGTTTGTAAAAGATAACATGAAAGCAGATAGAACACGTGACATAATCATTGATTATTAACATGAAATATTCTGTAAAGAAAAACTACTGACTTTAGAAATGTTTCAACCAATACTTTTAACTCCAGTTTTCACTGGGAAAAGAGCCACGAGCCACTGCTGGGAGAGGAAATTTTCCCCACCTGCACCAGCCTGGAAATATGGAGCTGTTTCTCCTCCCAAACCCTCCACAAACCTCATCTGGGGCCCTAAAACACTCTCTGGGTCCAATCTGAAATAAGTGAGCAACATACACCATTGGTTCCTTCACAGCATATTTTGCTGGCTGTTCTGTAAAATTAAGTACAAATTAATTCCAAAATTTGCAGGTTCAAAGCATAAAACCTGATTAAATAGGTAATTTCAGACCTACCCATACTGATTTGGCTGTTCAAACTTGCTTACTTCCTGTAGCAGTTTTTTCCAGAAAGATGAGGGAAGGACATATAATTTTTTTTAAAAAAGGAAAACTTGAGATCATTCCTACCACTCTTCCCTTCCCTATGAGGGTGGGGAGGCCCTGGCACAGGGTGCCCAGAGAAGCTGTGGCTGCCCCTGGATCCCTGGAAGAGTCCAAAGCCAGGTTGGAGCCAGCTGGGCTGGTGGAAGGTGTCCCTGCCCATGGCAGGTGGTGGCACTGGATGGGCTTTAATGATCCTTTCAATCCAAACCAGTCTGGAATTCTATGAAATTTAAATCACAGCATTGTTCCCAAGACCTTTCTTCCCCAAATCCTATCCTATTTGCTCCCCACTGGGCAATCTCGGGATATTTTCCTCTTCCCTTTGTTTGCCACCCACTGAGAAAGAGACCCTTCTCCTCTCCCATTGCCACTGGCTCAGGATGAATGTTTCAGATTTTATCAGCTCCAGCACTGAAGGAACTTGGTGAATGAAAATGTGCTTTTGTTCTCGTTTTTTAGGCATTATATCAGGTAGGAAGGGAGCTGCTTGTCTACTGACAGAAACTAAGTGCTCCTATCTGTTGTAGCCTGCTCCCTTATCTGCTGCCTTCTATTGTTTCCAGAAAAACCCTCTTGTAATGGGCAAGGAGCTCAATAAAAAGCACAGAACAAGGGCTAGCCTAATTCAAAAGGACATTTTTCTGTCCCTGGATGTTAAAGCCATGACCCTGTTTGTGAGCAATGAGACATGAATGAGGTGTGTGGGTGCCCAGCGTGTTACCTCAGCGCAGGAAATATCTGTAATTTTGTCAGATAGCCTGAGGGATAAGAGCCACGGACATGCTCCTGGCATGTCTTCTCTGAAGAGAACAGAAGCTGCTGCACCTTCCATTTTCGTACATGAAATCCCTAATGCCAAGGCTAAAGCAACTCTTTCTTCCACCTCCATCTCTCCCTGGATGCAGCTTGTTCACGCTTGAACTCCTCCTGCCCAGATGTGCTCAGCTGGAAAGCCAAACCCACCTGGACAGGTCACAGCCTGCAGGCTGGGCAGGGTTCAGGGCCCTGCTCATTGCAGCTTGGTCATGTCTAGGAAAGAAAACATATCCAGACTTGAAGGAAATGGAGCTCCAGATCAGAGTTATATCTGGGGAAATTCCCCCTATTCTGGCTGCCCCTGGATCCCTGGGAGAGTCCAAGGCCAGGTTGGACATTTTTGGAGCAACCTGGGCTGGTGCAAGGTGTCCCTTACCCACGGCAGGGGGTGGCACTGGATGAGATTGAAGGTCCCTTCAACTCAAACTGTTCTGTCATTCTACGATTCTATAAAAGGAGAGAAAATGGAAATCACTCCAGAAGCTGAACAGGTAATTGGGGTTTATAATTGTAGTATCATATATTATATTTAACATCTGTTATTGCATAATACAGTATTACATTACATTGTGTATAATAATTATACACATTATCATTTAAAATATATTAAACTCATTATTTATCATTAATGCATTCCAGTGGCATCTAGAATTAGCCTCAGTGCTGCCAAAGATGGGATATCATAAATTCAGGGGGTTCAGGCCAGTCCATTGAGCTCAAGCCTCCAGTCCCAGCTGCAGCAGCCCTTGCTGAGTGACTTTAATCACAGTGCACAGATACTTCCAGAGCTGCACAAGGGTCTCCAACAGATCCCTGACACCTTTGTGGGCAGGGGACCAAACCTGTCCATGCCTAGCCTCCTCCAAAGTGCCATAATATTCCTTTTCCCCTCTGTTTTGTGAATTTGTTGCAGTTTGTGAGAAGAGCCAACTTCCTGCAGCTGGTTGTGACTGGGGTGGGTGAGTGGTGCTGCCAACACCTCAAATGACAAGTGAAAGTTCAGACGTGTGGCCCTGGCTGTTCACGGACACATTTACTTCCTGAAATGATAACACACAGATGATGGAAATAAAACAAAAGGAAGCAGAACTGACAGTTGCTATTGTACTTCCAAATGAAAGCATTACTTCAGGGAAGGGGCTGCTCTGAGACAGCATTTTCTGAAAATGGCTGTTGGAAAAGAACTTTCCATTTGAAATAATAATCACATCTCTACCTGTGACTGAACTGACAATGAAACAAACGGCCTTGAGACAGTCATAAACCTAAGGCAGATTAATTTGTCTGGAGATGATACTGTTTTCCTACATTGCCCCTGCAGCACTGAATTATGCATCATTTCATTTATCAGATTGCCTCCCTCTCCCTGCCATCCCTGCAGCACAACCACACTGCCTAAACTGCCCTGATTTCCAGCAGGATGGAAAACACACAATGGATTTTCTTATCACTCCTCTCACTGTCCCAAACCTAACAAAGCCCTGCTTTCCCACTCATTTCTTACCACTTTTACTATTTTCCTGCCACAGCTCTGCTCTGTACTTGTCTGACTTTTTGTCACACTAAGCAGCAATCCCTGCACAACAAAATTTCCTAATTGCAAAGAGCAACTCAACCATAATTATGATGTTTTTGCTAAGATTGTTTTCCAGAGGTGTCCCAACTCTTAAGAAAATGAGAAACCTGGGCTGCCTGGTTATGTATTTTCACAGTTGCCTCAAGTGACAGGGATTCTGCTGAGCTGTGCAGAAAGAAAGGGGGTGCTGTCAGTGCCAATGTGCCTTCAAATCATCAGGAGCCTACCGGCTCAGGGATGCACAAGGGACGGGACACAAGGATGTTCCATTTCCTGCTGGTAGTTGTCTTTCCCCACCTCCAAAACCCCCTCTGTCAACCCAAAAAAGGGTATTACCATAACAGAGAGGCACCAAGAGGTGCGTTTTTTTTTTTGGTACCACACACTCCTGAGTCCTTATTCTGCTGTCCTCAGCTGTCCTGATGCAAATGAAGGCAAGGGGAGGGCATGGAGAGCTCTCGAAGCAAAAAAAAGAGGCCATTTCTTAGCTCGAAGGGTTGCCAGCCCCACCAGGGCAGTGGTGGAGTCCCACTCCCTGGAAGTGCCCATAAATTGTGTAGAGATGTCAGCCAGTGCTGCGGGTTACTGGGGGCATGGGGGATTTGGCCAGAGGTTGGACTTGAAGCTCTTGAGGTCTTCCCCAACTTTAATGATTCCCTGACTGACTGAGATGAGCTGCCAAGGCCCCAGTACGTGCACAGACTGGAATTTACCCCAAACTCAATGGCCTTTCTGATGGAGATGCTGCAGCGCGCCAAATCTTCAATTAGAAGAACGTTACAAAATCATAATTAAGTAGAGTAACCATATTTAAAGCCTCCCTTCAATCTTCTGAGAGAAGAGATGTCAATGAAAGGACATTGGCCTTTCCCTTCTCTCCAGATGTCTCACATGGAATTAGGGCCTGGGAAAAAACAGGAACCCTTCAGCAGCAACTTTCTCCTGAAAGAAAGGATTTAATGAGAGTCCCCTGGAAAAAAATAACCTGATGCTTTTGGCACAAAAAACATAGATATCATATCCCTTAGGAATAAAAGCCTCCAACGAAGAAAGGCTTCAATGAGTTTTTGTAGGAATTTTTATCTGTTTTCACGATAAACAAAAAATAATTATAAAAGGTATCTTCTCCCTCTTTAACATTCCCAAATATGTAGGTTTGACAATAAAGCCAACAAAATGGAATCTATTCAGAATGGAAATGTTCACTGGGAGTTCGTCTGTGGGATGATAAGACATAAAAGTGAGCATCTGTATATTTGGATGCATCTTATTTACACTCAGGGAAGACACTGGGAATGTCATAAAATCCTGTAAAAAAAAAAAAGAGCCCTAAATGGCCTTAGAGTCATGTGAAATTTAGAAGAAAACTGGCCAAAATTTAGTACCTGGAATGCAAATTCATTGCAAAAATATGCAACATACTTTTCCAGTCACATCAAATATGCAAAAATATGGTTGCAAATTGAAAGTAAAGCAAAACACAGATGCACCATAAATTTCATTCTGGTACCGTTACAAGGAGCAAAAGCCTGAGAAGATTTTTGCATTTTTATTTTCTCCATTCAATTTATTCACCTCTTTTTACTATGAATGAGAGACCCATTAAAATATTAAAAGATATTTAGTAGGTGATCTAAAATGATTAAAAACAGGATTTAAAAAAAAGGCATTTCCAGTGCTTGTCAGCATCGGGTTTTTTATCAAATTTAATACAAAATAGCTAATGAGGGCAACTCAGCCCCAGTAACGTTGTTCAAAATGCAAACTTGATTTTCAAAATCCTCCCCTCCATATTTAATAGGGTGATGATTACAAGAAAAGTGATGCTCCAATATGTTAATTCCCTCTCTGTTTTTCTGCTGATGTTACTCTCATTTGAAGAAAACTGTCACCCACTCTTCCCCAGCAGATCAAAGTGAGGCATCCAGTTTGTACCAGACGCCATCATACAAAATTACATTTAAGAAATCTCCAAAGTAATTAAAAACCTCTGTTCAAACCCTCTCAATGAGGAAGACACACTGTACCAATTCGCCCCTCTTTAAACAACTTCTACGGAGGTGACAAAATGTGACTTAAAGCTTATGCTACAGATGCCACCTCCTTCCTTTGAAGTCCTAATTAATTATCTTTCCTGAGAATCACAATAAACAGGAGGCTCCTTTTGCATACAGAGATATCTGGGTTCCTCATCCCACTGAGGCCAAGCAAGACCATGGAACTCTGGTGAACAGTTGGATCACGGACAAAGAATTCCAGGAGTAGAATGAGACTGGCTCAGGTCCGTGATGCTGGATTTATTTTGGGGATCTATCTCTTCATGTACCTTTGCAGTCAACACAACAGGGTTGGAAAGAGGTCAGGGACATGAGGGGAGCCTTTTTCAGTGCTAGGAATGTGTGAATGGCAAAGGCTAAAAGGGAAGGGGTGTAAATGGACCAACCCTTGTTATGATCCCCAAATCCAGCCCAAAACAGCATAAAGAAGAAACCTGGGTGCTGGAGAGAAAAGCTTCTGTTCCAAAATGGAATCTGAGTGAATTTACCTTGTAATATTTCCTATAGCTTAACTGAGGTTTTGAACAAACTCATTTTTGCCCGGTGCTAAAGCACAGAGATCATGGAGAGCAAGGGATGGTCCAGTACCAGCCAGGCCACACCAGTACATGCAAGGTAGCATTAGTCCACACCTCAGGGTCCAGTTATCATCCTTATCTTCCTCCTCCACACCTCAGGGTCCAGTGATTATCCCTATCCTCCTCCCCAACCCCTCAGAGTCCATTCAGCATCCTTAACTTCCCTCTTGGAATTGTTCCAATTTTCCCCTGGGCACCCAGGAGGCCAGCAGCAGGTGCAGGTACCCTGAGCCCCTGCCATGAACGCCTCCTTGCCTGTTGCATCCCAGTTCCACGGGACATCAGCTGTCACCAGTGTGTCACCACAACCTCAATCAAGCCCCAGGAGCTGCCTGCCAAGGTGAGGTTCTCTCCCACTGCCTGTTTCTGTCAAACAATTCACGAAGGTATGAATTCACTCCAGAGCACAAAAGACACGAATTGAAATGCATCCAAGCTGCTGCTGGTGCCAGGAATATGACTCTGAGCAGCTTCCACTGTTTATAGACTTGAAAAAGATGAAAACATCCGGTCTGGCATGGAAAGGGGCTGCCAAATCCATCCTGGAGAAGCAAGTAATGGAGTTGATATTCATTAACCCTTCTAGGCTGGCTTTTTTAATAAAATGAGAGAGATCTCGGTCCAGCCTCCAAGCAAGATTTACTTATTTCTAAATGACAAAGAAATGGAAAACACAAGGCACTTGGCAAAGTATTTCTTTGAGTACCTTGGCAGCTTGTCATTGATAATGGAATTGTTGTCTGATCTTTAGTCATTTGCAATTTAATTTACCCACAAAACTTCCCACTTTGCCTTGCACATATTTCTCCACAATGTGCCTATTTACCTTCCCAAACCAGGAAGAAATACATTAGATGATTTAAAGGGTAGCCCTTAATGCAATTTAAAGCCCTGCAAATTGATTTTCCTTAATGAACTTTATATCCTGACATCCTGTCGTTTTTCCTCTAGTACATTCAATTAGGCTATAATCAGTTATTAAGGGTTAGATAATGGGAACGTGACATCATCCACACGAGGTAGAAATTTTTGCGAGAGATTAATTAAAATCTAATTTTCATGCAGGGCTAGACCATCTGGGCCAAAAGATGTCTGTGATAATTGCAAGGGGGAAGCAAAAAAAAAAAAAAAAAGGAGAAAAAAAAAGCTGGAAAACCCAAAATGGGGAAAGGAAGAACACTTGGCTTGGGTCGATGCTGAGATGAGAGGGGAGAAGATGTTCCTCTTGGGGGTATAAGAGAGAGAATCATTGTGCTGTCTTCGTCTAAACCACGGCAGAACTAACATTGTGAATCGAAGCGTTTCAGCAAAGGAACTGAATACATTTCTTTGTGGATGAAAAGCCAGCACCATTCATGTTCTACTTTCAGGTAGAAACACTCTTTAATAGAAGTAGTAGCAGTGCTCAAAGCAGAGAGGCTTTTGTTAATACCAACTTGTGATAAAGGGGAGCTCTGGGCTCCAAATACATCTCTAATCTCAGCGGAGAACACAGCTCAGCAGTTCCATTTGCCCCATATCAAAGAAGGAAAAATATTGTTATTCTGCCAAGAAAATGGATCTATTTATCTGATGCAACGTTCTCTGCAACACAGGGTTTGTTTTTCCTCGCCTCTGTTTTTGGTTTGTTTGTTGTTGTTTTTTTCTAATGGGCATATTGTAACCATTCTTAAAACAAACTGGAATAGAAGAGTTATATCAACCACAAAGAACTTTCCAGTAACAATATCCATATTGCTGCAGTAATTTCAGAGGCTCTCATATTTCAGAACTAAAAAAGCCCTGCAGCTCAAGAAAAACAGCCAACATAATAGCTCTTCACACTCATTACTGCTTTTCAAAGCAGCACCTCCACAGCAATCCAGCCCATGAGCAGTTCTGGGACACTGCCTCTAGGAGAGGTGAGAACAAGGTTTGAAGCCTACAAATCCTCTCTGTTCATGCAGCTAACCCTGGTCTGACAGACCTCGTGTACCTCCCTGGCCTCATCTGCTCATTCTGGTGGAGTTTGCCTCCGTTGATACCCAGCAATACAAGAGCCAAGTCTGAGGGTCAGAGTGTACCACAAAGATCTCCTTGTGGGGTCTGGGGATTGAGTTTGGTTTTTTTGGTCTTTCAACTCTTTGTTGGTTCTTTTTTTGAAGGATTAAAAGTAAAACTCAAGCTTTTGTCCAGGCTCTCTTTTATCAGATGGCTTTGAATCTGCAAGAAAATGCCTGTTCTCAAAACAATTTAGAGAAGCTACAGCTTTAATTTGATTTAAAAAATATGTTCTCGACATTATATCTTTTCCCCTTTAACTTTCTAGGCTTTCTCTTTTGCCCAAACCTTCCAAGTGTCCCAGTAACTATCTATAACCATAGTCTTAATTAAGAAAGAACATGGCTTGGATCATTATTCTAAGTCTGTTTGGAGGAATTGTTACCCAGTTGTAAGTGAGCTTTTCAATGACTGTATTTCTTCCCCAGAGATAAGGCAATTAACGTTTCCCATAAAATCCACCTTCCCCCCACTGCCTCGGTGGAGGTGAGAAGTGAGAACAAATCAATACCAGAATCTATTCCCAGGAAAAGGGAACAAATATATCTTTATAATTACAATATGTAACACATTCCACAGCTGCATGCCTCTTGTGGATACTTCTGATCTGAATGTAAATACATGTTTTATGCTGAGGATAATTTCAAAGAGGAGCTGGGAGCACACATGGAACGATCCAGTGCTTTTAAATCTATGAGCCAACCTATTCATATTTTCTCTGCATTCCCATGATATACTGAAGAGAAGCCCGTGCTGTAATGCATGGTGCAATGGAAATATAAAATAAAAACCACTTAACTGGCCAAGAACCTGTACTTTCTCCTTAAATCCATGCTCTTTATAGACCTATCTCAGTTACTGGTTAGGTCAGACAAAGAACAGATCACACAGGGGTAACATCAAGATTTAATGTGAGGTTGTCCAAAGGGCCAGAGACCAAAGACCCCGATTTCTTTACCGATTTTATGTTTATGCTGAACTGAACCCATGATTCAGTAGTGGGGCTGCTTGGATATTTCTAGGACAAGCCTGAGAAACTTCTTCAAGATTCACTCAGGTGTGCGAATATTGGTCATGTCCATTCCCCCAAAACTGAATTCTCTCAATCCATGGCAATACCAAATGAGCAAAATCTGTCTTTGCTGTCTTTGAATTTCCTTGCCTGGGAGTTCCACTCATTTACAAGCTTGCTTATACTTTTCCCAACCTCTCCCAAGCCGCACCAGCTGGAAAACTCCCCTTCCAGACCAGTTCACGCTTGCCAGCTGGAGGGGTCATGGCCTGTGGGTAGGGTAGGGCTGTTGGAGAAACAAAGAGGCATTAAATATCCCCAGACCAACTCCCAGACCTTTCTATTTCATCTACAGAAAGAAAATAACTCTGGGGTAAATATGCAAGGCATTGAACGCGTTGAGAGAAATTGCTGTTCTCCATAATTATTTTTTAATTTACCCTCTGCTGGATGAGAACTGAGGCCCTTGTCTCCTCGTCAGCACAAACTTTGCATTTCTTGATCTGCATCTGGGGCTCGCCGAAAAATGAGCATCTTGATTACAGCTCTGTCCTTCCCCTGCTCAGCTCCAGCTGCTGCCTCTCCTCGGCATTTCCAAAAGCTGAAAGGCAGAACCATTTACTTCCTTATTTCTCTGATTTATTTTGCTCATATGGGTTGTCTCACTTCCTTTTGCAGCTCCCTGAATATCTCTGAAAGGAGGGAGAAGAGCCCGGCTGAGCGGCAGGGCAGGTGTGGGATCAGGGGAGGGAGCACAGCTGGGGCAGTGCCACCACCACAGTGACAGCAAGGAGCCCCGAAGGACAGCTTTTATCACTCTCCACTCCCTCCTCTTGCTGAGAGCAAGGAAGTTTGTAGAACTTGTGAGGAGAGGAAAGTGGGGATGGGGAAGTAATGGCCAACAGCTTTTTGCGTGGTCTCAGTGGTCCTAATCCTTCAGAAATATGTCCTGTGCTGGGTGAGACACACTTCAAGGAGTCGTGGCTCCCAGAGGTATTCCTGATTGCTTTTCCCAGCTCTCCCAAGAAGAGCTTGGCTGCCTTCCACAAACCCTTATTTCCTTTTCCAGTCAACACACTGGGATGTGCCCACTCTCCACCCACAAGAAGATGGATATTGTGTTCCCACTTCCTTTCTCTTGTGCTCCTGAGCTACAGCCCCAGCAGAGCCCTGGCAGGGAGCCACCTTCATGATCTGCAGAAAACCTATTCCACACTATGTAAGGCTGACCCAGCTTCTGGCTGAAATAGGTTCACAAAGAGCAAAAGTGGCTCAAACCAAGCAAAAATCCTGAACAAAATCTTATTTCTCCCCTCTTTATCTTACCCTTTCATCTCACCTTATTCTAATAACCTTGAAGCTTTGCGAGAGCCTCTGGAACACAAATAAACACAAAAAATAGTCGAGTAGTCCTCGGGGGAGAAGTTCACATAATGATGTTGGGTTTTCTGCGGAGCATTTATTTCCAGGCTGCAGTGAGAGCAAACCCCTGCTCACAGATCACTCACCCTCAGCTGGGAAGATGTGCACTTCAAATAGCATCAGCCAAGAGGCTTTTTTTGCATGGTCAAACTCCCCAGTTTGTGATTCACCCTGCAGTGGTTCAGCTGAAGCTGGTGCTCCTATGGTGTTATCCCCATTTTCTTCTTTCCACCCCCAAAGCACATCAGAATTTCACAAACCCCCATGACAAACATTATTCCCAAATCCTAAAGGCCTACCTGTTCTCCTACATACCAGCTTTGCACTTTTGCAGAACCCTTTTTTCCCTCTTTCAGCGTCTCTTTTCCCCTTGCTACAGCAAAGTTGCTCTCTCCAGTGTTGGTGTCTGGTAGATGTTCCCTCCCAGAGATCCCGGTTTTCCCCGGTGCTGTTCCAAGCCGTGGCAGGATAGCTGGTTTTTAATCAGCCCAGAAGTCACTTGAGTCTCTTAGAGCCTAGCCCAGATTTACTTTAGGATTTTCAGCGTTGATGAAAGCACAAGTGGGAAGGAGCAAAGCTTCTGCTGCCTTTGTAATTAATCACAGGTTAAAGTGCTGTATGAATTATACAGACCCCAGGAGAGCCATCACTTTTGGAATTCCCAACAAAGCACACAACTTAAGACTTTCTTTGCTTTGTGTGTTTGGCTAATAGAAGCATTAGTCACTGAGCATTTTTACATTTTTTTCAAAGTTTTGAAATAACCTCGCTAATCTGGGGAAGATGATTTTCGAAAGCGAGCCCTACCTTTAGAGTTTGGAGAAAATTTGGTGCTGTGTGAGTTTAGACAAGCTGGCAACCGCTACAACAGAAAATTCAGACGTCATGTTTTTCAAACCAAGCACTCAGAGGGTTTTTGACAGGGAGTGGGTGGGAGAATCACTCAGCACTGACTTTACACTGAAGGATATGGGGGAGGGAAGCTGTACAGCCAACTGCAACTCCTGCAAATTTATCAACAAATATCCCCAGTGCTTTTAACATCCCTCCTGTTCGGGCTCCAGAGCCATCCCATTGTTCACAGCACAGGGAGAGACAACTGCTTCATGCACACCACCTTCACAAGCAATCCTTCCAAAGGTGTTAAATCCCCCCAGTATGTGCCCGTTTACAGATCCTAAGGAGATCGTTTTGCTTCTCATGAAGTGCATTGAGATTCAAAAAAAAGTACTAAAAAAAAATACTTGGAAGGGTTATTTCGCTTAAATAGAAGTTCATTTCATTATAATTAATAGAAACAAAAGAGAAATCATAGAACAGCCTGAGTTGGAAGGGACCTTAAATTCTTCAATTCCACTCCCAGCCAAGGGACACCTTCCACTGTCCCAGGGGGCTCCAAGCCACATTCCAGCCTGGCCTTGGGCACTGCCAGGGATCCAGGGGCAGCCACAGCTTCTCTGGACACCCTGTGCCAGGGCCTGCCCACCCTCTTAGAGATTCCTGCACTATGCTGTTATTAACAGTACAACAGTTATAACTCTATTAACAGAAGAATTGTTGTCTCTCTCATCACTAGCACCTCTTGCTATAATTAGACTTTCTTCTTAAATTGTTTTAAGGCACAGAGAAGGTAAAAAACATTGGCAATGATATTTCAATGGGATTTCAAACAGTAAAGCATGAAAAGAAATATGGAATTCCTTGTCTTTTGATTGCCTTTAACAAAATGCTGCTTTTTCTGTGGATTGGTTCACACGCAGGTTACAAGAGCAATTCAAAAGATAATTGTAAATCAGTAATACCAGGTCTGGTCCCATGGCTTTAAGGTTGCTTAATGAAGCTAAAGAAAAGAGAATGTAAAAGAGATGTGACTACATCTGAAATTTCTAAGTAGCTCCAGACATACATAATGGAGGAACTTGGGCCCCAGTGAATGCCAATAAATCTATTTTCTTTTAAAGAAAAAATTACAAAACATTTAAAGGACATCAATCACACTTTTCTTAACAGAGTGTTAGAGAGTAACAATTAAACATGCCCTGTTGTGCTGTGGCACACCTTAAATCATGTTTTAGAGCCTGAGCCAGTATCTGAATTTGGTACTAAAACTATTTCTTCACTGCATGAATAAAATCTAAGGTTAGAAATAAATTTTGTTTTACGCTAGTGAAATGATTCAACATCCTTTTTCAAAGCTTATCTTTATATTTACTGTAAATGCTGTTAGAATAAGTTAAAAATTTCAATGAAAAAGCCATTAAATGGAGTTTTTAATTTATAGAAAGAGAGTGATGGAAATTTCCAGGCTTGACCATTTCAATCACTTGACAAACAAACAAAGAAGAAAAAGAAAACTTGAATAAGAACAGATTTTGCAGCAGACAGCTTGGACTTAAAAAAAAAAGTCATGTTTTTCATCCACATTTCATGACATCAGCATCAGTTGACGCTGTAAGTGGGTGTGTGGGTGTGCATCTCCTCATCAAAATTTAACAGTGATGCTTTCTTCAGCTTCTGACAAGAAAACCAAACATTGTCCAGGTCATTCCCTTTGGGGTAGTGTGGTTATCTCAGTTCTCAGCTTATTTGCTTTTTGTATAAACACATCTCTCCCAATTACCTGCCAATAAATACTGAATTCCTACCCAGTGGGGAGCATCTGGAGGCACCTTTCCTGCAAGACTTGCAGAGAAAGGGATTAATTCCAGTTCATTTCTGTGCATGGCACCGAGCCATTTGCCGGCTTGAAAAGCTTCGTGTCTATTTGTCTTCTTTATTTTCCAAAACCTTACAACCTAAATCCAATTTGTTGCTTTGTGCACTCCTGAAAAGGTGGGAGTTTTGCAAAACCCTCTGGGTATTCCGGGGGGGCCAGAGCACACCTCGAGACTGGTTTGTGTGGCCCAGGCAGAGAGGGCACCTGGAAGTGCCCAAGGCCAGGCTGGACAGGGCTTGGAGCAACCTGGGCTGGCGGGAGGTGTCCCTGCCCATGGCAGGGGGTGGCTCTGGATGGGCTTTAAGGTCCCTTAAGGTCCCTTCCATCCCAAACCATTCTGGGATTCTGGGATTCCATGGATATTGTAGACACCCCCACGGTTTCCTTTGATGCCTAAATGCCATTTGGATGAATGACAGGTCTTTTATGATTAATATTTCTTTGCCACTTAGAGCTGAATGATTAAGGCAAGTCCTGAAGGTCGTCTTGCAAAGGCAGTCACTGCACTTCCCTTTATTGCAGGTAATTCCATGAGCAATTCTCTTGGATGAGTTTTTTTGAGCAGGAATAAATGAGGTACCTCTGGTTGTGTACCCCCTCACAAGCCACAAGTCCACAACAAGGATGCCCCAGATTCCAGCCTTCAGCTGCACGCTGCAGCTATTTCCCTTTCCCAAAGCACCCACGGACAGAATAAATCCTGTTGGTGCTGCTCACCCATCTCCCAAGGGCCACATGTGAACTGTGCTTCCTAAAGATTGACAGGAAAAGAGGGCTGGAGGCTGAGTGATCTTCCAGAAAGGGAGCTTGGGAAACAGGTTGTCACTCAGGTTTTCCAATATTTCCTATGTCTTCACCTGCTTAATATACCCAGGGAGATGAGCTGCCTCCTGCTCTGCATTTCCAGCTCAGCCTGGACTTGGTGCTTACCAGAGAAACAAAAATAAATGGAATTCTTAAAAGTGCATTTTAGATCCTTAAGGTGTCCAGCAAGATTTTTAAAAGCCAAATATCCCAGCAAGTTAAATCATCACGTGCCTTCTGGAGTAGCTTGCTGTAATTTTCTACAAGCAAATTTGTAAAATTTTCACTAATCATGACTTTTTTTTTATTTAGAAGCTGCTCTTTTCCACCTGCTTCCATTTTAATGTGTCCTCAATATCAGTTATTTTTACTTCAGCTCTAAGAGGCAAATAACGAGGATAAACAATAACTCTTCCTTTCACAAACAAAAATATGATATTGCTAGTGGAAGAAAACACGGAAAATTGCCAGAGAAATAAAATCTCAGCAAGTGTTTTCATTTGTCAAATTTGCTCAGTGAGAAGGTCCTCAGTAAAGAAAATATAATCCATAAAGCCAGCATCAATTATCGCAGAGTGGAGGCACTGGCTGCTCTAGCTCCTAATTTTTGCATATTGGAAAATGATGATTACACACACTCCATCACCAGGGAACAGGTCAATCCATATAAACATCACCAATCCCCAGCATTGTGGAATTCTGTGGAATTCTGCAAGCTTGTAAACATGCCAAAACAATAAACTGAGCTAATCTAAAGCATTGGCTCAGTGCAGGTGATGTTTCTGGGAAACAGAAGATGACTTGTTAGCTGTGTATTAGTTCCTGTTAAAGATATGGGGGAAATTGGGATCTACATGGAGTTCTTCAGCTCCCAGTGCGGCAAACCACTACCAGTCTGAGCCAATAAAGACTACAGAAAATAAAGGAAAGGAGGAAAGGAGCTGATGACAAGGATCTAACCTTAAAGGGACAACAGAAAATGATGAGACATGGGGGGGAACTCACAAGAACTTGGGATTTCTTCATATAAATTCATGGAAATTGCTAAAAAAATAAAAAAGACCAAGACCAAAACCAAACCAAGCAAAAAAGTACACCAGAAAAAAAGAAAGAAAAAAAAAACAACAACCAAAAAGAAACCTGCCAAAACACAATATAAAAACAAGCAAAAAAACTAATGAAGGAAAAAAATCCTTATGCAGAAAGCAAGGGGAAAATAGTAAACGCGTAGATGGAGATCCACAAAAAATCTTAGGAAAGCTCAGAAGTTAAGTAGATTTGGGGCATTCTTGCTCAAAAATTAAGCTAAAAATCAGAGTCTTTAGCTATGTCATAGTTGTCCTTTCAGACCATACCTTCATTCTTACCCTTTATTCTTTAAATCTGTGATGCTGAGCTCAACCCCTTTCTTAAAATACACACATGTGGCTTCTGGATGCTATCAGGTGCTGGAAGCCAGTCTGCTCACAGAATCCCAGAATCTGAGTTTGGAAAAGCCCTCCAAGGCCATCAAGTCCAAGCTGTGCCCGATCCCCTCGGTGTCCCCAGCCCAGAGCACCGAGTGCCACCTCCAGCCCTTCCTGGGACACCTCCAGGGTGGGGACTCCAACACCTCCCTGGGCAGCCCCTGCCAAGGCCTGAGCACCCTTTCCATGCAGAAATTCCTCCTGGTGTCCAACCTGAGCCTCCCCTGGCACAGCCTGAGGCCGTTCCCTCTCCTCCTGTCCCTGTTCCCTGGGAGCAGAGCCCGACCCCCCCGGCTGTCCCCTCCTGTCAGGGAGCTGTGCAGAGCCAGAAGGTCCCCCCTGAGCCTCCTTTTCTCCAGGCTGAGCCCCTTTCCCAGCTCCCTCAGCCCCTCCTGGTGCTCCAGCCCCTTCCCCAGCTCTGTTCCCTTCCCTGGACACGCTCCAGCCCCTCAAGGTCTCTCTGGCCACGAGGGCCCAGAACTGGACACTGGACACTCAGAGTCCCTCAGCAGTGCCAGCACAGGGCACAGCCACTGCCCTGGGCCTGTGGCCACACCAGGGCTGGGACAGGCCTGGATTCCTTCTGGGCCATTTGAACACACTCTGGCACTCACTCTGAACTCAAGAGTTTATTATTATCTAAAATAGAATAGGAATATCTCCAGTAGATGTGCAGGACAATGAAAAGAAATTTGCAATTGTCCCAAGCAGCTCTCCAGTGCTGCTGGAGGCACAGGCTACTATTTAAATCCTAAGATTCATAAGATGCATCCTGTGTGGAAACATTCCAGAGATTGTTCCCAGAGAGGTTTTCTAACGTGCTACATCTATGCAGTGCGCTCACCACTTTCCTCCACTGTAATCCACTTCCCACTGACCTACAGATCCAATTAATTTCCAGCTAATGGAACTTTGTGTTCAAAGGAATTCTGAGTATTACTCAAAATTCCCAGATGAGTCTGTTAGCCAACTGTCTTGGAAGGGCTGATAAGCAGCAGGAACACAGGGGCTACTCGTGGTGCATAATTTTGCTTCTCACATATGCAGCTGGTGTTTGGCACACAAATTGTATTTCGAGTTCCTTGAAAGGATTTGGTGCCAGGTTTCATTCCTTTGATGCATAAAGTCATCTCAATTCCATGAGTCCAGTGGCTCAACCCTGCTGCGACCCTGAACATTTAATTTGCTCTAGATCCTACTCCTTCTCTGAGCCTGCTCCAGATCTTACTCCTCTGTTTGCTCCCCTGCTGAGAGCAATGAGGCTGGAGTCCATTGCAGGGCAGACTTCTTCGAGGCCTACTATGAGGGAAAACTTGATGTGAATGAGGTGGTTCCTCCTCTGGATGCACAGTTTGAGCCTGGTCCTTGATTTCATCTCTCATTTTGTGGTTGGGATCCCAAAGTAAGGATGGAATCATCCCTTTTTTCTGGCTGCATCTCTTCTTGGGCTCCACGAGACGGGTGTGCCGCAGGGCAAATGAGGGACACCTCCCAGTCTGCCCCAACAATTGAACTGGTGGGGGTGGTTTGTGCCTAGTTTAAGGTAATGAGCAGCAATGGAACCTGCGCTCCCTGCTGTGGTCAGGCAGGACCACAGAGCAGGTCTGGGGAGTCTGACTGGATCCCCTGGAGTCAGCCCTGCAACAACACAGTCACCACCTGGGAAATGATGGTCTGTCCTGGGAAGCGACCAGATTCCCCACAGAAGCATTTACCTATTCAAAAAATTTCAGCAGGATAGTTTTGGGGGTTTTGGCAGCAGGGTATCCACAGCAAAGCCTGCAGTCATGGGCTCCCCTTCCCACCCACCTACATCAGCTCCTCCCTTGCAGCAGCAGATGGGAATAAATGGTGGCTTCAGACAAGGCAGCAGCAATGGAGCTGCACTGCAGGCATAAATAAATCCTCGCCACAGCATCAGAGCAGGTAAGGCAGAAAAATATCCATAGAAACTGCTCTTCCCTGCACAGAGCTGTCTCCCACATGCTGCTGCTCAGAAGATCTTCCTAAGCCACCATAAATGTAGCAGCGCTGACAGGTCCAGTATGAACCATTCCCCCTTTTTTCCTGGTGAAATGGTTGAGGTGTTTCATCTTCTTGGGCGTGAGATTCACCCAAAGGAAAACTTTCCTGAGTAAGGAAGCATTGCAGCTCTGTAGCTGCATATTTTAAGCCTGGTTCCTAAGTATTCAAGTCATTATAAATCCCCTGACTTCAGCAGAGCTGTGCAGAGTTATGCCAGCTATGAATCTGGCTGTTCCCCCCCTTAAGTACTTCCAAAGCATTAAAATCCTTTCAGAAATAAGTCATGCAGGTGATGTTTGCCCACACATAAAACAATTAAGACGTGAAAGGTTGTGTGCAGGCATGGGCATGGGAGGGAAACATGGGGGAAGAGAAAGGGATATTTCCCTTTTTAATTTTCCAGGTAGTTTCTTCCTCCAGGGCAGTTTTTTTCCTCCTCACCTGTCTTTGGTGAACTCATTCTGTGTGCCCAGAGCTACTCATTCTGTAACACTCACACTGCCAAAGGGTCATCAGGATTTATAGCACACATCCTTAGGTTGGATTAATTGTGTATTGCTTCATGGGATGGGAGCTTTGCAACCTGGGCTCCTTACATGATGAATTATCCTTTTTAGGCTCTGGTATAAACACAGTTTGAACCACCACTCTCTAAGCTTCCCACTAAACTGACAGGTTTATTTTTATTTTAATTTTTTTTTCCTGAAATAGTCTGCCAATGGAAAGTATCAGCCTTTTAAAACTCCACCCTCCACATTCAGATTTTGAAAAAAAATTGGAACTGTGTATTTTTATAACTCACTGATCTCCTCCCAGATCTGCTCTGAACTGTTTATTGTCAAGTGATGTCTGTGGTATTAATAGTTGTTAAATATCCCCAAGAATTCATCAGAATGAGCTCTTTATCAATAAAATATCAGTGGGTGCACTGATTTCATAGCCAAAAGCTGAAAATCAAAGGGCTATTTTAGGATTATTATTTTCTACACCAAAACAACTGTAAAGACGACCATTTCATATCTAATCAGAGTTTGAAAATGCATAGAAAAGTAAAAAAAAATGTAAGAAAAAAGTAGATGTCAGTTAGGCCCACAGAAAGCTGAGTTGAATAACAGGGTCCAGAGATCCATAAGAAAGCAATTTTCCTGCCAGGTATGGACTATTCCTGACCAAGACCCAAAATGAAGAAAATGAGATACCAAAGCCTAATTTATAAGTAAACTGCACCCAGCTGCTCACCCATTATACTCAAGTAAAACGACTCTAACCAGGAATAAATATTTGCTCTGCATCACATGAATCTGCCTTACTGCTCTTTCAGGAATAAGTGAGATTTCCCATTATTATTTGCTTCCAATTTTACTTATCCATCATAAATTTGCTACCCAGCCCATAAATCTCTCACCTGATAATAATGTTTTTCAGTAGATATTTTTCTGAGCTCATATTTGGTGAGATACCATACACAAACACTGCAAGTAGACAACAATAAATCCTCAACAGGTGTAATAATTGTCTGGGAAAAAATAGCACTTTGCTCAAGAAAGGCATTGAGGTAGAAGCTATAGATTTCCTTGCTGAGTTTTCAATACTAAAATTGCTCCTGTAGGTTAGTGGCTGAAAATTCACAGAGCCAAGATTAAAATTTCAGGTTGAAATTTTTCCATGGTTTCCTCTCCCCTGCACCTTAAAATGAGCATAAGGACATGAGGAACAACAGGCAAGGTGAAGGAAGAATTATGAAAGTATTTTTGGTTTAGAGGCACTGTAGCACAAATGGAGACTTTTTCTCTGCTACGCTTTTAAACTGGTTCTGAAAACTTGAGACTAAAGAAGGGCTGGATAAAGGAAAAAAATTCTGAGGCTCCAGTTTTATCTCACAGAGAGCTTAACCAACCAAAAAGACAGAGACAGAGACATAAAATCACAGTCCTCATCTCCATGCCCTTGCTATTGATTCAGCTCACACGGATCTGCAGTGAGCTCCTTCATTTCTCAGGATTCTTGTGAATGTGTGAATAGCTCAGGCCTTTTTTGATAAAATGGCCCTGCTAACCCTGATAGCTGCAGAGAAAAGCTCCAAAATGTGACCCAAGTGAATCCTAAAGTGTTCAGTGTCTAATGATGAATAAAAGAGCACGGCATGTTTATTAGATTTCATCATTCTTCAACACTTGGGCTCAGCAATAGCATAACCATAAAAACAGCACTTACAGAGCTTATGGAAGAAGAAGGGAGATTATTTTATGAAAAGGTGAGGCCCCTTCTAGGCTCAGGTGCCACCACAGCCATCCTTGACTGTGCCCCTTGCCCATGCTCTGGCCGGGTACCTGACCCAGTCCTGTCAGAGTCAAACACAAGGAGAGATTCCAGGGTGCTGCCCAAAATCCCAAACCTCTCTGCTGCACTGCACATTCCTGCCAGCATGAGTGACCTTGCTGATGGCTGGGACAGTCCCAAGACTCTTGCACTGGTTTGTGGCTCATGTATCAGCACAATAATTGCCTGTCCAGTTCATCAAACACAGTTTTGCCCTCCCTTTGAGTTCTGTGCAGAGACAGTTCTCATTCTGCCGCATGCAACTTGCCACTAAGAACGTCACATTTCACATTTAAAAGGCCTAAATCTCCTTTTCCCACTGCTCATAACCTCATGTTCAACGGTAATCCTGAGCAAGGGCTGTGTCTTACTGCAGCCTGGACACGGTCAGTGAGGCCTGCAGTGTGGGTGAGCACCTCAAAGTGATTCCATAAAGCAGCATGTGATTAAAGCCCAGCAGAGACAGCATTCCTGTAACAACAACTGCTTTGGTTTTACCTTTGTGCCTCCCAGATATGTCTGGAACCCTGAAATTCCCACCCCAACATGCTGGGAGAGACTGTCCCCAGAAGACTTTCTGCTCAGGGGTGCAGCCAGGGAAGGTTTGAGCGGCTCACACACACGCAGAGGTGCACATGGAGCTTCTGATGCTCCTCCAAATCCACAACTCCCATAAATCTTGACAAAGCTGCTTGAAATTCTGGGAGCATCTCCACCCAGAACGATGCCTGCTGATCTCAGAGGAGTTCCGAGAGCCATCATTATTGCAATTGTCTGCGGGGGTCTGTCTGAGGAGCTGGCAGCCTCTGCAGCACCGTTCCTTGGCCAACAGCACCATCTGCCTCCAAGAACCGCGCACGGGAGCACACTGTGCTGCCTCCGTGCTCCCTGGCACGCTCTGCTCCTTTCTGCACACCTGCTCATGGCTGCGTTACCACAGTTTAGGTCCCTGCTGGGTATGAACCAGGGTTTGGAAACCTGGAGCCGAGGTTTTCAGTCTCACAAAGTAGCCTGAATTGTCCATCACAGTGCAGCAGTCTGAGCCGCCACTGGGTAACCAAGCAGCACAAACCAGGCACTGCAAAAGCCAGGGCTTCATCCCTTTATCCCTGCATGTGCCTGGCTGGAAACAAGGATAAGTCTGCATAGTAAACACGAGTCCCGGTTATCCTTTTCTGTGCCATAGAACTGGTATTGGCAAAAGGGACTTTTTAGAGATCGTGTGACCCAGGTCCCCTGCAATGAGCAGGGTATCTTCAGGTCCAACAGGTTGCTCACATCAGTGTGAAATGTAACTCTTGTGAAGTATTAAATCAGCTTTAGAGCACTGAACTGAAAAATCCTGCATTTCTCTTCCCATTAACTTGCAGTGAAATCTTGGTTTGTGCTGCTGGGTTTCAGGGTTTGCCCTAACTAGGAGTACAGAAAAATATTTGTGCCAGAAGACACAAACTTGAGTCAGAATACATAAACATGTAGTTTGTTAATTGTTTGGATTAATTTACTGGATTTGGTGGATTAATTTGTTAAATTTTTTGCTGGACCTCCTGCAGAATACATCTGTTCACAGCAACAAGCAAGGGAAATCCTTGGGGGAAACTCCCAGCTTGAACTTTAGGATGGAGATGCTCAAAGAAAACCAGTTGCAAAACGGCTGCAGCGCCATAACCACGGTAATAAAAAATGCAGCAGCCTCTCCGGGTGGAGTAATGACCTCCAGAGGCCTGGGATTTCAGCAGGAGTGTCAGAGTGTGCTGCTGCCTGAGGTGACCATTCCCACCTCCTGAGAAGCAATGCAGATGATCCCTGCTTTAAATTCAGATATGTTGGATCTCCGTCCATAGGTTGGCATGGGAACCAGTACAGACAATAATTTCTTGACATCCTCTAACATTGCCCATGGAAATGGGAAGAGGGGAAAGCTTAAACAAAAGCATGTGCGAATACATTTAGCAAAGGCCTGAGCTCCTGTCCAAAATCCAGTGTAATGTCTGTAAATAAATAAATAAATTAACACATTCAGTTGAAGTCTTATAAAATCTCATTAGAAGTCATTTATTCCTACAGCTCCACCACCTGCACTGCAGTCATGGCTTAGTGATACATGAAATAGGACAGAAAATACAGACCTATCCCTTGCCCTCTGATTAGATTTTAGATATTTTTGCACTTTCCAGCCTGAAAATGGAAAATGGACATAACCAAAATCTCTTCATGTTGCTATTCATGTTCATGAGTGTGACAAAATGCTGAGTCCCATCAAAGCTCTGAAATGCCACAGCCCATCTGGAAGTCTACTTTTGGAAATAGAAAGAGGCCTTTAAACCCCAAGATGAGACAAAAAATTGTCACAGCCAACCTTTCTAAAAATAGAGATGGTACACAGGGGAGAGAAAGCACCTAAAAGGGCTGGTAGGAAACTGTCCCCACTTCCTTTTGCCCCCTGTTGCTGGGTGAGCCCTTCCCTTCGGGGTCACCATCATCCCACCAAGCCTGCCACACTCCCCTGATCACTCAGAAAATCTTTTGTTCCTTCTTTTCTCAAGTCTGGCTTTGCATCCATTTCTGAGCCTCTTCTGGAAAGCAAAGGGAATTAAAAGCCTAAATATTCTTATATTTAAAGAATATTCTTAAAAAATAGAAAAAGGTGCTTGGGGTCATTTTTTCAAAGCATATTTTATAATATAAATTAACATGAAGTAGGGGATTATAACAGGGTGAAGCATAATCTCTGAATGCCTTTAGAACATTGGCCCTGGCTGTGTGTAACCAGTACCCAGCACCTCTCAGGACTAGACTGGGGCAGTGCACACAACTCTCACCCAGGTATTTTTAGAAAGCTGAGATTTTTTTCTTGGTGATAGCAAGAATTTAAAATGCACTCCTGGGCTGCCTCAAAGAGTGGGGTCCAGCCCCTTTCCTTCGTCATGATTATTGCACATCATAAGGAAATATTGGGAAACCTGATTAAATATTTTATAGCTCAGTCCATTTAGCAGTCTAAGTGTTTGAGCTACTGAAAATGAGCAAGCAGGGCTTGCCTGTACAAGGGAGCTGAGCAGAGCCTAACTCGGATTCTTTCACCTTCAGGTCCCACCTGCAGTTTTCTTTTTGAACCAGCACAACCTTATGTTCCTAAATCCATGTTCTCCCTCCTCCACTGCCATGGCCTTGGACTGCAGGGAATTCCCTGATTCCAGCCCAGGATGAGGGGTTCAAAAGATGGCCTTGATCCCCTTTTGTAGGAGAGGAGACCAGAGGGAGGGGAACCTTCTGCACACCCCTGCTGCCTCCTGACGTCAGAGATCAGGGTTAGACAGGCTCCTCCCTCCAGTGGTTGGCTTTGCAGCACTGAAGAATAAAACAGATTTCTGTGCCACGTATTTCTGTTCTCCTGAATCACAACCCACTTAGAATCATGGAATCATTATGCTTGGAAAAGCCCTCTAAGACCATCCAGTCCAACCCATTAACTCGGCACTGCCACCTTGCCACTAAACCACATCCCCAAGTTCCACATCCATGTGTTTATTGAACATTTCCAGGGACAAAGTGGGGACTTCATCCTTTTTCCACTGAGGTCCCTGAAGAGCTCCCACCTGGGAGCATCATTTTCCCTTCTAAGAAAGAGCCCTCACCCTGAAAAGCAGTAAAATAAAACAATCCCCAAAGCTGAAGGTAAATGTATTCCTAATTTAGGGTCCTCCTGCACTGTGGGGAGAGAAGCCATCTATCTGTTATGCAGCTGCCAAAATGTATTAGAGAAAATTTAACAGCAAAGCATTTATTGTAATGAAGCATCTACAGCATTCCCAATAAAAAATAAGGGGAAGAGGGAAGCTAACAAGCACGCACAGCCTGGGGAAGAGGCTGCACTGTTTGGGGACTCACTGGTTTGAGCTGCCAGGCACTGAACGATGCTCTGGAGGGAGTGGGAGCAGCAGTTATTGATTCAGCACCGCCACACGCAGGCGGGATGTGGCGGGCAGGGAGATGCCAGCTTTCCCTCCGGATCCGTGAAATACTGCTCTCTCTTTCCCTGCAAAAAGGGTTTATTAAAGCTGTCGGACTGCTTTGAAATAATGACAGGTGTTACACAAATCAGCAGCCTTAGCTCCTTACTTAGCAAAGCGCCAGAGCCTGGGCTAACAGCACAAAGTGAATATCAAAAAAATTTTTAAAAAAGCATAACACAACAGGATGGGAATGTCCAGCAATGTGGGGGGAAAAAAAATCTAATTTTCTGTTGTTTTTAAGTCATTGGGAGATGTAGGCAGCAATTTTAATATAATAGAAATAAATACTATGGATATTTTCCTTTACAACCCGCTGAGCTCGACAGACAAGAAATTTCCATTTACCTCATCCTTACAAGGTATTTTTCCCTAATGTCTGTAACAGGCTATGAAAATTATGACAACTGTAGGCAGAATCTAACAGAGCCTGAGAAGAAAAACAAAATCTTTTCACAGAGAGGAGACAAACTGCAGAGGTTTTTTGGCAGAGGTTTGCAGTCTGAAATCTACTCTGCCATGCATCTCTTCCCTTTGCAGGCTGCTTTGGTGTCCAGTCAGGGCAATTTTAGCACCGATAGATAATGAGGTATAAACATAAATCATGTGGGATCCTGCCAGGACTGGCATGGAGCAGCTGAAGCAATGCCTGTGGTCTGACCCACCCCTCTACACTGGTCTGAGAGCAGACAATCCTGGAATGGTTTGGGTGGAATGGAACCATAAAGATAATCCCATTCCACCCCCTGCCTTGGGCAGGGACACCTCCACTAGCCCAGGGTGCTCCAAGTCCCATCCAAGCTGGCCTTGGACACTTCCAGGGATCCAGGGGCAGCCACAGCTTCCCTGGGCACCCTGTGCCAGGGCCTCAGCACCCTCACAGGGAAGGACTTCATCCCAATATCCCATCTAACCCTGCCCTCCTGCAGCTTAAAGGTGCTCCCCCTTGTCCTGGCACTCCATTCCCTATCCCAGTTCCCTCCCCAGCTGTCTTGCAGGCTTGTCCAAGTGTGACTATCCTGGAACCCTGGGACTCCACTGCACCACCCAGCAGAAATTATCTGCTCCACAGCACGCAGGGAACATATTCCCATGGTACCCATGGGATTTCCATGGCATTATTCAAACACTTTGAAGTCGCAAAGTATTTCTGAATGCCTTGCAGTGACACAAGTAGCTCTGGTTTGTGAGGGGTGTAAGAGCAAATCCAGAGGCTCCCATCCAGAGATTTTCAGCACAGAGATCAAGTGGTGCTGGCTGCAGAAAGCCCTTCACTCCCTCACCAAGCTCGTATGTCCTGATGCTCCAAGGATATCAGAGGGATTCAGGGAGAGGTGAGCAGAGCACACACAGGAAGAGGGGCACAGCCCACATGGGCACTCACCATCAGCAGGAGCTCCACGCTTTATTCCAAAGTGTTCTGTGCCCATTCGTCAGGTTGGACTCTGCCCCAGAAGTAGCTTCAGGAGGCGGTCCAGCACCACCCCAAATGGAGGTGAAGCCTCTTAGAATCAAAGAATTGTAAAGACAAGAATTTAATATCATCAAGTCCAACTGCCAACCCAGCACCACCCCCAAGTTCAGCACTAAGCCTTGTCCCCATGTGTCACATCCACAAGTTTTTTGAACACCTTCAGGGATGGTCATTCCACCCCTGCCCTTGGGCAGCCTGTACCAGTGCTTGACAACCCTTGCTGTGAAGAATATTTTCCAAATTATATCCAGTCTAAACTTCCGCTGGGGCAGCTGGAGGCTGATTCCTTTCATCCTGTCTCATCTCATCCTTTCCACCTCCTTGGACAAGGTACCAGAAAGGAGTTGCATATAAAAGAAAGTTTTATCCATCCTCTTAAATCACCTGCTTTTCTGCTGAGGGAATACCAATTCCAGAAGCAGGAGAAGCACCTCAGCCATCATTGTTGTCCTTCTAAGGCAAAATCAACAAAAATCAGAGCATTCTTTTTATGTGAACACATATACAAGCTCCAAGAGGAGCTTCCTACCTTGCATGGAGCTCTTTTCCCACAGAGGATTTAACTATCCTGCACAAACTTCTTCCATCAGAAAGTGGGCTTCAGCTGCCAGGCCTCAGTTAATAGGGTTTCATGTCCTATTTCCCAGTTATAGGATTTTTAGCAGTAGTAATAGGAGTTATAGGAAAAAAGTCAGGTTTCCAATTCAGAATAACCAGTATTATTTGAAAGGATTTGAATGAAAAACAGTTGCTGGTGGGGTTTTGTGCCTGACTTTCTAAAATCTAGATCTTAAGTTTTCATTATAAGCGGGAATCAGTGAGAAAAATAAAAACTTTATTTCTTTATTTTCATTCAAAACTCTACCCAAATCTTACTACAGTGCAAAATGTCCCTCCAAAACTCACATGTGTGTAGAGGGAAGGAAGCCCCTGAGTTTACCTCATAAAATCCTATATTCTGCTTTAAACTCCCCACCGCTGTAAGACCTTCAAGGAAAATATTCCCTCCACCTAAAATTTCCATGAGTAACCATGGGATGGGGCTTATAGAAGTTATTTGTTGTGACAGGGGTGAGATAAAACTCTAAGGTGCAGCATCCAATCCTCCTAACCTGGTAGGGTAGGCTGGGCCCCTGGAACTGCTCAGCTCTCTTCTTATCTGGATTGTGTAACATTGCTAAGGCAAGGCTATTTGCAAACACGCAGACATCTTTAAAAATATCCAAAAAGGCATTAAATCTTAATTGAATGTTGGACTCAATGATCTTGGAGGCCTTTCCCAGCCAAAATGATTCTATGACTCTGTGGTGTTACGTGACTCCACACGTTGTGAGGGACTGAAACTGTCATCCCTGAGAAGGTGCAGCGCAATTCTCTCACCATTTACACCTGAGAGGCTCCTGATGTCTCAAAACTCCTGTGTCTGTGCACAAGGAGCTGCCACAGTCAGGAGCAGCCACCGCTGAAAAGCTCCATGGATTTTCCTTGAGAAAGGACACGTGCAAGTTCAGTCTCCATCCCTCAGGGATCAATACCAGTGCCAATACTGCTCAATGAGTTTATTAAATGACCTGGCTGCAGGCGTAGAGTGCACTCCCGTCAGCTTTGCCCATGATTCATCATTGGGCAGAGCTGTGGATGTGCTGGCAGCTCTGGCCACCCTTCAGCAAGACTTCCACTGGATGGAAAAATGGGCCAGGGTGAATGGCCTGAAATTCAATAAAGGCAATAAAGGAAAGTGCAAACTCCTGCCCCAGGGGTGTGATAAACTCAGCCCAGGCTGGGGCTGAAACCAGCTTGTCAGAGAAGGAGCTGGGGGTCAGGGTGGATTCCAGGCTGGACATGAGCCAGCACTCTGGCCGAGCAGCAAAGGAGGCCAGCAGGGCCTGGGCTGCACTGGGAATGCTGCCAGCACTTACAGAAGGAGAAATTCTCCCTCTTCGTAGCACTGGAGAGGCCACACCTGCAGCGCGTGTCCAGATCTGGGCTCCAACACACCAGAGAGTCCAGTGAAGGGCATAAATATTGCAGGGACTGGAGCATCTGGCCACGGCTTCTGCCACTGCCCACGTTCAGCTGTCAGATAGACAAGACCACACAGTCCTCAGAAATGTGCAGCAAGAGCCAGTGGACATGAGAAGAAACAAAGGAAATGTTTATTAGATGAGGCCACATGTCACAAAGGAACCCATCATACTGATAAGCTTCACAAAATCTGTCCTAAGGGTCTGTGCCCACGGTCACAGAGCATCTCTAAAACCCTTGTTCTCATTTTTCTCTACTTGGTTGCTGCATGTCTTTTAAAAATCCACAAGAATGACATTAAAGTGAAGCTGTTCCTTTCAGAAACAATTCTTCTTAACTTCTGAATACTCTTCCTACATGACCACAGTAAGAATCTGTTCAATGCTTATCCAGGAAATTTTTGCCTCAACATTTTAATCAAAGGAGTAGCCTGTTTCTGTCTGAGTTTTGTGAGGAGATGGAAATGAGGCTGAATTTCAGAGAATGATGACATGGGGTACCCAGCAGTAAAATTAGATCAGGCACCACACTAAGTCAGGAGGAGCAGTTCAATAACTGGCAGGCAAAAACAGTGACATTTTTAAGAACAGAGAAGGGTGTGTTTGCCACAATTTTTCACTTTCTCCTCACAACAGTTCTTAATATTTTGGATACATTTGCACAGTAAAAAAAAAAAAAAAACCCAACTGAAGAACTGAGACAGATTTTTTTCCTTTGGCATTTTAAGAATAAGACAATTGTCAATCTCACTTGGGGAGAGCCCCAACTGTGCTTTAATATCCAGCAGTGCAAAAAAGCAAGAATATACAAAATGTGAGGTTTATCCTTATAAGAAAATTACCCCAAAGATGAAAAGTTTTTCTTCACTTAAAATTGTGCTGCAATTGAGTTTAAAAATTGGGTTCTCAATTTAAGCTTCCTTTGTTGTTTTCTTTTTTAGGCATAGAATTATCAGAAACACAGGCTGAATTAGCAATAGATACTCCACTGTCTGACAGAAGCAGAAGCTTTTAAGTTGAAAATCAAAAAAGTCAATGTGAACAAAGAGTTAAACTGATTAAAAGTAGATGTGGTCACACACATGGTGACATTGCGTTAAGTTAGTCCTGATTCATCACTCGGGCTTTGCACAGGATGACTTAAAGCCAGTCAAAATACATAGTTATTAATATTTCAGCTTCATTCTGGCTTGTCAGGTGGCAGAAGACACCAGAACCTGCTCAAAAGACAAAGACTCCCACCAAGCCCACAAGGGCAAGTCCCTGAGAGCCGCCCCACTCTCATTATCAGTACTCTCCATGTTCCTCTCCCTTCCAAGCTGAGAATACCAATCAGCTTTAATGCTTGGCAGGAATTATTCAGCCTCTTTGGTAAAACTGCCTTCGAGCCACATATAGGCTGTGACAAAGTTTTCTAATTAAACAGTTTCATTAAGCAGCAGAGCGTACTTTCGTAAATCCCACAGCTCCCAGCTCAGGGCCTGATCCTCCTCCCAAAGAACTCCAAAGGAGCAGGATCCCTGTATTTACATTTCTCCCTGTCCGGGAGATTTTAGGAATCAATAAGCAAAAGTTATTCTAAGTCTCAAAAAACATGCATTCTCTTTGGGATTCTCTGGGCAAATTGCTTATTGATTTTTCTCAGCACATACTGCTGATTTTCATAGGCCTCCGATAGGGGTTTTTTCTGGCATTGTGTCATGTAATCATAAAAATTCTCCTCTGATACTATGGATATCACCCAAATTTATAATGTGTCTGAGTCAATATGAACACAAGCTGTCTCAGAACACCAAGGTTATAAGGCTGGTGTTAGTGGAGAGCACGCGGCACCCATTAAATGAAATCTATGCCACCACACCATCTCTGTCTGGACCAGAAGCACTGGATGTCCCAGAGAAATGTCCACATATAATATCCTGACCTCCACGGAGGCTGAAAACATTCCAGAAACTCCCACATTTTGAGTAAGTGGACTCCTACTCAAACATAATGTTCATTCCTGCGGAGACGAAAAGTCAAAATTGCTGTGGCGTGAGGTGGGAAAGCCCCAGGGGAGACCCGATGCAGGCCCTGGACAATCCCCACTCCTTCCTGAGCAAACCCTCAGGAGGCAGTAATCAGCTCCTTGGTTTCAGTCCCTGCTGCCCGTCCCTAGCACCTCTGCAGAGCTGCCTGTGAGCATTTCCACCCAAAGGGACACCTCGTCACGCTGCATCCCAAAGATGTGTCCCTGTGTGCCTCCATCCAGGCCTTTGACAAGCCCAAGGAAAGCCTGTGGAAGGACTGTCAGCGTGGAACGGAACATGAAATAATTTAGTGAGAAGGAGAATCACAATCCAGCAGCCTTGAACACTCTAATTAACCTTCCAGGAGAGGGTCTCTCCTTCCCTGTGTTTCTAAAATAAATGAGAACAGCTCACAGGTCGATGGCAATCTCCCCACCAGGCAGACGGGTCGGGGTGACTCAGGGAGACTTTTAAGGCTGCAACTGAATGCAAGTCATAAGTTGAGAGAAAGCACATCTGCCACTGCTCATCATGAGTAAGGACAGTTTCTCAGAGCTACAACTTCCCATCACATTCTTCCAGATTATGCAAAACACTTATTTTAAATTTCCATAATTCTTTCATGAAGAAAATCTACCAAGTTTTTGCCAGCAAGAAAATTTTGTGTATAAAGAGACTTTTTTTTTCACCTTGCTTATCTAAGAGGACAGAAAAAAAGACACTTTTTTTTTCCCTTAACAACATCTTTGGAGTGGCCCTCCAGCAACCGTCTGTCCACCTCTGCAGATTGCTTCATCCAGAGAGAGTTGTCACATAAGGAGAGTTAATGCATCAGACAGAGACAAGCTGCAGCGACCCACACACTCTCACATATAAATAATATAGAATATGAGCTGTTTGTGTGAGCACAGAGATTTCTGCAGGGCACTTTAATATTTTGTTTACATCTAAAAGTAAATACAGTTCTTTAAACAGCTGCTTCATGGTCCCCAGCTGTCCGTAAATATGAAAAGCAAGTGACATTTGTTTCAAAACAGCCAGTAAATTATATATCTAGAACAAAAATCCGGTAACTCTGCTCAGACTGGTCCTGCAGTGAAAACTTCAGCCAGAGTACAGAACTGCACTGTGCATCCATGGGAAACATTTCCACTTCACCACTAACCTCCTGTCTGGACCCTGAGGTGGGAAGAGGTCAGGGACACTTCCCCATTGACTAGGAAGGGGTCAGGGACACTTTTCCATGGACACTTTTCCTATGGTGTCTTATCTCCAAGTGCAGAGTGTCACCAAGCAACCAGCATTCCCAGCCAGCCCCTTCACGTGGTCTCCTGGACCCTCCGTGCCCCTCAAATCCCCCTTTGACCTCTCTCTGATCTTCAGCACGGTGTTGGGATGGCATGGCCAGGCTTTGGGAGTGAAGCGGCTACAGAGGGGGTTCTATGAGCAGCTGCCATAAGCTTTCCTAGTGTCCAGCAGAGCCAATTCCAGCTGGCTCAAGGACTGACCCGCCACTGGCCAAGGCCAAGCCCAGCAGGAATGATGGTAAAATCTCTGGGGTAATAGATGTAAGAGGTAAAAAAAAATGTTATTGAGCAGATGGAACCACTGCCAGAGAAGACTGGGGTGAGAATCTGAGAGAGGAAGAGCTCTGCAGACACCGGGGTCAGTGCAAAAGGAAGGCAGGAGCTGCTCCAGGTGCTGTAGCTGAGAATCCCCTGGGACTCTGTGGGAAAGCCCAGGATGAAGCAGCTGTGCCCATGGAGGGCACAGGGGTGCAGAGATGCACCTGCAGCCCCCAGAGGAGCCCATACCAGGGCAGGGGATGCCCAAAAGAAGCTGTGATGTCATGGGAAGTCCAGGCCGGAGCAGGATCCGGGCAGGGACCGGCAGACCACCGCAGGGAGGAGCCCTGCACGCTGGAGCAGGTTTGCTGGTATTCGTGCCCCTGGTATTTGTGACCAGATCTGCTGGTATTTGCTGATATTTGTGACCCTGTGGGGAACCCAGCCTGGAGCATGATGTGCCTGAAGGACTGACCCTGTGGAAGAGTGACCCACAGTGGCAGCAGTTTGTGGAGAACTGTTGCCCTTGGGATGGACTCACATTGGAGAAGCTCCTGGAGAACTGTCTCCACAGGGAACAGAGGGAGCAGGGACAGGACTCATAAAAGCCCAGAATGGTTTGGGTTGGAAGGGACCTGAAAATTTCTCTTGTCCCATGGGCAGGGATACCTTCCATTAGCCCAGGTTGCTCAGAGTTTTATACACCTGAACACTGTCTGACTTTTTCCAGCGACAGCAATTGTTACATAAAGAGATATAAACTTTTCCTGTCCTGACTCTGATGCTATTAAAACAAACTCATTCTGAGTGGGCTGACTTGTCAAGCTTTCTAGACCATTCCCAATCCTCCTCATTATTTACCACTTCATCAGCCCTCTGGCATCTCCACACTTTATCTGCATTGAGTTTGCCCTGTTTCTAGATAAAAATATTCAATAGCTTCTGCCTACTCCTAATCCAGGCAGATCTCATCTCTAGGGAGAGAAAATCAGAAAAAAGTCTGATGGATGTTCTGCAGTAACAAGATCTTGAGCTGTGCCAGTCAGGTTTCAATCCAATTAATGTGAACTTCCCTGACATGGTATCACTTGCTCTTTTACAGAATGTCAAGCAGGCTGGGTTAAATGCCTTACAAAAGTCTACTGGACTAAGTATATCAAGCTCCCCACTTCCGTTGCCACCTACATTTGTAATCTCCTCATGATTGAACAAGTCTAGAGTCCATTTCCATAAACTGTGTTCTCTCGTGATCATTCTATTCCTGTCCCCTCATTCCATATTAATTGAATCACATACTCACAACTGATGTCATGCTACCCAAGCTGCAAATGCTCAGATGACATGTGGACTGTGATGCAGATGACATGTGGACTGTGATGTAGAGTGTCATTCTTCCTGAATATTTCATCATTGTGTTGCCATTTCTGAGTCACTATTAGAGATTTTATCACCTCCATCTTCCAGTGGGCCTGTAAAGGTTTCATCTTCCAAAGCTACACAAGAAAATCCTGCTGCCAGCTGTGGTTCTTTCTCAGTGTTTTTAGATTCCACATCATATTGCTAGCTAATTTCCTTTTTTGTCCCTTTCTGTGTTGCTTTTTTCCCTTCTTATTTCCTTCACTTCTCCACTGAACACCCTTCCTCCCCTATTGCTGCATTGTGGTATTCCGGTGGGAAGGCTCCAAACTCCATTCATATTTTATTCTTTCATATTTTCTCGACAACATACTTTTAGCTTTTAACTTCTTCCACTTGAAGAACTTTTCCATTAAGTACATAGGGACTGCCTCCTGTCTGCACCATCAAACCACTTCGGCATCCTTAGCAACGAACAACTCCCATTCCACAGAGTGATGTGTCTCCATTCCTCATCAAAAAGGTCCCAAACTGAGGTGCACTGGGGAAGATACAACAATTTTCATGCTAGGAAATGATCTCTGACAGTTTGAGAAGACTGCTGGAGGTTAACCAAAGACCTCCTTTGTGCCACAGGATAGTTTTACATCATTCCTCAGTGCACCATCCCTCAGGAACAGGAAACTGAGCTGGGTTGTCCACAGGACTGGACCTGAAAGCACTGTGGGCTTGTGAGAGGCAAAGGGGTTGAGCCTCTCCTCTTCCCAGGATTGTTTCACAGGCACAAACTCTTGTCAATGCATTTTTAGACAATGAGGTGCAACTGAATATGGAAAAGTTTGGCCCACCTGCACACCTCATTTTCCTAAGCACAGCTTTTCAGCCCTATCCAGGCCAATGAAAAAGAAAGGACAGAGCCTAGACCAAGAACTCAGCATCCTGAAGATCACCCTGAAGGCCACTGTTCCTTGTCACAGCACAGATGGGATCTGTGTACCTCCTACCAAAATCAATCATTCCTTGAGATGACAACTCATTAACCTGATTTGAACTCCCAAACTCTTACTGCACTCAGCATGAGGAGAGTCTAAAGAGAGTTCCGTCCTCCTCCTACAGCAAATCTCTGAAACTGGGGTAGGTCCAAAGGACAGAGGTGTTTGAAATAATAGGAAAAATGAAAGGAGAGTTGAATTTTTAAAAACCAGGCACTGGAATGTCTGATTTCCCTGACCCATGCTACATTCAGCAGTGCTGTCAGCACCATGTGTTAAATGCTAAAAAAGAACGAATTTGGTAGAGCTGTGAACTGGCATTGGTGTCACCACCTCCACTGACAATGTCACGTTGAGATGGGGCTTGTGTTCTTCTGGAAACTCCAGCAGAGATCATCAAGGACAATTCACAGAATGTTTGCAAAGCCTCCCTAACTTCCTGGTGTCACCAATTTCCACTGAAAAACCTCCTGAGCACCTTGTTTGTTTTAATAGAATAACTATTGTCTCAGCATCTGGGTCAGAGGAGTTCACACCTCTTTCTCTTCGGCTTCCCCTCTTCTGCTCATGGTTCTGTAGGAACATCTGTGGCAGAGGGTTAGCCCACCTTCCACTAAGTTTGCTGAACTAGGCTGATATCTTGGAAATGGTTGTAAGCTTTTCCCCTTTTCTTCTTTATCTGTCACTGCAGAGACAGCCTGTGAGAACAGATTTCATTTCTGAAGCTGGCCAGCAGTAAGTTTTGTCCTGAACTATATTTATTTTTGTGTTTCCAAAAGTTTCCAGTCAGAGTATCAAGTTTAGTTCTTATCAGATAATTACACAGCACTTGCCTCCTGAGGCAATTTTAAATCAATCTCAGGAAAGGCAGTAACTATACACTGTAGATAATTATAGTCCATTAAAGTACCTTAAGATTAGATTCAGAGATCACTAATCACACAAGGTCATAAATGTACTGCACCTTTCCGTGCTGGTGTCTGAATTTTGATATGTAGCCCTTTTGCAGGAAAAAATATCTTCTAGCATTTTTTATTGAGTGAAATATCAGATGCAAATAGCAAACTAATTAGAAACATGTTAAATTATTGCCCTAAAAGTTATCTCAGTTCTCACCAGTCAGTCACAGAGCGAGAATCGAGCATAAAGCAAGACTGTCATGTTAAAGATACTCTTGACAAAACATGTCATATTTTGCATTTAAAATAATGTTTAACCAAACGCCTTCCTTACTCCAGGAAAGTGGCTCCTTTAATTGCTGTGAGAGATGTGTGAAGTGTGCCTGTCAAGGATTTGACTAAATGAAGGAGCGCCTTGTGCGTCGCACCAAGCGGAAATTCTCCAACTCGGTGTTTTCCCTGTGGCAAAACATCATTTTTGCTCAAAACACATCAAACCCATTAAGGCAATCAAAGCCAGTCTCTCTGAGGTCAGGCTGTCCCCATCTGCAGCACTCCCAGCTCTATGATCACACCTGTGCTGTGGCTGCTCCGTGCCTTGTGCCTGCTGACCACCAGTGACAGCCCTGGGGCTGCTGCTCTCCCGTGGCCTTGTCGTCATGCCTGGGGCCAGGTCCAAGCCCTGCCACACCAACAGACCCTGAGGCACGGTGTCCCAGCCCTGACTTGTCCCCAGAACAACCACAGCTGGGCTTAGAGGTGACCCTGGAACAGATTTACCCAACCCCAGCAAAGATGCACGTTTGGTCTGCAGACTTTTAACTCTGATGTAAACCAGTCTGGGGAAAAATGAAATGGCATAAAACTCCAAACAACTTCGGTAAGGTCACCAACGGGTCTTTTGTGTCATGACAAGATGGCTTATCTGAGACATTTCACCCTTATCTTTGTTTTCTGGGTACACTGTGTGAGGTTTTCTCATCTCCATCCTACGTAGTTCCTCCTGTGGCTGATCCAACTCCCCGCTGCCTCCCAGCCTGCTCAGGAGGCACTCAAGGCACTGCCCACCACCCTCAGGATGACACTTGGCAGCCCAGTTTAACTGAACTTCAGTTTGTCTCTCAGGTTTGCTCTTAGGGCTGACTTTCCTGGGTGCATTTTATGAGCAGCAGATGGAGCAATGGCTGCAGTGTCCCAGGAGGGATGTCCACAGGCCATCCCTGCCCTTGGGACAAGAGATGGAGTGACAGGACACAGGGAAGGGCTTCCCTCTGCCAGAGGGCAGGGTCAGATGGGATTTTGGGAAGGAATTGTTCCTTGTGAGGGTGGGGAGGCCCTGGCACAGGGTGCCCAGAGCAGCTGTGGCTGCCCCTGGATCCCTGGCAGTGTCCAAGGCCAGGCTGGGTGGTGTTTGGAGTAACCTGGGACAGTGAAAGGTGTCCTTGCCCATGGTGGGACACTAGAAATAGATCTTTAAGGTCCCTTCCCACCCAGAGCATTCCGTGTCTCTACAAAAAGACAGTGGAAGGTAAGGATTTACTCTACAATCATAACTAAACCTTGACCTGATGCAGTTGTAACCCAGCCTTGCTGATCCAACAGTTGGTGGAATGCAACTGGTTCATGGTTGGTGGCTCCTTGGATCTCACAAGAGTGAAATCCCTGCTCAGAGGAGATATCAGAAAGTGCAGGCAGCTCTGGATTACCTTGGGACCAAGTCAAATGTTTCAGGGATCTCCGGCTGGTATTTTAAAGGACTCTGCTTTCTACAGATACTTTAAACTTTTTATTGCCATACAGGATGAAAGCCAATATTAACAAAGAAGAATCTGCCTTGGGATAAACAATCTGGTTTTGCAATGGCCCCACGTATTCGCATCACAAAAAAAAAAAAAAAAGTAAGTGCTTCTATATGACATGAAATCATATAGTGTCACTAGGAGCAAGTCACACTGAACTCAGGGCTTTTCAGACCTGTGGAATTGTCATTTCTCAGGTTTTCTCTAAGTTATTTTTCCTAGCTCTAATTGCACAAAGTAGTCTGACATCAAGTACTACTCCTTGAGAAGAAATTGCATACTTTTTCCAAAGCCTCATCTCTCTAGATAAGTTATATTCAAGGGTTAACCTTTCTTTTAATATTTGATGTCAAAACAACAATGGGGAATTTACATGGGTTCTTCCAGGGTTTCAGGGCACTGCCCACGGCCAGACCAGAAACAATAATTATAAACATAAAAAAATCCCCTAACTATATTTGCCTGCCTCACCCAGTGTACCACATTCATTACGGCAAAGTCAGAATCTCCGAAGTATTTTAAATTCCTTTCTTGTGAATCACAGAATCTACCTTCCTGAAAATTTAAGAAAACTCTGGGGGCTCCCAGAGAAGGAAACTTTCCCCAGAGCCATGAAGGCAGGCTTCCTCCTCCATCCTATGCATCCAGACCCAGTTCCTCGGAATTCCCCCATGGCCCATCACGAGGGGATTCATCTCACCCAGCACCAGGCAGTTCATCTGAGCTGGTTGTTCACACTGCTGCTGTTAGAGATTTCTCCCACTAGAGAGAAACAGGCACTCTCAGAGAGTAATCACCTAATTTCCTTAGACATCCCCTGCAGAATGAGATTAATTTGTGGTACAGTAGCTCCCTAACCTCAGTCAGAGTCTGTGAAGTGTTCATGCAGAAATACCCCAAAACTGCTGACTTCTTTCACATGCAGAGAGCTGGCTCATTAATTTTTGGCTTGCACATAATTAAAGACACTAAGGAAGCCTGAAATGACATGGATTCCATATTCCTGCAGCCAACACAGAGAACATGACAGCGTTTTCACATTTTCACCCAAAATGCCTGCTTTTGGGGCTGCTATACATGGATTGTAAACATAGAGTACATGCAATAACTCATTGCTGTAAAGGTCAGAAGACAGAAATCCTCTGTACAAGGCAAAGATTTGTATGCAAGAACACAAACCAGGATTTTGAAACAATGAAGATAATCTGGGGGTTCATGTTTTCTCCTAATTCAATAGCTCACACACACTTAACATGGCAAACATGAGCAGCTCCCCTCATCAGGGAAGCTGCTCAACAGTACACTCAGGTTTGCAGAGAAGTAATTGTAGGACTGGGAGCTGAGTTACCACAGTGTCAACAGAGGAACACAGAGAAATCAATTTATTAGATTTTTTTTTTTTAGTATCTGAATTATCTCAGAAATTGCTAACTGATTTAACTTTCAAAGCTGGGCTTTAGGAAGCTCATCTGGAACATATTCTTAACCAGGAGTATTATAAGTGTTCCATGGTAATGACTGAAGCCCTCGGTGAGATCAGGGTTGCCTTGTGTTTGCTTCACATGACTCAGTTGGGGAAAAATCCCAGTCCCTAAAACATTTACAGTCTTTGTGAGATAAGGCAGAAAAAAGGCAGAGGAAACAGACACAATTAAGTAGTAAGTCTATGAGTAAACAGCAGGGCCATGATGAAATCAGCAGCGGAATCGACGCCTCTCACATCCCAAATCAGTACCTTGTACACAAAATCATTATATTCTAATTAAAAATCTTTATCTGTAATAGTTGAACACAGCATAAACCTGAGCTCCATTTCTAGGAGAATGCTATCTCAAAGCAATATTCTGGAGGAAATTTTAAGCACAAGGAGGAAAGTCTCCCAGGCACAACGTTTATCATCATGGGCCGAGCATTAAAAAATCACCAGTGTGGTCTGAACAAAGCTCCAGTGAATCCAGCAGGAGCCCTCATAGTGGAATTTGCTCCCTGGAAACTCAGGAAAACCTGGCTTTTCCACAACATTCATTGTGTTACACGCCAGAGTTATGTTTCAGTCACATTTAGATTTTCTCTGCAACACTTTAACTGCAAGATTTCAAACAAGTCAAGACCCAGGGGACCTTCAGAAAAGCCCATCCCTTCCCGATCTGTCCTGCTGGAGTAACACCTGGAGTAGAGTTTAGAGTCCCACAAAAAACATTCATATCCATAACAACGCCAATCAATTAGGGGAACAATCCCCTTGGCATTGCTAATCCCCCCATTTGTGATCCTATTGATTTTGAGTGAAAAATGCCACCAGGCAGAACTCAGGAAACCACTAAAAAGTCCTCCCAGAACTTGCTATGATCTGAAAAATATAATCAATACACTGCATATTAAAATACAGGCAAAAAAAATTAGAGTCAGATCTTACAGGAGTGAAGTGTGCGCTGAGATTTGAGATCACTGAGAGTGAGCAGGAGCACAGTGAGACCTTCGGAGACTTTGCCCAAAATTCAATGAGTTTTGATGACTTTAACTTAGATCTAGCTAAGAAACTGAGGAGAGAAATTAAAGTCCATCTTTCCCTGCGCCTTTACTTGTGACTGGAGAAGCACTTTAGCGAGTGACCCAAGGAGGAAAAAAAAGAAAAAAACCCAAACCACAGAAAATATCTATACACTGCACTCGTTTACCCAGAAATAAGAATGTTCCATTTCCTGCTCTGCCCAAGTGAAATCAAGGCTATTCTTCTATTGGGCCAGGAAAGATGACCTTCAACACAAACCAGGAAAATCCTTCAGGTTGCTCAGAACAAGGAGAGGGAAAGCAGATTGGAGCCTGACTTTGCAAAGCCATCCCTGACACATTGCTGGCCCCAATTCTTGTGATGGAGTCCATTTAGAAATTTCAGCTAATTACTGTATAATATAAATAATTTTACAGGAAAGAAGGGTCCATTCCTCCCCGGGCCCATCTTGCACACAGCAGGAAAGAGCCTTTCAAGCTTCTCCTGTTTGTAAAATGAAATTCATGTCTGCTGAGGCTGCACTAAAGGGGTGTCACTAATCTTCCTTCTTCCCTGCTCAAAGGCAAGCAGGGAGCTGACACCGTGGAGAGACAACAGTATTTAGCATGGACACCTTCCCTTTCAAACAACACTGGTTTCATGCAGAGGGTTAGACAATCTCCATTTCCATAATATTTCATTTCAGTACTCCTTGTGTAATGGAATCTTGGTTAGTTTAAAATCACAGCACTGGTAAATGAAACTCTCATCTCAGTCAGTAAGAACAATGTTTGGTTTTGGCCTAGAGCAGGGAAGAGTGATTGAAGCACTTGGGAATTCATTTCAAAGGCTGTGGAATGCATTTATACAGCCACATCCTCCCTTCCCTCAGACACCCACAAACAGCACGGTCTGTAGGGTTCAGGTTTTGAAAGCATGTGGTAGCAATTGTCAGAAAATAAATGGCAGCCTAAAGGGATGATTAATTAGGAGAACAGCCAGCAAAATGGCACAAATGGCAAACATGAATAACTCTTGTCTCAACAAGCATTTAGAATTTCCTTTCATATCCTCACAGGCGGAGCCCAACAAAGATGCAGCACAGGGCCAACTTTCCAACTTTTTAATTGCTTTGATTGGATCATTCAGACAGTTCTTGATCCACTTTAATTCCGCCAGACAGCAATATTGTCCCCTGCACAATGCAGTGGCAGAGCAGTTAAAAACTGCAAAGGTCAGAATGGGAACAGGAGGGGAGAGAAGCTGGGGAGATGTGTGTCACCTACAGCAATACTGCATCCCATGGAAGGGACAGGAAAAGGGCATTTTTTAGTGACCAGGACCATCTTTTCCATGTTGGACAATTCACAGAAGGCAGAGCTAGTCGACCTTGTGAATAAGGAAGTGCAGACGATCCATAGGAATATCCCACTCTGAGTAAACCTCAAAGACTGAATTCCTCCCATCAATACTGGATCATCGGGAAAACCATTCTTTGCAAGGATCTCTTACTCCCGCTTAGAAAAGATCATGACAGAGAAAGGTCAGATTTGCTCATGTCCATCCACCAGCCTTCCTTAGGCACGGCCTCCTGGAGCTGAGAGGGAGCCTTTCCTCCTCCCCAGAGTCATTTCAGACACTTTCTTCTGAGGCTAAGGGATGGGAAATTGCTGGCATAATATTTCTCTTAAACAGTTCAATACATCAAAGTAAGCCAATTTTTGTAGTCTTGTACTTCTGACAAGCTCCATATATTAATAAAGGGAAGCACCTGCCTGCTGCTTGAACACATCTTTGGAGTGCTCTGGTTTTATCACTTAAGTACTCAAAGTTATGTCTTGGCTGAGGATGAGTTTTGAGGAGAAAAAAAAAAAAAACAAAATAAAAAAAGCTGGAACAAGGCATGAGTTTTAGTAGAACTTAAATTGAACAGTTTTACCTTCTAATCCCATTTATTGAGTTCCAAGACCTTATGATCTCATCCAAGAGTTGTGATCAAACTCATTTAAAAGTATTAAATAGTCAAATAAATACTAATATTAACTTAGATTATAATAATTAAATACAACTTCTTTACTCCTGAAGTGGGGACTAACCAAAAGGAGCCACCAGTATCTTTGCTGTCAAGGAACTACTTGCTGGGCAACATTTATTTAGCATCAGGAAAAACCAGCAGAGAATATTCTTAACACTCAGTTGCAGTAGAAAACACCAATGTGAGTATTATAAATTATTATGTGTATGATATGGGGTAGATATCTTACCTCATTCTCAAAATAATTTACACTGTTCCTCAAATAATCTCAGTTTTTATTCACTCCAAAGTTGTGCTTGAAAGTTTCTGGTCATCCCTTTCCAATGCAGGGTTTGTCCCTGGTCAGTAGCGCTCAGATACACTGGAAAACCTCTATTTTAAAACTATTTTAAGATTTTCTTTTCCCAAGAAAATTCAGTATGTAAGAGCTTTGATCATTATACTATTGAGTCTCAGTTACTGGTACCTATTCAGTAAATTTTTTAAGACACAATAAAACTTTGGCCAGTTTAGCACTGCCGTAAATAAGATGCTCCTTGCTGTGAATAAATAACCAAACATAGTTAATATTTCCATGGTGGAAATCAATGCTTCCTTTGCTGCTAAAAATATCTTTAGAAGATTCATGAGACCACGAACCTGCTGCTCCCACAGCGCAGCTACTCCAGGTTGTAAAGCTATGGGGCATCCTGATCCTGGATGGGCTCTTGGACACAATTTTCTTGTCTCAGCCCAAGGGTGCCACCACCTTCAGGGCATTTACCCGACAAGCAAAGGTGACAACTTGGCAAACCAGTCTGGCTGCGAAGTTACAGCACTGTGATAACAGCCAGCTGTGATGAATGGGCTCCTGAGGGAATCGGGCTGGGTTTAAACATAAAATATTACACAATAAAAGATTGCAAGGCAAACCATGATTTAAAGAGGGGGAGAAAATCTAATCCTGATGAGTTTGGTATGCATTAAATACACTGCAGTTTTGAGAGCTTCCCAGAGATGCCTTCTAGCACATAAACAGTCATGGGATCCTGGGGGAGTTTGGGTGGGAAGGGACCTCAGAGACCTCCAGTGCCACCCCTGCCATGGGCAGGGACACCTCCCACTGTCCCAGGCTGCTCCAAGCCCTGTCCAGCCTGGCCTTGGGCACTGCCAGGGATCCAGGGGCAGCCACAGCTTCTCTGGGCACCCTGTGCCAGGGCCTCCCCACCCTCACAGGGAACAACTACCTCTCAATATTCCATCTAAACCTACCCTCCTGCAACTTAAAGCCATTCCCCCTTGTCCTGTCACTCCATCCTTTGTACCAAGTCCCTCTCCAGCTCTCCTGGAGCCCCTTTAGGCACTGGAAGGTGTTCTAAGGTCTCCCCAGAGATTTCTCCAGGTTGAACACCCCCAGAAACTTAAGGCATATGAGATGAATACAACTGAAAAGAGAAACAAACAAAAAAAATATCAACCAAACACCTGGAAAAGAGAAGCAAAGGATTCCTTCAAAGTGTGTTTTCATTACTGAGAACACACAGAAAGGATTTCACACTGTCTTGATTCATTTGAGGGGAAGAGAGTTGGGTTTGGAGTTTTTTTAAAGGAACATAATAAAGTACATCTATATAACCCTGTTCTGCCTTTCATGGGGTCTGAAGGGCAAAGACTGTGTGAAATAAAAAAAAATGTGAAGCAATCACACTACAGCAATGACCTTAGATGGTGCTCTTTATTTGTTTGGGGTTTTCTATTATTTTCTGTAATAAGTCTAACAGTGTCTAAATGAAACATTGTTTAAAATTTTATGGTATTAATTCTTAATGAGAAAACCAGTCGCTGGCACTGGAAGCCTTCTGCCATCTAGCAAAGACTCAGAATTTTAATGGTGATTCTAACTAGGTCTCATTCGCTGAAAGAAGGCAGTGGGTGAGGTTTCTTTTCTCTGAAATCCTGACTCCTGCAAGGCCCATGGAGAAGCAGAGTGCAAAAGCGCTGAGCCACTCTCACAGCTGAGATGTGGAACTCACAGCACTGCCCAGGCCTCCTGCTTCCCAAAACCAGAAGTTATAGGAAGAGGTTGTCCTGGAATGAAATCCTAATATGGGATGCATGGAGGAGTTTGGGAGGTTTGATTTTTCTGAGGCCTTCATGTCTGCAGTGGAACAAACCTGTGCTTAGCACAGTGTTATATTTAGCTCAAAAACAATGCAGTGCACAGCCTTTGGGTCTTTCACAACAGAAAAGTCTGTAATTTAATTCAAAAGACTGCAATTGCCAGAGCTGCAGTGAGCTGAAACCATTCCAGCAACCAGAGCTAATCCTGTAAAAAACATGGAATATAAAAATAGCAGCCCTTCAGATGAAGGGAAAGTCAGTTCAGAGAGAACAGGCTACTGCTTTACAGGCATTTTATTGCAACACCTGTTGTAGGGCAGTGGCTTCATTTCTGCATCAATACCAGCACAAATTGATCAAATCTAGAGGTCTGATAAATCAAAACATATTCTGTATGAAACATACCAAAGACAGAAGGGGTTGGATAGAAATCAGAAAATCCACAGTTCACCTGACTACCCAAAAGCTCATTTAGATCAAGCCTAAACATGATTTGTGAATTTTATTTTATTTTATTATCCACAAAACAGTTCTGAAACCCCTTTGTGGACACTGATCTTTAGCTGAAAACACCACCACCGTCCTTTGGTGCCTGTTTACTTGTCTTAGCTTTCTATGCAATTTTCCTGAAACAGTGAAGGCAAGAAAAAGAAAGGGCACATAACAGTTATTCAAATATCAAAGAAAAATAGTCTTCCCTAAAATCCAGGATTTTTCCTTGCACTGGAATCTGTCCTAATTGTAAACACTGAGTTACAGTCACAGTTTTTAAATTCTGTTGCCTGTATTTTGCATACATAAGGATTCCATAATTCCTGCATCCTTGGAGTCCATGACAGTTTGTCAGACTCTCTGCTTTCCTCAGAGAGAAATGGTTCCAGATGTAAGAGCTGAATTTATAACATTGACTTGATAAGAAAGATACAAAAACAATGACCTGGCTGCCATGGAGGAGAAGACGAAGAAAAGGAGTCTTAAAAACTGAAGGAATAAAATCACAGCTGTTGCAGACACCTGGGGCAGGCCTGGCTCGTAGTTTTTAATGCTTCATGTGCACAAAGCCAGGTGCTTTCACCCAAAAGTCAGCAGAAGAGACCCCCTCCAGATGAAAAAGTCAATGGAGTTTTTGAAAGCATTAAGGAATGACGAATCATTTGCTAACGAAGCATTTCTGTTTGGAAAAAGCAGGGAAAGATTTGGAATATTCTTCATGAACGCAGGATTTAACAAATTCCTCCATAAAGTCCTTCATAGACTCTCCTAAAAAAAAAAAAAAAAAGTGTCAGGTCATTCAATTCATCAATAAAGGGATTAATTTTGCAGTATAAACTGTATTTAGCTGCCTTACCTGTCCTGAACTGCATTATCCATCAAAAATAAACCCTCTTTGGTACAAGGCATAGGTTTCTGTGACCCCCTTAGTGCTATGCTGAGCTCTTCAGGAGAAGAATTGGACCAAGAGTTTCATGGGTATCTCATGCTTTTATAGGGAGGTGGTGGAGTTTCCATCCTTGGAAATAAAGAAAAAACATAATGAATCTGAGAAAGCTGCATTACCTTCAAAATTAGCTGTGCTCTACATGAGGGAAGATGAAAATGACCCCAGGAACCCTTCAGAGTTAAAGAATTGGAGTTAATAGAAATAATAAAATTATTCTGTTTAACAGAATAATAAATAAAACAACTTAATTTACTAACTAAAGAGTAAGCTCAAATATAAGACATAAATAATTGAATAAAGTGAAATTCTATTATTCTGAGAAGCAGCTACAAAATTATGTGCTCTTTGAAGTACAAAATTGAGCTTTACTACATGAAACAACTCCATTTTTCATGTAGGCCACAAATCATATTCCTAAGTACCTTAGACAGGTGATAACAAATTAGATTCCTGCTCACAGAAAAACTTGCTCTCCCTTCTCCTCTACAGCAGCAGGTGCTTATTTTAAAATGCTTTGTTTTAAGCACATATTTAAAGCCAATCTACGGGTAAGTTGGGAAAGAATATATGAGTTTAAAAAAGAGCATTGGAGAAGAACAAGGACGTGGTGGAGTCCCCATTCCTGGAGGTGTCCAAGGAAAAACCAGATGTGGCGCTTGGTGATTTGGTTGGGTTGACGAGGGGGGAATCAGGCACGGGTTGGACTCGATGGGCTGGGGGGGCTTTTTCCAGCCTCAGTGATTCTGGGGTTCCGTGTTTTAGGCAGAGTTTGGGGTTTGGGAAAGTGCAATCCCAGGGCATGCTGCGCAGGCCTCTGGCAGCTCCGTGAGCCCCAGCTGGGCAGTGATGCCTCGTGGTGTGGACACAGCCCCAGGAGCCCTGGAGCCCCATCGCCATCCCAAGTGCAAACCCTGAGGGACACGACAAACACAACTGCCTGCTCAAATCCTGTCTGCTCCACTGGGCCCACAGCCTCTCCCTGCTGGGGTGGCCCCCCCAGCCCATGGCCTCGTTTAGCAAAGGTCATGGTGGGTACAAACCTCTGCTCGCAATGGGATTAACACAATTCCATAGAACTGTGGGTTTATTCCCACCCCTGAGCACACAGCTGCCTGAAACACCATCCAGGAAAAAAATGCTCTGGGATATTTTTCAATCCTCCCAAGCAATGCTCCCCCCGACAGTCAAGAAAACAACCTGAACCCTTCAAGTTACTGTCTTCCCCCTGGTTTTCTGAATATTTTATAAGAATTCCACAACAAAATAGGAAATATCCGTGCATGAAGAATTGTGGTATTGATTTAGTTCCCGTAGTTATAAAATATAAACCAGGTACCAAAGAACAACCGTTCTCAACCTTTCAGTTGTTCTATTTTGTATTCCATTTCATGTTCACAGCCTGATACAACATTTATTTATATTATTGGCAGCAATCTTTGCTGTATCCTGGGAGTTCATTATGGGAGTTTTCAGGATACCAGCTATAAAAACTTTCCTCCTGGAGTCATAAGTCACTAACAAAATGGCAGTGATGAGTTGAATGATGATTTGTACATGTTTTGAATGTCCAAAAAGTATTATTTATCAGTTTTGTATGAGGAGCAACCGGCATACAGGTGAAGTACCTCACAGGCTTAGACTAAGGAGGTTTGATGTAGTTTTGCTGCTTTTCAAAAGGAAAAGTTTCCAAAGTACTAAAACAGCATATAAATGCAATAAAAACAAAATAAAACAAAACATAGAGTTGACAGATATTCTATGTGCTAAAACCTACCTGGCTACATTCCTTCCTGGGGAGGTCGGTAAAATTACTGTGTGCAATGAATTTGCTTCATGTATCAATCCTCTTATTTTGAGTACACATCTTGTAACTCATGAGTTCATCTCCTGTAGCTGCTGAAACGGAGATTGGCAGCCTCAGCCCTGCTGTCTCACAGCTATCCATCCATCCCAGTTCCTGCTGGGAAAACAACAGGACATGTGAGCAAATCCACAGCAGGATGAACACCTCAGGAGATGCCACCACATCCTGCCCTACAGCTGCCGGGAGTGGAAAACTCCGGTTTCCCACCAAATTCACCTGGTTTTCCTTGCTCTCCCTTCGCAGGACTTTCCCCTCCTTTTTTNTTGTTTGTTTGTTTGTTTGGGGGTTTTTGTGGAGGTTTTGTGGTTGGTGGTTGGTTGGGAGGGGTGGACGGGGAGGAGGGGGGCTGGTTTTGGTTTAGTTTGGTTTTTTTGTTTTAAACATCATCTTCTCCAGGTCTCTGCTCAGCATCCAGGGAGGCACAAGGCTGCAGTGCTGGGATGTAGAACTGGGAGGCTGCATGGACAGAAAGCAGTGATATCAAATCCTTCCTTCCACCTTCCAATCCCAGAAATGCTTTTTGGCCCATTCGAATCTCCACGGAATTTTTCTATGTCTTTCAAGCCTCAATTTCCCCCTGCCCCTTCCTACCTCATCCCTCAGCATCCCTTTCCAAGGGATTTTCTTGTTGGTCCAGCAAAGCTGAATTTTGCCTGAGTGCTGAGTGCTCCTAGCAAAGGTTTCTTAGGACTATTTGACCCACATAAAGCAAGTTTAATTGGAAAGCTCTTTGTGCAGCTCACTAAATGTTTGTGGAAGGCTCCTAAAGCCCAAGGCTTGCCTCGCAGTCGTGTCCATACAGCTTTGCAGTATGTATCCATTCACAATAGGCATATTTATCTATCCACAATGGAAAAAATGCAAAAGGAAGAAGTCCTATGTGATTAGACCTGTAAGTAGGAAAAGGCTGTGCTGTGCTTTAAAAACTGCCCAAATAAGTGTAGTTGCCAGGGTGTTCATTACCATGAATCCTATTAATGAGCAACATGCACCTTGCTGTGAAATTTTTCACTAAAACTGCTGAAAATGCACTAAGGTACAGAAAGAAGGGAAAGGGGAAACTGGAATTCTGAGGACAGCACAGGAATGCCCCTCAGGAGGGTCAGTGACTCACTGCCCTCTCCCCTTTTCAAAGCCTGGTCTGAGAGTATCAGTAAAGTTAAAATACCCCAAACATTGAATCGTGTTAAACACAGGATGGGATGAGGATGTTACATTAATGGGGCTGACGCTGCAACAAAAGCAAAATTAAGGACAGAAAAAGAGCAAAACTGGGCTATTCCAAGCCTGAATGTATCACATTTTCTTTGGCCAAAGCAATGCTTAACTCCAGTTTTATGCTACTATGGGCAAAGAGAGCATAAACTGGTAGCTTTTTAACAAATAAAAATAACAACCAATATTAAGCTCTCAGTTTGTAGTCACTTGTGCTGTCTGGCGTACGCCAAAGCCACGGAACAAGATGAATGTTCAATCATATTTCAGCATAACTGGAGACAGCTGATGGGAATTGAGGATCTGATCCAGCAGACAAAAGAGAAAGTGGCAGATTCTGATTTTCTTTGTGGAAGTTAACACCTCACTTTGGCTCCTGCATCCCTCTTAAACAAGGAGAGATGGAAAAGCACGTCAAGTCTATTAAGCTTTTGTGCAGAGAAACATTGCAATCTGAAATGTCTGTGCCCTCAATTGCTGAAAATGTCAGAAAACTGTCAGGTTTTATGGCTGTTGAAAAACAAAACAATAATAATAGAGCTTCTGCAAGATCTGATTTCCATCTGACATGCTGATAAGGCAGGCTGAACAGAAATGAGACCAGCCTAGAAATGACAAGGGAACAGCACGTTCTGCCACTCACTGAGCTTGGCAACAACCCACAGCCCTCCTCAGAGTTATTAAGCTGATGATTTAATTAATAGAACCAAAATACATTCCAAGTTATCCTTTTGAAACAGTCCTGTCCAGCTGCTGTTCTTCAGCAGCCTAAAATGACACAGTTGTGATTCTTTTTGGTTTTTTAAATGTCATGTTGTGTTATTGCTGTTCTAATGTTTTTTCATGTTAATATTTTAATTTTTATTTCAGATACTTTGGAAATACAGTTTGAAATATGAAATACAATGTCCACAGGACAAGCTTCTGTTTGACTTTCATTTTATTTTTGGCAGAAAAACATACAAATAAATAAAAAGAAATCCTATGGATTTCAGGCCTGAGCTTAATACCTCTGATGGATGTGTGATGTAGGGTTTTCCACACATTGCCAGAGCTCTAGGGGCATTTGGACAATGCTGCCAGGCACAGGGTGGGATTGTTGGAGTGTCTCTGCAGGGCCAGGGGTTGGACTGGATGATCCTGGTGGGTCCCTTCCACCTCAGGATATTCCAAATTCCATGAAAACATAAAAGGAAGGCAGTTCAGTTTCTTCAAAAGTGCTCTAAAAGGAGAGAGAAAAACAAAAGCAATTCAGTAGGTTGCAAATGATTTTAAAATCTATATTCTGAGAACAGCACAAGAAAATCTTTCCCTTGGTAGGAAATCCTTGTCTGGCAGATCCAGGGCACTTTGCAGGATGCTTTACAGCACCCTGAGCAGGGCTGGGGAGCGGGACAGGCTCGGGCTGCACATGGAGCAGCAGAGGCAGAAGGGTCAGAGGTGCCTGAACCCCAGGCACGGGATCCTGATCTGTGCTCTGGCTGTCCCCAAGGGAATATCCTGGAACAGTGCTGTCCCTGAACACATCCTTAACAGCAGAAATGTGCCCCAGACACCGGCAGTTACACCTCCATACCCACCCCAAAATCTGGATCAAAGAGACAAGCACCACGGGCCAGGTGACACCAACCTCTTCTGACCTGAGGGGTCTGGAACAGACCCAGATCTCAGACAGGATTGGATGGCTTTAAACTGACAGAGAGTGGGTTTAGATGGGATATTAGGAAGAATTTCTTACCTTTGAGGGTGGGGAGGCCCTGGCACAGGGTGCCCAGAGAAGCTGTGGCTGCCCCTGGATCCCTGGAAGTGTCCAAGGCCAGGGCTTGGAGAAACCTGGGCTAGGGGAAGGTGTCCCTGCAGGCATTTACTTGGAAGGAGTAGAAATAGGCAATAGTTTCATTCTCTGCCCTCACAACAGAAGAGATAGTATAAAATTATTAATTTCATTTAAAAGCAAAACTAAACCAGCCACCAAAGTCTTCCCTTGCCGAACAGGGTAAATTTTAAGTCACGAGAGATCTTGCATCGTGTTTCCTTAAGCATATTCTGCTAATTGCTTAAATAAGAAGGACTAAAACCCTTTCCAAGAGGTTTTCTCCCCTCCTGATTTTCATTTTAAGGGGTAAATTAAAAGTCAATATTCACATCTAGCAGCACAACAAACATTTTGCTGTGTGCACAGCTTGGAAAGGTTCTCAGTGGGCTGCAGCACACAGGATTTGCCTTTCAGATGAGGATTTTGTCGTTGTTGGAATATATCCTTTAATAGAGTTAGAAAGACTGCTTCAATTATTTGTCAGTCATGATTAGCCTGACACAACTATGCAATCAACAAGCAAACAAGTTCAGCATATTCAGTGCTGTATTAAAACCAGATCTGCTTAAGCAATTTAAGTAATACCTTGCCTGAATACCTTCATTAAAGGTGAAACAGTCAAATTTTCATTTTTGTCTATTATAATCTGTTTAACCATGTTCATTTACAAACCCAGCCGTGCTACTTCTAATATCAGTAGAAATAAGTTCATGTTCTGTAAAAGCTACAAGCCTCCAGGGGGAAGTAACTGAGGGTGGAAAAAGTGGTTTTATACTAATCTGAAGCCTTGGCTGAGGTTATAACAGTCCATTAAATCAATTTGGTGCCTCTTTGTAAAGAAAGATCTGAACCCAGAAGCCTCCTCTGAAGGGCAGCCAGAGCATCGGGCTTTGTGTGAATTCTGTCGCTTGAGCTGAGTGCTTTGGTCACCGTACAATGACAAAAAATGAATCACTGAAGGGACCCAACCTCTTAGCTGTAACTACGTAACAATTTCAGCTAGAAATTAAATGAGAAAATAATAGGAGAGCGTTGAGAGCACAGAGAAATCAGACTAAATTAGTCTTCCCAAGGAGTTATTAAGCAAAGAGGTAAGGTCAGGTGAGCTGTTGCTGACCAGAACAATAGCAGGGAACTCTAAAAACCACACAACAGCAGAGCTCAAGGCTGGTGGTAACACAAAGGAAGCATTATGTGCTAATAAATTGTCAGGGCAAGCAATTATATCATGTCACAATGAGAAGTGATTACAATGAGCCCTGAGATTTCAGGCCTCTTGAATTCCATGGTAAGAGCTAAGCAAAGTTCCACAAGCAGTGAGTGGGTGTCATGTACCACCAATGATCCAGCAAAAACACCAACAGTGGGCTGCCTTGGACTCCAGAAACTGCAAATGCAGATCCTGATGTGCACTGCTGAGATCATCAGGCTGCTTTTGGAGCCTGTGTGCCCAGATTGGGGGTTTCTGGAAAACAAGATGCTCAGCCATTATAAAATCATAAAAGCTCAGAACGGTTTAGTTGGAAGGACCTTAAAAGCCATTCAGTTCCAGCCCCTGTGATACACAGAAGTTGGTCCCATCCAAGTTAAAGGGACGTGATTTCCCTTGTTAAATTATTTATTGTCCTGACCAGCCTAAGCACAGCTCTAAGTCATGTGAATCCCCACCATACAATGGTGCTCCTTCCAAGGCATCTGTCACAACCAGGAACAACTCAGTGCTGCAAAAGTTTCAGCTTGAGATTCCTTGGGGTCATCTCTGTCACAGCTTTCACAAGCATTGCTAAGGAGGTTTATATACCTGCTATTAAAGTGCTCTTTTAGTCTGCAAAGCAAATCTCGAAATGACACCCAGGGGTTCCACATTTAATGTTTCACAGAATGAGTTTGCTCAGTCTATGGGTAAAGTGATATTTTCATACTGCTGGACACAGAGACTAGCAAGAAGTGATGAGCACTGCAGTGCTCTGTCTACTGGCACTGTCAGAAACAGCCTGATGCAGTCCCCAAACTCTGCCTTTCTGCAAACTGCTCTATTTTTTTTGTCCCTATCGCCTTTCTTCTTGCCCCCGCAGATGTACAGACACAAATGCAATATTTGGTCCTGCATTTTTCCAACAGTACATTGCTACAAAAATAGAAGAAAAGTCCTACCCACCAAAACAAAAGACCTTAAAAATAAAAGAAGACTTCTTAGGTAGTTTTGCTGTGTTTCTCTCTTGTTTTCTGCCTTTGGGAGGGAGGTACAACTAGCTGGAAAACTCTGCCCCTGCTCCCTTTGCAAGGCCAGCAGCCCTAAGGCAGCAAAGTGCACCCAGTTCTGGCACAATTTCCCCCACACACCCTTGGCTAGTCCCACGAATGTCACATCCCCAAATGGATGTGACACATCCCTGGGGCCTTGAGGCTCCAGCTGCATCCCAGGGGGTCTGTGCAGCTCACAGCAGCCACCAGCCTCCTCCAGAGAGGGTGCAAAGCTGCTGCCCTTTGGAAGCCACAGCTGAACACAGTCCTGAGTGTGATGGGTCACAGGAAAACACTCAGCTCCTTCCTCTCCACTCCTGGATCCTCTTAGAGTTTTAATAGAGCGACAGCAAGGTACCAAAATACCTTCTCCTTTAATTCCCCAAAGAGGTCCTAAGCGCAGCTGGAAGCAAAAGAAGAAATCACTGTTTCAGGCTGGAACTGAATTGCCTCTGAGACTTTCAATCCAAAGCTCTGTGGGACACAAAGAACTGAGGAGAGGCAGACCCCAGGGACCTGCAGGCTCCTCTCCTGGGCACTCCCACAGCCCTGCGTGAAGGACAACTCCACCTGCAGCAGGCTGAGAGGAGCATCCTCCACACCCGTGTACAAGCACCAGGTAATCCCTGGAGCCCCTTGTGTGAAAGTTCAGTGCCCCAAAGGTGAGGAAAACGCACCTTCCTTCTAAGGGCTGCCCTTGTCCAGGGGAAATCATGGACAAGACAGCCTTGAACAGCTTTACCTGGCCACGGACACAGAGTGGATGAGCTGAGAATTCCTCCACATCTACACATCTTGGAGCACTTTGGAAAATACATTTTTAGTGGCTGATCAACAGGGAGAGTGAAAGTTGCCAGCAGCAAGAACCTTACATGCCCTAAAAACAAGAAATGCATTAGCATCTTTATTACAAATGTAATTGGGTTTTTTTAATTTGTGATTGGGGAAAGGGTCACCAGTTAAAATACACCACTGTAAAATTTGCAATTTAAATTTCATTTCACGCTGGAATGTAGAAACAGTTTACATAAATAGTATCCATTAATCATTAAAAAGAAAGGTTAGATGTAAATTAGGCTGCTATTATTTTTTTTTCCTGTGATTATTTATGGGTTGGTGATGAAATTTGTTTTCACAAGGAAGAAGAATTAAGGCTTTTTTTGAAAGCAAAATCACATTCCTACAGAAAGTATAAACTTCAAGAAAGGAAAACAGTATTTATTGCTTTGACCCCCAAGGGCAAATGCAGAAACACAGAGTTTATTCTTGTTTACCTTTGAGGCAGAAGCCTTTCCCTTCATTCACTGTAGCACCTTCTGTATTATTTCTGCGCAGACTACTGGTTTCCAGCAATCCATTTTTTACACACCACTTTCAATTTTCGGAGAGGGAAAAAAAAATACAAAAGTATCCAGAGGGTAGAGAGACTCCTCCACCAGCTGGTGTAGAGTGACTCAAGGGCTCTGTGATTAGCAGAGAGAAAAACAATCAGCATTTTACCCCAGCCTTTCAGGGCAGCCTTTTTTAATGTATCCAGTCCCTGTTTTTTTAATGAAAATCCCTGAGAGCAAACCTTCCTGCTCTTTAGAAGAGTACCTCCAGTCAGTGAAGACAAGGGATGTTCTGCATCCTGGGATTCTATGAAAAGATTTAGGTTATTTTTACTTCTGAAGAAGAGAACCTATTGTTACACAATTTATTCTACAGTTTTAGAAAATCTTAGGACAGTTTAAACTATTTCATCTCAATACTCCTGTTGTACAACTGATGGATCAATAAAAAGTATTTATGCCTGGCTGAAAGAGGAATTTTATCTGCTCCTGCTGGGGAAAAAATTGAGATTTTGTTACAATTATGTTTATATTCTTTAATAGTAACATAACTTCCCTTTTTACAAACTATGGAGATCTCCAATTATCAACTGCATTTCCAAGCTTTGGGGGAAAATCTCTCTTCAAGTTTGTGCTACATATTTTTCTTTGGTTTGCACTAAAATTAAAACTTAAAACATATAAATCTGTACATAAAGACATGTTAAAAATCATTATCTGTGACTGAGTCATGGTCCCATCCCAGTTCCTCACAGATGAACTTGACATTTCCCTGAATTCATCCCCACCAAAGAAAGAACTTTTCCAAACTCTCCAAAGAATTTTGAAATAGAATTACAAGAAAGAAAAACTGATTGTGGAAGTGACTCTAACACTCCTTTAGTCATTCATTAATAACCACTCCGTGCTTTGCAGTCTAGTCTTTAGTGGCACTTCTCTTTAGGTACTATTTAATTTCTTGTGGGGCCTTGGCCTACAGCTGCAGTATCATTTTATTTATGATGTACTGAGGAGAGCCTGCTAACACTTGAAAAACAACAGAAAAATAACACTTGCTGAAATTAAATAATTCATTGTTCAAAAAACCAGAAAATAGGCTTTTTTTTTCTTTGCAATCTGATCTCTTCAAGGTTGATATTTTATCAGTTCATGAGTGCTCATGGTAATGTTCTCAAGATGCACTTCTGTCTCCCTATTTGTAAAGGATTACAATAGCACTTTTTTCCAAGCCTGGTGTACCAAACTATTCTGGTTTCCATCTCTGTTATTACATTAATTGTCCCTGCTCTAATATGTGCTACTGTATAAATGGTTCTAACCACGGAGCTTTATGAAAGCACCCGCTGAGGTCCCTACAGACACTCCAGAGAACCCAGGGCTCTTTAGAGTGAAGCAATTTAAACACCAGCCTTTGCTTGGGGCTGCATTCAAAACCCTCAGTCAAGGCCTCACCAGAGGAACTTTTTGTTTCCTTTTTGTTATTTCACCTGAGGATGAAAACCAGCGAGAAGATAGAGAGGCTTGACAGCTTCTGTAATCTCATTGCAAATGCAGGCAAGAAGGAGTGCTTCAGTTTTAGTATATTATCGACTACACCACTGGGCTGAACTTCTTTCCACTTGTTTTTCTCCTCTTCTCCCTTCATTTGAAGTGGAAAATGAGGTCACACCTTATCCCCCGCTGAATGGAAAAGCACTAATAACTTCCTCCATTTACACTGGGAAAGAGTGAATAATCTAATTCCAAGTCTCAAGAGCAACTGTCAGACTGAACAAGTTTCTGCTGCTCTCCCTGAAGGACAAGCACCAGCCCTTGAACTCTGTGTGTGGCCTTCATTACGGAGCCTTGGCGTAGGCCCAGATGCTGTCTCCTCCAGACACCTCTTAAAAAATGGATGAGGGCCTGGAGAGCACAGCAGGAACTCTGGAATCCTGTCCATTAGCATATTCATTAGGCATAATCAATAATTAATATGTCGCTTGGACGAAACATACAGATTAAGTTATGCCTGTGCTAGGACTGATCTGAAAAGATTTGCGAGGATGGGGCCCATAGTTTGTCATGGGCAATGACACTCCAGGCATGAGCAGGGCCGGGCTTCCCTTCCCTAATGGGGTGAGTAGCCTGCGGGGTGACATGAGTGATGCCTTGGGAAGGCTGACCTGGAACACAGTCTGGACAGAGCTAGAGAATAAAGTAGGGATTTATTGAAAGGCCTTTAGGACACACCTTGGGCAGGACCAGAGCCTGGCCAGAGCTACACCCAAGGTGGACCCAAAAAGGTCACAAAATGGTCAACTGGTCACGAGGTCTCCATTTTTATAAGTTTTGGTTCATTTGCATATTGGGGTTTAATTGTCCAGTTACAGCTTCAGGTTATGAAGTCCCTATCTTTGTTTTCTTTCTTCAGTCCACCGTTGTTCATGCTTTTGAGCCTGAGACATTTACTCACTGCCCTTGGTCTTCAGCAGGAAAAGGATTTGTTTTGTCTCCCTACTCTGTGAAGAGAGCTGACTGACATTGGATGTGAGGCTCAGGACTGCACCCCTAGACAGCACAGAATCTGAAAAACATGAAAGCTGAAATTTAAGGCATCATGAGGACATAGGACCACCAAAGGGTGAGTCCTACTGATGGCCACACCTGCTGCACTTCCAGGTGTTTAGAAAAAGAGAATCCCCAAAAAGGAAAAAAAGTATATTCTGAAAACTTACAAAACAGCCCCTCTTTTGGCCGTTGGAGCACATTCCAATCATCCCGGAGTTTGGAAGACTTCACTGCTAACTTCTTTGACAGCAGAGCCTGAAAGTACCATGAATCAACATCCAACAAATGGTGGTGGAAACAGTTCCTTTCAGAGTGCAAACCTGAGCCTCTTTTATAATTAAATAATAATAATACAAATCTATTATAGGGTTTTTTTTAAATGATCAATATAACTGTCAAGTGGCAAGAGTGTATAAGTGTATAAACACTTATTGGAACAAAAATATTCCCAAAACAGCCTTCCCCCTTCCAAGGACATCACCTCCCCTGTTCCCATCAGGACAGGGTGCGGGTCCTTCCTTTCCTCCCTCCCTGCATAGCCATGAGCTCTCTAGTACCTAGAGGAGCAAAGTTAAAAATAAATGAGCTTTTAATGCTTTTTCCATTCCCCATTAAGTTGTCACACCAGGAGGAGTGGGGTAGAGAACAGCAGATTGCACAGTATAGAAGATTTTGTAGAATTGGTTGGACACCCCATTTTCCAGTAGAACAAGGGAGGGAAGAAATGAGATAAAAACATCATTGCAAAAATGAGAATTTCCTGCTCCTCATCTGTTGCTTCCTTTGTGTTTGCCTCCATTTCAATCAGATTTGAGTGATGTTCCCTTGAGTTCCCTAACAATATTATTATCACTTCAGACATATAAAGGACTGTGACACTCACCACAACAATGTAAACTATTTTTCAACAAATTCTGTTTAAAATGTGACATGAAATGTTAATTTATGAAATGGAGAACCCTACAGAAAGATTATGTAACACACTCAGGTTTTTCTTCTAAAAATCCATTTCCATTGAATTATTAGTTTTTCAAAATGAAATATTTCTGAAAGATTATTTAATTTCCCCAAGAGCTATTGGCCTTTGCTTGAAATGAGCTATTGGGTTCTGTCCCTGATGATTAATTTGGGATGTGATGAATAATGTCAGATGCAGAAGTTGTGCTTTACATATATTAATGACATTCAAATTTAAGTATTTTTACCCATTTCACAAAAATGTTATTACATCTAGAAACTAAGAAGAACACAAGTGTGTTATTTAACATGATTTATGACAAAAATAAACAAATTAGGAATTCAGTCCTGAAACTGCCAAACAAGGCTGGGCTGTGCAATTCCTCTACACTAAAACCTTTACATAGATAAACATTTTAGGCTTGGGTGTTATTTGTCTTTTGCGTTTAGATTTTCATGCTCTGAATTTCTTATTAGCAAAATACTTTTAAAAGGCTAGACTACAACTCCAGTTATGACTCCAACCCAAATTGGTTGCGGCAATATGGTACATCATCACACATGGCCAGAACCCCAGGCTGCATCCCAAACTGCTACCTCAACAAACATCTTCAAATGAGAAAAATGTCATTAAGCCCAAAATTCTTTCATTTTCATTTAGCTGGAACTGATATGCTGAACACAGATTTTTTTACCACAACACATTCACTGCCAGGCCACAAACAATTTTCTCATGAGGTATGAAACACAAGAAACTTTTATTAAGAAAATTCAGACAAAAAGTAAGAACAATTCACAGGCACCGTTTCCCTCTCCATGGCTGCTCTAGCACAAATTCCCCCACCTCACTCTATTGCTTGACCTAATACACAGGGATTAAAGAAGGAATTTGTCATGAAATCACAGAATCAGTAGGGCTGGAGAAGACCTTTATTATTATCATGTCCAATCATCAAGCCAGCAGCACCACTAGACCATGTCCTCGAGTTCATCTCTCTGTTGGTGGTGGAATTGTGGCTTTAAGGCCTGAGTGGACTCATTTTCATAACCCAAACAGGGCCTCACACACCCTGGAGATCACAGAATTCCATTCAGCAATTTCCTCCATATAACCACAACTCCTTCAACTCACGGAAGTGTTTTTATAGGCTACTCACACATTCAGTTCTGATCTAAAGATTTGGCATAAACTGCATCACATCCCAGGACAAGTTGCTCCCAAGGTTAAGTGCCCTCACGGGTAAAACACTGGAACTTACTTTTAGCCTGAAATCATCTGGCTTTACATTTAAATATAAGAAGTAGTAGTCTAAAGACAGATAATAAACGGAACTTTTGGATGTACAAAATGTTAGCAATCACTGGCAGATAAAAAGAGAGCCACAAGTGTGTGGGCGAAGATCATCTCTATCTCTTTTCCAGGTCAGTGCAGGAGCCCAGGAAAAAGCTCAGGTGCAAACACAAACACCTCTGAAGGGCAAGCACATTGCAGAGCCACAGTTTTTTTGCACCATCACACTTGTAACGAACTCAGGACTTCAGAGATTGAGTCAGAGGAGGAGAGTCTGAAGTTACCATCTTCAGAAACATCTGGAAAGGAAAAGGTTATTAGTTTTTTATTACAGAATAACCTTTATTTCCAAAAGCCATACCTGTGTATTTTAAAAGTTTTGTTTTATAGCAAAAACTACAGGAAGCCAAAGGAGGGCAGGGTTAGATGGGATATTGGGAAGGAATTGTTCCCTGTGAGGGTGGGGAGGCCCTGGCACAGGGTGCCCAGAGAAGCTGTGGCTGCCCCTGGATCCCTGGAAGTGTCCAAGGCCAGGCTGGAATGTGGCTTGGAGCAGCCTGGGACAGTGGGAGGTGTCCCTGCCCATGGCAGGGGGTGGCACTGGATGGGCTTTAAGGTCCCTTCTAAAACAAACCTGTCTGGGATTCTGTTATTCCATGAGTTCACTGAATTTTTCAGCAGTTTTGAGTGAATGAACACAGACACAGCTCCAAGGTATAAACATTTTTCTAAATCTGCCAGGGGAGCTGTGGCAAAGATCCGTGCGTATGCCAGTGAGCAAGTTAAGGAAATTCGGCGCTTAATGGAGAGGTCATTGGGCAGTAACGCAGGGGAACTGTTACATGCAAGGAGCAGCAGCATCCAGAAATATTTATGAGGGTAGTAAATGCTATAGAAGTAGCTGGGTGTGTCCTTGGGCTAACCCAGCTGGGCTCCTGGAGCCTTTTTACCCGAGACAAGAGCCCTGACATCTCCATACTGGATGTCTAGGTTTGAAAGACAGGTATCTGGTAGGGAGGACAAGACCTCCCTTTGGAATGGAGAATTCAACCCCCCACCCTTCAAATTATTAAGACTTTGATATTAAGTCGGCTCTCAGGCAAGGATATGTGGATAGGAATAACAGCTCTTTACTAGTATGTATAACAAGGCAAACTAACAACAACAACTACAGCATTAATAATAAACAGAACTGGGAACCTCGAGGGGCTTTTGTTCCATAAAAGCCCGGGGCAGTCTGGTCTCGGTGCAGGGCTCCCTCGGTGCTTCAGCACCAAGCTGGAACGGTAGAAAAAATCCCGGGCTGGTGGATGGGGTGTACCAAAGCTCCGCGGNACAAAGATGGCAAGGTCACTGCTGTGACACCTGCAAGCCACTTGTTCTCTGCCTATTTGAGCTGAGCAAAGATGCAGGAAGGGATTTTACAGAGGTTTGTGGGGATAAGGAGGGCAGCTTGAGCTGACCCTGCCTAGGGAGGCTCAGAGTTTCATCCTGGCACCCGACCTTTCCTGTCTGCTCCTGGCAAAGAGCCCTTCCCTGCAGTGCCCTAATTGGCCGTGCTGCCCAAAGCCCTTCCAGCACTCAAGGGAAGAGCACAGAGTAAAATGATTTATCAAGCTTGGTAGAAGTTTTCACCCTGGGACACTGATGTATTGGAGCATCAGAAAGGGTAAAAATTTTTGTTTAGGCTTCCAGCAAGAGGGCTTTGCTAAGGGGAGAAAAAATAAAAGGAGAACAAACAGGAACACTTCCCTCTGCCAAAAAAATGGCCCTGTTTCCCGTTCCCAGGAGAACTGAAAATGATGATTAAGAACTGACGGACTTGCTGTCTCTTCAAGCGGTTGTGGGTTTGTGCAGAGATGCTGGATTTTATAATGGCTTTAATCCCAAATTAATTTGCAGCCTTCTGACTGTGGGATGTGGTAGAGGGAAGAGAGATTCAAGGCAGATTATGGTAAAAGGGAGTGGAAATCCTGCGTGCAGCTACAGCTGCAGGGATGTGGGGAGGAAAAAATAAGGATATCTGAGATAAAATTTACACCGGAGTACTGGAGCTAATACCATGAAACCTCATCAGGGGTTTGAAATCCAGATTGTATTTCAGAGGCTTAGAGCTCATATCCCAACACGGACTTGGGCAGCATTCAGTCTTTAACAGAAGGAAACACTGAATTTGTGTGTCCTGAGGTTTCCACAGTTTCCCCATAGTGTATTTAGAGGAGACACTTCCCTCATGTTTCCTTACAGGTTGGAACCTGGAACAGCTGGCGTACCTGAGGTGGCCTGAGCCCCGGTCCCTGTGGATGTCTGTGGAACCCCAGGGTGTGCTTAGACCTCCGGAAAAACAAAAATGATCATTTTGATGCCGAGAGCCTTAACTGAAATTAAAGCATTCTCAGCTGAGAAGCCAGAGGGATAATTTCTGAGGATTCTTCACTTAGCTTTGAGTCATGGGCCTATGCAAAGACTGAAATACAGCAGGAATTGTGGCTGCTCCAAAGCCAAGCACGGAGGGAAGAGCTGGCAGGACCAGGACAGTGAAGGCTGTGGTGTAGCACAGCTTTGAATATGCATGAGGCCTTTCCATAGGCAGCAGATAGGATCCTTTCCTTTCCTTTGAGACTGTATCTTTGATTTATCCTAATGGAAAGACAATGGCCCCTTCCAAATCCATTGACTTTTACATCAGCCATAATTTGAAATTGCCTCTCTGGGGATCACTTACCTTGGGGAGCAGGGAATTTCAGAAAGAGACAGTTTAATGTGCAGTGGGATTGCCATAGCTGCTCTCTTTCTGTTGCAAGAGGGATTTTAGAGCTGATTTCCATGTAGAGTGAAGAGAAAAGCTTTTCAGTGCTGGTTAACCTTTTTTGGAGTGGTAATGCTCTTAATAAGTTGTTTTGGTTTGCATCATTTCACGCTGTGATATTTTTGGTTTGCTTCCTTGTCCTCTCTGCTGTTTGTCCTTGATTTTGGTTTACATTAATTTCAGTTATATTTATTAGATATATTTTTTAGACAAAGAGAAAATTGTGGCTGCTCATTTAGAAAGATGGAATTATTAATGAAGCTGAGGGTAAGTTTGTCTGAAGGCTCCTCTGCTCTGAGCCTACTCCTGTTGATTTAAATTGCCTTTCAGGGAAATCCATGGCTAATCATCTTAGACCCATACATTTGGCATTTGTATACCTACCCCGGTATTCAACTCTATTTCTAGGTACCTGTAGATTATTTCTAATTATTTTATAATTACAGCCCCGGATGCAGAAATTGAGCCTCCTTGCCTCTGTTAACGGGGGAAGGAGAGCTCTCCCTTGCAGTCACTTACACATGCAGAGCCATTCTGAGTCAATTGGTTTTATTATTACTGTGCTCTTCACACTCATATGCCTCAAATTGGACTGGAGCCATTAGAATTTATCTGCTGTATCGAGGCAATCAAATGACAAGGAGTGGTAGTCATTGAGGATGGATTACTTTGGATCTCAGTATCATTATTTGCCTTTAGAAATATGGGGAGACATTCAAGCCAAGGTGGGATACTTCAGGTTTTAATTAATAGTTCCAGAATGCTGTTGTTAACTTTTCTTTGAACTTCTTTCATTAACTGAAGATTACAGCTATAGGTTGAACATATAAAAGGAAGGATGCAAACAGGGTATGATGAAGTCTGTCAAAGAAAAGGATTTTCTAACTTTCCAGCAAAAGGAAAAATGCAGTGCTCTTGATCAGATTACTAGATTTTAATGCTTAGACTCTGACATGATCCAAAGCAGGTAATTTCTTGCAATCAGTAAAGCATTATCACTTAGCAGAAAACAGAGCAAAGTTTTTAAATTACGGTAAGATAGTAGACCATATAAATTAATTTTTAATTCCGAGTGTATAATTTTAATCAAGTCATCAGTTTTGACTTTATATTTTGGAACCTGTGAAAGTCATCTTGTGTGAATATTAGAAATGTACCCTTCAAAAAGGGAATGGATTTTAACAAGAGAATATTTGATCTTTCAGAATACTTGGCTTGACTGTACAAATACGACTCAGAACCTTCTCTCCATGTAGTCATAAAGTTGGATTATGGCAGAATATGCTTTTCTGATGGACTGCTTCCTGACTGAAAGGAGTGATTCCTGAGATCCTGACAGAGGAACCGACAGGTGACAGTGCTGACAACTGATCTGACCCAGCCTGGGGACATCTGACATCAGTCACTTTGTGCCATAAAAGCCCAGCCCCACTTTCTAAAGGCAGGATCTTCCAACACCGCCCCTCAGGGAGTGTGGGGAGATTCCTCCCTGGAGTGGGGACACCCTCGAGGTCACTCCTTGAGGGTGAGGAAAGAGGTTCAGTCACTGGGATGGGTGAGTGACATCAATCCCTCCTTAATGACTGTTTTTCTAGCTTTAATATCATTGCTTCAATAAATAGTGCACCACATTAGTTATAGCTTCCTGTACTGTGTAAATAATTCTGATTAGAGTCAATCATTATCATCACGATTTTAAATAAGTCATTTATTTAATAGATATAAATATATTTGGGGTCCCATCCTCAATACCGCAGGACAAAGTTGTATAAAGCCTCGATTACACCTGTAGGCTCTTTTAGACAGGGGTGGGACCAGGACTGGATCCAGCTGCTCCCAAAGTGTTCTCTGAGAAGTTTAGTAACACTAAGGCAACAGCATTCTGCAGATTAATTTGTGTTCTTATTACAGAATGATTCTGTAACCCAAGCTTGCAACCTTGCTTTCAGCTGGGAAGTCCGGATATGAACAACCCTGCACTCTCCTCTTTTGGGATGGAGTTTCCAGCCCCGGGCTCAACTGTCCAGGAGGTACCTGAGTGGGAAGCAGGATGCTGAGTTGGGAATGCCCGCAGGCTGTTGCACTGCTCTCAGGTCCCTGCATGTGCAAAGGCAAGGAGCTGGGTGTTGCACTCTTGGCTGCATGCCTGGCTCCTGAAAAATCACTCTCAGGGACATGCCACGAGCCTTTGCTGCTGGAAAAAATTCCACTGCCTTCATAGGGATGAGCCATCATTTCAGGCCTTTACTGCCTCTGTGGCAGCTGTACCTTCCGTGCACAATTGGCTTCCTGGCCATACAGGCTCTTCCACATTGCTCTGCTCTGATTTGCTCCGTTTCATTTTTATTTTATCCTGTTACTTTCTTCTGATTCAAGTTGAGAGTTCAACTGATAACCAATTTTTCTGTAGTGCTGGTTATATTATGTCAGTAAGTGGGAACAGCACAGCCTCTCTGCTTTCACTCAATGGGAAGTGACATCCTGCTGATTAAAATTTATTGCTAATATGTTTTGATGAATGTTTCAGAGTCTGTTATTGGTTTAGTTTTTTCATTGCTGGATGCTTTTTATTTCTGTTTTATCAGTTCTATTTCCTCCAATTGTTTTAGACATAATGTATGATGCTAATAACATGTCAGCTTCAAAAATCAGGAGCATAAAATGATATTTCTGCTGAAAACTGCAGTGAGAAAGGAGAGTGATTTATAATGTTCTTTAAAATTTGCAATTACATTTGTTGATTGAGATGCCAGTCACATGCATAAAAGTAGGGGAAGATCACTAAATTTCCAGTTTCAAATTGTTTATTATGAAGCCATAATTTATAGATGGAAAGCAGGTTTATTATGTAAGCACACCACCTGTGATCAGAAGGGCTTTTCACTTCCCAGCACCTCTTCAACCCTCCTTTAAGCTTCCAGCACTCCTTGAGAAGACTTTCATGGAAGTTTTATGGCTGTTCAGTCCATTAATCTCTGCTCATTTTTTCCTCTTTATCCAATAATGCCACGGTCCACCTCCCCATGTGGAATCACTCATTTTCCTTGCAGAGATCCGGGTCATGTACTTCACGTGATTACTCAAGTCCATTTTTGTGATAACACTTCGTAATGAAACCCACCTTGTGTTGGGATAAAGGACTCAGGGAAGTTCAGCTGTTGACTGAGGTTAAAAAACATATATGTAGGGTGGTGTAAACTAATTCTCAGCAGTTTTCACCCTGGCTGCAAACATTTTGGTCCTTGAGGCCCCTTTTAGCAAGGCACTTCAGTTTTACCTTTACCCACCACATTTCATCTCAACCATCTTCCATGTGCTCCCATTTTCTTCTCATTGACTGCAGTTACTCCAAACTACTCCTGGAAGTTGACTCCAAAAGGCTTCTCAGGGGAAAGAATTCCTGCTGGAGCAATTCCTTTGCTGAGCAGGAGAATGGTCGCTCTGTGGATGTGCTCTTCCATACATATTTATGCTTTGTCATGTTTTTCCAGCTCCATCACTGTCAGCTGATTGCTTATTTCCTATTTTGTCATTTATCCAAAGGATAAATGCTTTGGATCATTTGTCACCATCTCTATTCTTTAAGAATTTCCCCCAACTTCAGATGTGTCTAAATTAGGCTTTTTTTTCCCCTCTTCCCATGTTTCTGCCTTGCCTGCCTTTCTATCGTCTTCTGCCTCCCAACATAGATTAATTTGACAGTTATTTTAATATGATTATTTCTCAGTCCTCCAGGTCCTTTAGGAAAATATTAAAGCATAGGAATGATAACCACAATTCCCTTGTTTCTGCAGAGGATGCCAATTTGGCATCCTCCTCCTCCTCTTCTTTTGTTTACATTCAATTAGTCAGGTTTTGGATCTGTCCAATCCAATTTGAATTAACATTTCAATTTCTCGTTCATGGAAAAAGAAAGCAAATGCTTCATTAAATTATATTCTTTATTAAAACAGCCATCACATCTGTAAAGAAACTTCCCAACCTGATGTTTTACAATAGAAGTGGGTTTGCACAATCTAAGAGTCTTTAATATTTATCTTTTTGATTAGGTTGCAATTTAAATTGTCAGATTTTTAAGTCTTCTGTATGAAGGGATGATAAACTGATCTGACAGCTAGAAGGTCCCAGGTTTTTGAGAGAATTTCTGTGGTTTTTAAGAGAAACTGAACATTTGGGTCCCTCTGAAATTACAAATCACAAAGACTCAATGAAAAGATCATACCCATGCCCCAAGATATTGGCACAGGAAGTTCCCATTGATGGAGAGGATGCGGGTTGAGAGCAGGAATCTGCCTGGAATTGTTCACAGTCACCTCCAGGGCAGCTCCTGTGAAGTGGATGAAATGGGTGAGTATTTCTGTCAGCTACTCACTGAGGTACCCCTTCTTTTGTAACTCTGTCTGGAAAATCCCAGTTCCTGCAGAACGATGGATGGTGTCACTGCAGTTTTGGTGGTTTTTCTGGATCCTTTGACTAGTGGACTTTTCCCTTCCGTTGTGGTTTGACGCTGGCCAAACACCAGGCACCCACAAAATCTGCTCACTTACACTCTCTTGCTACAGTTGGGCAGAGGAGAAGGAAACAAAAAAATAATGAAGGGCCCACGAGATGAGATAAGGATTGGAAGAAAACGCTTTAAGGGGAAAACAGGTTCAAATTTAAAGGTATAAGGTAAATTTATTATTAAGAGTCAGAGGAAGACAATGAGAAGTAAAACAAGACTTTAAAACACCATTTTCCCCCAGCCCCTCCCTCCTTCCCACCAACAGTGCAGGAAAGACAGGATGTGGAGGTTTTTGAGTTCGTCACTCGAGATCTTCTTCTGTTTGCTCAGAGAGAGGAGACTTTCCTCTGCTATGCTGTGGGGTCCCTCCCTCAGGAGACAGTTCTCTGGGAACTTCTCCAGCGCGGCTCCAATCTTGAGAGCAGCAGTCCTGCCAAAACTGGTGCAATGTGAGTCTCTCCCATGGGCAAACAGCCTTTCCAAAATTGCTGCAACCTGAGTCACTCGTCCATGGGGTGCAGTCCTCTAAGGATAGGCTGCTAGTTTGGAAGCAAAGGCCCTCTCTCTGTCTCTGCAAGGAGGGGCCGTCTCTCTCCGTTCGGGTCTCCCACTGCATCACAGCTTTCTCCAGCATCCACCTGCTCCAGCGTGAGCACTTTTCCCATGGGCTGCGAGCGGATCTCTGCATCCCCCGTGGACTTCGTGCATTACAGGGCACAGTTTGTTTCACCACAGTCCTCACCACGGCCTGCAGAGGAATCTGCTCCGACATTTGAAGCACCTTCTCCCCCTTTCTTTTCCACAGACCTTGGTGCTGCCATGTTGTTTTCCCTCACACATCCTCACCTCCTCTTCTCTGACTGGAAGAAAAACTGCTCCTTGTAGGTACCATTGCCACCAAGTTCCCCTAATTGGGAGATTCCTGCAGGATCCCGCAGCGCTGAGAGGTCGATCCCGTGCGGGTCCCACTCTGGGCAGTCCCTCCCCATGCTTTGGCCTCTGCCCCCGCCGAGATGGCGCCAGCCCTGGGAAAAACACTGTGCACGTGCTGCTTTGATTGTCTTCTTAAATATGCCATCGCAGAAGAGTTACCAGCCTCTCTAATTGCACCAGCAGCGTGTCCATCTTCAGAGCCATCAGAGATTGGCTCTGTCGAACATAGTGGAAGTTCCCAGCAGCTTCTCACAGAAAAAAAACAGGCCGTGCCAAACCAACACACCTTCTTTGGGAAGGAACTAGTCAGTCACCTAAGCATGTGTCTGATAGTGAAGGATGTGCTTAACTCATGTCCATAGTCAAAGAAGTTTTTAAATTTCCCTTGATTTTGGGATGAGCTACCCCTGTGGGAAATGGGCTCCAGGGCTACACTTCGTATCTGTGCTTAAGCTTTGTGGTTCAATGTTTCCCAGCCTTCTTGGCTCTGAACCCCTCAGGAGAAGACAAAAAAAAAATATTTCTTTTTCTTTCCATTCTATCACCAGGTCATTTAGTGGAACTCTACTTTTCCTTGTGGCCCATTTGCCAAGAAAGGACCTGGTAAAGCAATGTCAGTAGCTCTGCTGGAGGAAAGCAGTAGCTCGGCTCCTGCAGTTGTAGAGTAGACTCCTAATTATGGCGTGAAGACATTTTATAACAAAGACATAAAAATACCATTTTTATTAGCTGTTCACATGCCAGCTATAATTAATTCTACACAGGGAAGTTTGCCTTCAGTTCATTTGAACACATCTACTCTTAACCTGGATGACCGAGTAATTTCTTATAAACCCAGTCATAGATTAATGTTGAGAATATGTAGGTGACCTTTTTTTATTTTTTTTTAATTATTTTTTTAAGCCCTGCAGCCACCACCTTTTGAATATATTAACTGGAAAGCCATTTTCTCAGTGCTGCAAGACTTAAGTACTTACAAGTTGATCCCAGCTGTGTAAGATGCTGAGAACTGCTGGGGAAATGTGAAATATTGATTAATAGAATAACATGATTTACCTTGGATTCAATCTATGATTTAAATTGTGTCTCAGGGACAAGACACAGCTACTTCCCCATGGGCTTCAGGGGAATCTCAGCTCCAGGGCCTAGCCCTGGGCATCTGCTGAGCTGTTCCCCTCACATATCTTGAAATTTAAACAATAATTTCATATTATACCCATGAATTATGTGTTTGGGTATTTTCACTTGCGCTGCTGGAATACTGTTTACAGGCAGGATTAAAAATTGGACTACAGCTGAAATTCAAGAGCTAGACTTTAGTTATTGAAATTGGAGCTCATAGTAAAAATATGCTTGTCTTCCCATATTTCAGGCCTTAGAGGGCAAACCCAAGCTCCAAGTGCCAGTGCTATGCAGCATTCCTAGATAGAGTGCGTTAGGGCCACCTCACAAGCCAGAAATGTGCAGTTTCCTCCTGCAGTGTGATTTTTTTGTCAGTAATTTGGCATTAGCTTCTTCCATCGTCACTTGTGAAATGCCCTCAGGAATGACAAGTAATTTTCACTTTCCACTCTTTAAAACTGGGATGGTAATTCTTCACTCAGTTGTGGATGTGGCCTCATAGAAAGGATAAGAGGAGACCACCTTTTTCCCAGTTTGTTTCCTCTGGTTTTGCTCCATCACATGTTTTCTGACACTGAGGTGCTGATGGGAGAAGGAAGAGGAGCAGAGTCCTGTTCCAGACTATTCACCTCAAATTTACCCTCCAAATCTGGTTTGAAACTTGAAGTTTTTATGGTCTGTGAGAGCCTCAGGCGGATTTCAGCTTGAGTGAAAGGAGTAGGAGCAGCAGCAGCAATGTTGTGGTGCTACGTGGGTTTGTGGTTTTGTTTGTTTGGTTTTTTTTGATAATTTGCTTTTGTGCTTTAGTATTTTCCTTTTCAAATGCCCTGCTATTTATTATGCAAGAAGATTGTTATTTATTGTGGCATGAGTAGGACATTTACAAAATAACTGCTGAATTAAAGTGCTGATTTGGAGACCAGAGTGCAATCAGAATTTGATTTTGTGCGTGTCACCTTTTTTCAAAAAAAACCCACCACCAATCCAGGCATGTCTTAACCTTCAGAAATTGTAAAGAGCAGCATGGGCTTGGATCAAAACAGAGACTTGAGCTCTGTTATTATATAACAGGCGAGTTCAGCCCTTGTTTACATGCATGAGACTTGTACTGACAATGATGAGCTTTAGAGCTTTAGGTACAACTGGCGCAGAATACATAATGAACTGTGGAAAATAACTCAGAGGCACTAGCTTTTAAAAACACAGGCTTGAGATTCGTGCTGGGTTTAGGAGGGGATTTAAAAACTCCCATGGAAAAGGGCTCATAAGGGGTGAATTGCTCAGGTGTCTGCTTGGGATATGGCAACTGGGCAGAAAGCTGTTGTTTCATGTCACATGTGAGACATCTGTTTGATATTTTTTATCACATAAGACCTGCATATTCTCCTGGAGCATCTCAGGGACACACTTTGTCAGTGCCACCCAATGCTGAGATTAAGCAGGAGAGAGTCCTGAGACCTGCCCAGATCCAGGGATTCATTAGGACTGGGCATCCTCTCTTCCTCCTTGTAACCTGTGAAATTTCAAAGCAAAAGCAACAGTAGAGGGGAAAAAAAAAAGCTTATTTGTATAAAACAGTATTTTTAAAGTGTCTTAGGTTGCAATTCAAGATGTAACCAAAAGTATGCATTCTATTACCATCTGTTAAAACCAGGTGGGGCAGTGTTCTTTCTCTTCCATGACCCATCCTCGCTCCAGGGGATCTCTGCTGTTCATGGGCCATCCAGGCTCGCTGCATGGCTGAGAACATTACATCATCCATTGGGAGAGGCTCCGCCCAGTGGGAGGAGCCAAGCATTCCTACCTGGATATAGTCTGTGGCTTGGAACACCAGGGAAGCCTGTTTGTGCTGCATTCCCA
>WBMY01018895.1:0-17028 GCA_013397315.1 Donacobius atricapilla
CCCTCGGCCCCGCTCCCCTCGGCACGGAGCGCCCAGGGTCGCCGGCGGAGGGGGAACGCGGCCCGGCGGGAGCGGCGCTGCCCGGCAGCATCGCCGGGAGCACGCCGTGCGCTCGCTGTTCTTTTCTCCGGTTCCTGCCTCCGGAGCGAGCCCGAGCCCTCCGCAACCGCCTGCTCCGTGGCGGGGGTCGCGATCTGCCAGCCCCACCGCCGGGGAGACAGACGCGGGGCTCTACCCAAAGACCGGGAGCGGGGCGTCCCCGTTTTCCCATCGTTCGTTTCCCATCGGAAACGCAGGCTACGGCACGTGCCGAAGCTCCATCAGGGCTGCCCGCAGCTCAAGGCTGGAGACCCTCAGACCAAGGCCGGAGACCCTCAGACCAAGGCCTCATGATAGCACCCAGGCGCTTCATCCTGCTGCACTCCGCGAGAGTCCGACACTCGAACAACTTCGTGGATCTGGGTGTTAGAATGCAAAAGATCCACGGAAGTAGGCTAACGTGGGTTTTGAAGCTTTTCATTTGGCAACTACATTTTATGGCATATTTTCATAAAGTAAGTTCAGCTTGTCCCTCTGGTAACACAAGCTACTGCATTTTTTGGTGGATTTTTTATTGAACAAAATAAACTTTTAGATGGAAAACGCTGGGTTGTGTAGCTTGAGGATAATACTCTAAATGAACATCTTTTCATTTTAGTAGTGGATGTTTATTTTTAAGCTGGCAAAGAGCAGAAGGGCGACTATCAACAAGCACAGGATAGTGGCAAGAGCAGCTGGACAGTGCATTAGCTCAACTCTATTTAAAAGTACATAATTAGGACTTCAATATCAGAAGTCACTTAAAAATGGAAAACAAGTTTTGACTATAAACATAAACCAAAATTCCCTGTGTTCATAACTGGTAAAACAACCAGCTTTACTTATGGAGTTTTCAATCTATTTAGAATATTTATACTGACAGTTTTCAAAGAAAAGAAGAAACAGGACATGGGAACAACTCAGTAAACACAGACTTCAGATGTAACATCTACTCAAAAATTCATTAAGTACCTACCTATCTGTTTGTCCCCAGGCCCATTAATCCCAGAGTGAAAGGTCTGACAACCCAAGAGAGTGTTGGCTTTCATAGATGTCTTTCTTCTTGGTCCACATGGTTTCCTCACAAAGGAAGCCCCCATCCTGCACATGCACAGCAGAAATGTCCCTGTGTGACTTTTATATCCATTGGAGATTGATGGACCTAGATATCCACTCACTTGTGGCCATTAAGCTGAGATACCTTTCTGTGAGACTGCCAACTATGCTCAGTCAGAGGAATTCCTCCTGGAAATGTGTACATTGAGGGAGTGTGGATTGTATGGGATTTTAGTTGCTATAGGATTAACCTTTACTCAGCCTGTAGGCTGGGGAGGAGGATTTAAGTGATGTGCTGGAAAATGTCCCCTGGAGATACTAATCTTTTCCCCTTCTTTCTTATTTCACTTTAAGCCTTCTTCAGGAAATTGCTGGTGGTTTAAAACTGAGATCTCTGATGTACCAGCAAATACATCTCCCAGGGGCCCGAATCTGCATTTCACACACAAAACCCACTTTAGCTAGCTCAGGTGTCTGTCAAAGCACCAGTGTGTAAACCAAGGCAAAGAAAAGATGCAGAAAACAGAGAAACATGCTCCTGGAGCCCTAGCAAATGAAAGAGCCCATCTTTAAAACTCAGCATGAGCTCTGGAAACCAGGATAACACACGACAGAAACAATTTGAACAGCTGAGGAAAAACAGCGGTTTACCTGAATGAAAAATTGTTGAAGGTTAGGTATGTCTTTTCTTGAGCAAGGTCTGCAAAGGTTGGGTATGACTTGGTATTGTTTGGATGGCTTAAGTTTCTAAAGGCTGGGCTTCCAATATAGCCCGAACACAGCCCAAGTGGGAGTTTGGCCATTTATCACCCTGGGAATATAAATCAGACCATAGACTATGCCCAAACCATACATTCTTGTAGGGTAATCATGAGGTGAAAAAGGCTTATGTGCTTCAAAACTGAGCAGCCTGTTTTGAGTTAGCATGGCAGGCCAAAGAGCATTTAGTATCCCAAATTCTGCAGCGAGATGTAAAGGTTTCAGTTGTATCCAAAACATATCATTAGGCCCTTTCATGATTTTTGGTATTCAGAATCTTCCCAAATATCTCAGAGCATTTTCATTACTTTGTAAATTTTCCCCAAATAGTTTAGACAAATTATTTTCAGCAGATGGCTTGTTATGAATAGCTTGTGAATTTTTCACTTTGACATCTGTACTGTGTTTACTGGGTGGTTTAATCAGTTCCTGGGCTGAATGACTGAAATGTTTGCAAGGGAGGAAAAATGAGCACAGGATACTAAATAAGAAACAGTGCATTTCAAGGACAAACATATTCAGCTGACTGTTTTCACAAATACTTTCAGAGATTTCCAGCAATTGCTGGCTACCCTGTGGATTCTGAATGCTGTGATGTATCTATGCCTGCAAGCCAAACTCATCTCACAGCCCAAAGGGTAATTGTGAGCCTCTTCTCAATTTTGAGCAGCCATGTTATTTGGTCAGAACCCACCAGCAGAATTTTTGCTCCAAGTAGTTGTATTTTAACCACTGCCCAATCCTGTCTCAACTCTGATGTGGAGGCAGTCTAACATTATTAGGCAGAGCTGCATGTCCAAACTAAGCTTATCTCCTTGCTTTGTCTTCCTCAAAAGAACACTGAAAGATAAGGTACGCTCTTTCTTTGATCACTAACCTCCAACTCGTGAACGTTGACCACAAAGGGTAAGTATGCATTGAACAGAAGTCCTAATGATCAGCACATGATTACAGTGTCAAGGAAGGGGAAAATTAAAACAAAAACCAAAACAAACAAAAAGCCCCCCACAAAAATACAAAAAACCAGCACAAACATGAGGGAGGCCGAAAAGGAGAGGGAAATAAGGCCAGTATAAAAAATTTCAAATATCTTCAGCAGAGCAAGACTATAAACAAACATACATTTGCTGATGAAAATGACCATATTCTTGCTTCGTAGTGTCCTCTTCTACCTAAAGATAGTTTAATCTATAAGAAAATTGCAGCAAAGAGGAGAAAACCACCAGGACAAGGATTGTCTCTGTTGTAGGTTATATGGCACGTGGTGTGAGGGGGTTCTAGCATGGCCATCATGCAAATATTAAACCAAAATAGCGCTGGGAGGAGTGGCAGGAGGTTGTGAGACTGCAGCACCAGTGGCAAAGCCATCTGCAGCAGCGCAGGCTGCATCATGCTCCAGGCTCCAACCGTGCCTTTTTTCACACCAGATGCTGCTGCACCCACCACCTCGGCTCACCCCCGAGTCCCCGGCATGTCTGGCACGCAAAGACTGGCCTCAGGTTACTTGAAAGGCTTGTGATTTTTCTGCCCCAAGTTGCCATCCAAATGGTAAGTAATAAACATTTTAATAATTCATAACTAGTCAGTAATATCTTAAATAATTTAACAAACAATTTGTCATCTTTCCTTGCGATAGAAGATCGAAAAAGGCTGAGCAATGTTTTGTGTCCACCTCAGCCCTCCCAGGAGTGAGCTTTGCCCCTACCTGAGCTCAGCCAGGTGGGTGCAGCCTGCAGGGGAGCAATGGGAGCCTACCCTGACCTCAGGGAGGAGTGAGCACCGACTCTCTGGTCAGAGGAACAGGGGGAGCCACACACCCTTTCCTGTGGTGGTTGTCTATACTCAGACCTGTATTTGTGGAGCTGCTTTCCTACCCACTGCCCTTGGTGCTGAGACACTCAGTTCCCATCTCATGTATCCCTGCTTTCTTCCAGTTAAGAATCCAGCTTCTCTGCACAACAGTGCAGACCTTGAAAGTCCCAGCTCCTGCTGTGTCGCCCAGGCTGTTAAAGGATCACAGCAGGCCTAAGGCAGCTGGGAAGTTAAATGGCCCTTCATTCCCACACAGTTTAATCAGCAAGTCCCAACAAGGCGGATGTTATCTTCCAAAAGCATGGAGAAGACCTTGGAGCTATGCTTAGTCCAGAGAACAACTTCAGAAGATAAAACCCCAAGAGAAATAAGAGACAAAACACACTTAAGTCAAAACCAGTAGTTTCACCTGTTTAGACCATAGCACACACTGCAGCATAACCCTGGCATCAGGCTAAACAGAAGCAGCATCCAGCGAAGCAAGCCAAGGTCTCCAGATGCTTGAAAATATACAAGTGCTTAAGAATGTAATTGAGAAAAGCACATAAGAAACACAACTGGTGTCAGCCTGAGCATAATCAATCTGTAATAAATCATACAGAAGCATTCTTTTTTATTATTTTTCAAAAGAAGCCTGTGCTCTTACTTGCGAGCAGTTCCAATCCTGATAATGGATGAGATCCCCTGCACACAGGCTTTATTGGAAAAGATGTTGCATTGACTCCATTGAAGTTATGCTGGCAAAATATGTGGTTCCTCGAAAATTAGCTGTTCCCCAAAAGCTAAGGCATTTGCTGTGTCTAAGGATAAATTTTCATTTAAGAATAGCAGGCCACCCCTTAAACACTTAAAAGTGTTTAAGACACCCCCAGCTTTGCAGTGAGCATCCAACTAGAGCAAACAGGCAGCCAGCCCAGTGGAACACTAGGAGAAGGATGGCAAGAGGAACAGGAGAGAGCATCAAAGGGCTGCATATCCCAAAACCCACCCCAGAAGGGAGTGCAGCCCATTTCTTCCATCCATGAGGGTGAGAGCTCAGACATTTTGCAGAGCTTGCTCCCAGGAATTGGTCTAGCTGAAAAAAGCAGGGGGATCTCCAGTAGCACCCTTCTTATCCTGAAAACACATCTGCAGCTAATTGGCATGGCACATTTTTAAAAGCACCAAAGCAGGGCTTAGGAGCTTTACCCATCCCCAAACAAGTGTAAACTTCTAAGCATTAAATCACTTTAAAAATTCCATCTGGGAATTAAAAGGCACTTTTGTGACTCATGACGTTGAGGCCGCTGTTTCTGAACTTTTTTAATGGCAACTCCAGGATAAGGGAGACCAGAGGGACACAAGCCTTTCCTTGCATGGGAGGGTTCTTGTCCCCTGTAGGGAGTTCCCTCACCAGGAGATGATTTTGCCCTGACCCAGCTGATCCTGGGGATCCAATAGCTCCTGAAAACAGCCCCAGTCCAGCAGGAAACAGCTGTAGATGGCAGGCAGCTAGTTGGAAGCAGTCCTGGGGATTTCTTTGAACCAAAGGATTTGGACTTTACCCTGTACTGCCTTTTCCATAATGAATGACATGTAAATTATCTCTCATAGCTGGTAGTATGTGTGTCAGCACTGGCATTTGCCAACAAAGAGAGCTTCTTTGGGAATTTCTAAATGACCTCACAAATGCATGTCCTTACTTACTGTGTCTTCTTACCCACAAACACTAATGCAGCACTAATTAACTCCTTGGAAGTTCTCTCCTAACCCTCAGTTTCCCTCTGTCTTTCTCCAGCCCTGCTATTTCTTCTTCAACAGATTTTATTGTGCAATGGATGATCTCAACATTGCAGCCACTGTGTGTCCCAAATCCACACCCATTTAATGGTTGCAATAGGTTTTGACTTCTTTTTGAAGCAATCTTTCCCTTGCCTTACAGGTTTTCCCCCCAATAACCCCAGAACCCTTTTTGAAAATATACAAACTGACACAGTTGGTGGATGTCAGGAAAACTGTCAGTTACTGTATGGGCAGAAATCAGCCTTCTGGGAGATGCAATACATTATTCATCATCTTCCGAAGATCATCTAGAGGTCAGGTTATTTCAGCCTCAAGGTGACTAAGATATGCTTTGTGGGCTGGCCACGCTCCCTGTACCTGGAAGCCTGTGGTGTTATGCAAGGCGCTTGCATCAGAAACCTGAAAAGCAGAGAGGGCTTCATAGCTTTGCAGATCACTGCTGGCAGGATCAGATAGCTCTTCACTGGCTTTTGGAGACACCCTCAGGTCTGAGAGAGTCAGCACTTCAGGCTGTGCACAAAAGGTAAAACTTTGCTGTTTTGTCAGTGGGGAACTACAGTTGTAGCAGTTTTTCACATAATTTTGGAATCTGCAGAATCAGAGAATAAAAGCTCAAAACTTCATCTTAAAAGACAAATTTATGCTTTTTGCTCAGAGTGGCTACCTGCCAGGGCTAGCATGGCAGGGTGCCAAGGGCACTCAAGGCAGTGTAGATGCTGCCTCAACCCTCAGCTCCTGCTGTCAGGCACCCTGAAATGCCCTGTTTCTTAGTGGTGTTCTAGAAGTTTTGTTTTTGTTCTAGTTTTGTTTTTGTTCCAGAAGTTTTGTTTTGACAGTAATGGAGTCAATCATCCCCATGTCATGCCTTTGGTCAATATTCAAAGTATCTCTGGGAGCTGTTTCATATTATGGGAAGTTTAAAACATTTCTCTCTTGAAAACAAAATATAATTAGCCAGTTAGGTGAAAGCTTTTAGGGTGTTATATACAGCTACATCAAGGAAAGATATAAAATCAGTTTTAAAAAGAGAGGTTTTTCATGTCTGGGATTTAAAAAAAAATGAGTGAAAAGTGATCCAGCATTACCAAGTAGAAATATTGTTTGCATCCAGGAAATACAAAGAATTCCCTCATACCTCCAGAAATGACAGTATTCCCCACCTGCTCTGATATTGCATTTGTTTTCACTGTTGAAATAGCCACATCAGAAAGGCTTGAACTGCACCGGATTCTCATATCCAAATTTGTGCCTCTCATTCAACTCTGCAATATACATGCAATCGAAATGATTAACATGTACCAGCAGAAATGGAAACACTTCAGGGGACTAACTGTAGTTCTTCAACCTGAGGAACCCAATATAGTGAATTTTTCAATTGTTTGAAAACAGACTGTAACACCATGAATTATTAATTGGTCAAATTGAAAAAGTTCTGCAATTTTAACTCCAGTTATTAACTGTGACTGTCCTGTGTTGTCCCTCACAAGGAGCATTTGGGCTGCATTTTCCAGGCTGCACAATGCTCACTGAGGTGCTGAGCTTGGTGGCTTTGCAGCAGCTCAGACTCTGCACAAGGATCTTCACTTGCTGCTTTTATCATACTTGAAGGCTGATTTTTAAATCCATCAGCTTCAGCCAGGCCTGTTTTTGATCTGCCAATCGATGTCCAACATGAGATCTGCCTACAAAAAACCCAACAAAACAAGGCAGAAAGAGGAATCTGAGGAAAGACCAGATGGTCAGACTCAATTCAGTGTCTGGGAAAATTATGAAGCAAGTCCTGAGGGATTCTCTTGAACGACAGGAGAGTGACTATGAATAGCCAGCATGGGTTCTCCAAGGGTAAAGTGTGCCTGACCAGCCTGCCTGCCCGGCTGATTGAATACATGCCCTGCTCTTCAGGGGTGAGGAGGGCAGTGGATGTCTCTTTCCTTGGCTTTAGCAAAGCTTCCACCATGGCCTCCCACAGCATCCTCGTAGCCAAATTAAGGGGATGTGGGCTGCATTCATGGACTAGAAAGCAGGTGAAAAACAGGATGCTCAGGTTCTGGAGGGAGTGGTCACAGATTCAGAGTCCATCAGGCAGTCCATAAGTGAGTTTTGGGATCAATACTGAGGCCATAATTGGTTTACACCAATATTACCCACAACCTCCACACTGAGGGATAACACCTCTTCAACAAGCTGAGAGACAATGTCAAAACAAGAGGAGGTCAATACCCTGGAGAGCAGGGCTCTTCAGGACCTGGACCAGATGGAGAAATGGGGCTATGGGGACCTCATGAAGTTCAGCATGGGCAGATGGAAAGTCCTGCATCTCATCTAGAGTGACTCCTTGCATTAGTGGGGACCTACTGGGGACCTGGGAAGCAGCTCTGCAGAAAAGGACCTAAGGGTCCCTGTGAGCAATGGCCTGAACGTGAGACAGCAGTGTGAAGGCTAATTCCAGACTGGGTTGGATCAGCAAGTGCATAACCAGCAGGTGAAAGAGAGTGATCCTTTCCTTGTTTTCAGCAGCAATAAAATTGCACCTGTGCTAGTGTGTCCCATTTGGGCTTCCCAGTGCAAGAGAGTTATGAATACAATTAAGGAAGTGCAGCAGAGGAGCACTAAGATGGTTGGAAGACTGGGCTGTGGTGCACAAAGAAAAGCTAAGAGAACTGGGTTAATTTAGCCTGAGAAGACTGGGAGGACACGAGACAACAGTCAGGAATTGCAGCAAGGAAAATCTCACCTGGATGAAAGGGAAAGCCTTTGTTGTGCTGGGTGGGTCTGACAGGGGAGCAGGGTCACACAGAGGCTGGGTAACCGCTACCCTGAAGCTGGTAGCGTTTTCTGTGCCTGCTACCAATGCATCCATCACTCTCATAGAGGCTACAAGAAATAAACATTTTTTACCTGATTTATTTTTAAATTCCTACCAGAAAAGTGACAAAAAGTACCATCAAGTCTTCACTCAGTGAAGATTTGAATGTCATTTAGGAACAGAGATGCTGTGACTGGCCCACGGGCAGTGTAAGGGCAGGAAGGTGAGTGCCTGGGGCTGTGGCAACTCATCACCTTGGTATGGGACTCCATGAAATGATTGAGAAAGCTGCTATGGCCACAGTTTAGTTGGAATTTGGCCTGCAGTGAAGTCAACAAGAAAGAAAAAAGCCTCTAACATCAAAGCTTTCCTTTCAGGGTCAATTTACACCCTCAAATTGTCTGTTGTCTGAGTCAATCTAACAGCTCACTGCTGAACAGGGAAGGTTTACTTACCTCCAAGGACCCCCGACCCCCTCATGCTCCAGTTCCCCATTCCGTCACCTCCTCTGCTCGAGCACTCATCAGACCCTGCTGTCAGATGCCTGGGGTGTCCACAGATGAGCAGCAAAGAGCGGGAGCTGGAGGGAAGATCAGGACTTGCCCCTTTCTGATGTGTTGAGCTGTTAGATTGGCTCAGCCACCTCCTGTCACCTCCTGCCAAAGGGCTGGGTGGGAGGGAGAAGGAGCTGACGGAGTTGTCTGGCTGCAAAAGAAATTGCTACCGCTGGAAATGCACAAGACCAAATTTCCCTAACCTAGTGCTGGCAGGGTCACTTGAACAGGCTCATTGTTCAAGAGATTGCCTGGGATGTAGTGGCAGCAGATAGAGTGGTGGTCCTCTCTGAGTGCCACTGGCAATGGCAGGACAGGCACTGGCTGCTCTGCTTGGTCTCTGCAGTGTGCATTTACCACTTACACAGGGGAGGTCTGTCCCCTCAAGTGCCCACGAGACCAAAACATTTCCCAGGTGGATGCTTTTTCTTCATCTACCCAAGGCCAAGGAAGCAGGCTATCTAATATTACCTGGAATATGGTCTGGTGAGAGGAGATTACTGACTAATCACTTATTTTTACATAAAAGAAGCCACCAACATGTGTGGGTCAGATTGTCTTTCTGCTTCATGCATCACACCCTGGAAGACTGTTCCCTACCACTGCAGCAAATCAATCAGTCAAAAGTTTCCTGGCTTGGTCTCCAAATCACTTATCTTTGATTATTTCTAGTTCCACTGTATAGTCCACCATGTCTTGAGGCCACGGGACAAAAGCCAGGAGTCCTACAGTGCAACTGCTCTCTTAATTCCTTGGGTGTCTTCCCTGCTGATACATAGCAGAGATTGGCAACTAATCTATATATAGTACAGCACTGCAGCTGAGACACAATGCCTGCATTCAGCGTGCATACATGATGATGTCAGCAATGGCTGTTTAATTGCATCATGGGAAGTGAAGGGAGAAAAGAATTGGAAGAAAAAAAAAAAAGAAAAGGGGCCCCTGGCCCCTCCACTTTACATAATTTCCTTCACCACCAGATGGGAATGCATGGGAATGCCGGCCCTGCATCTCAGGAGCTCCCTCCCCAAAGCCTGGCATTGCCACATCTGTTTCCCTGATTTCCTACTCTCCTGATCTTCTTCACCTGCCCTGCACCCCACCACCTTGGGCGAGCTTCCTGAGATGCTGCTACCGCCATTTGATTTGGCTTCCTGAGGCTCGCTCCCTCCTTCCTTATTTTTACTTCTCCAGCTTGCAGTAGCATCCAAAGGCCTGTAGTTGTGAAACACCCTGGAAGGGTAGGGTCTGCATGCAGAGATCACACAAGCCCCCTGGCTGCTTTTATTTACATGAAGGAGCATCTGTACTGCCAGGCAGTGGTTCACAAAAGGGGCTGTCAGGCTCAGCACAACTCCAATGCTCTGCAGCTAGCAGAGAACAGAAGATACACAAGCTTGTCTTCCCAGCAGACATCCATCACCATAAATGTACGTGGGTTTTATTTGAAAGGAGAGACAACACCCTCCCTGCTTTAGTACAGCAAAAAAGGGAAAAGAGGCTCAGAATGACAGCATTCCCCTCTCTAAGACCTACAGCGTCAGCTAAATCAACAGCTTTAAAACTTCCCTGAATGCCTATAAAATTCCTGCTCCTGCAAACAGGACCTGTGGTATCCTCCATTTTAAGAAAGCTTCCCTTTGTCTTATCCCCCAGCCTATTTATAGCTGCTGTGGTGGAGGTATACAGGGAAGGCTTTACACCAGCAAGCGCAGGGCCCTTCCGTGCACAGCGAGGAGGCACGTGCAAAGGGACATATTAATAGCCTCTAAGAAACATGCGGCTCCTTGTGGCTCATTTTCTGGGAGGAGACTTTCACCCAAAGGCTTTTAGCTGCCTTTTTTTCCCAGTGGCATGCAACAGGGGCTTTGGGCTGCGATGTGACTCATTGGCTGTTTTTGTAGGTCTACTTTTACGAAGGACCATAGGGATGCCATTGGGGTCTCATGTAGGAGAGGAGGCAGATGCCTTTTCCCACTGCCAGAGAAAGCTGGCCGGGCCAAGAACTTCTCCCTTCTAGGCTCCCTGGTGGAGCAGTGGGGAGGGGAAAGGCCTCTTCACAGGTCACTCCTTGTTCCCAGAGTCTTTGCAGGGAAGCCAAGATAGAAGACTCCAGCCAAGACAGGAGACTCCAACCTCTTGCATGTCTGTGAGCACACAAAAGCCTCAACCTGTAACCTGAGCCTGGAGGAATAGCATGCTGCAAGGTAGCAGAAGCTTTCTCTGAGTCCATTTTACAGCTTCCCATACAGGAAACACAATTATAATCACAATAAATACTCACATGGACCAGAAAGTTTGATTAGCACCCTGCCTGGCTGCTTGCTTGTTCATTCACTCTTGTAAAGGAGCACATTGCCATTGTATGTACTCTTCCTGACCAGCATTGGTTTTAACATATGAAACCCTAAACATTTCAGGTCGAAATTAGCTCCAAGCATGCTTACTGCTAAGGACAATGCAGAAATAGCACTGCTTTTCCCTCTCAGCATTCAATTTATACCTTTGGAACTGACTTGTCCTGATCAGAGCAGCTGTGGGACAGAGCAGCACCTGAATGTGGGTCAGGATTAGTGCTGTATGTTACATGAAACCATCTGAGGAAGCCTGCCACTGCCTCAGGGTCACAGTTTGCCAGTGCTCAGGGAATTACACTGCATGGCCCTGAGGGAGAAGCGATCTGTCCACACTCCCCAGGGAATAATGATGGGGAGGCAGAAGGGGAGAGGCAGTGCTTGGATGCAGGCAGTCTTAAGATGTAGAAAGATGTAGGTGACCTTTGCAACCATCCAAAAGGATGGGAGGCACTATTGTCCCTCTGAACACACTGCACAGGCACTTCACCATTCCCAGCACAAGGTCAGCCACAGCAGTGCTGCAGTGTGTGAGGGGACACTCACACGTCCCAGGTTGGGGGCTGGTAATGAATAGCTGAGGGTGCCAGGCTTCCCAGCTCCCGCCGCCAGATCTGGAGGGGAACAGCTGCCTGCGCCCAGAGTTTACACAGCTGTGGGGAAGCATTAGCAGCTGACAAGCCACTCTCCCTTAAGCGTCAGCGTACACCACCGCTCACTGTTAGAGGCACTCTCCCAGCCGAGTAAAAGGCTCTTGCAGATGTGAACAAGAGAGGAGGTAAGGAGAACTTTTGAGTTGCAGCCGAGTTAATTGTGCAGAGAGGATAAATGCAGAGTGAGGTATCACATGAGAAGCAGTGTCAGGAAACAGGAGACTAATAACAAAACTTTTGCAGTTACTAGCTCATAATGTTGGCACCTGATTTCTACCTCCAGCTGCTCCGAGCTTACATTTCTTGATCCACAGAGCATGTTTGCAAGGTATGTCTATTTTGCCAAGCTTTTCCTGAAAGGGAAAAGTCATCTGATGGGACATTTTGTTGAAGGTGAGTTTGAGAACCTTTAAGACTACTCCAGCATCAGTTTTCACTCCCAGTCAGTGAAGTCACTTCTTGTGACTGAGACATGGATTTGGACTATTCCTAATGGTAGGCATTGCTGTTTAGAACATAATCAGGGCGAGAAGAATCAGACATTTGCATCTTCTGGCCTTGAGCCCATCCTTGGGGGGCAGTAGTTAAGCTGTCATCATCAAAGATTAAAGCCAACACAGGTACTTAGCCTAACAAGAAATCTGATTGAACAGATGGTAAATAGAGAGAGATTTGAGAAGTCTGGAAGAGGCAACTGGTTTTAGAGATACAGTTATTGGGAGGTAAAGGTGTTAAGAGTCCTTGTGATGCTAAATCCCACTACTAGTTAGAAATGGATGATTTTTAGTCAGAATTTCTGAAAAGAAAAAGGCATTTATCAGAATGCACAGAGAAAAAAAAGAGAGAAAAAAAGAAAGGTCATTTAGTTTTGTCTCAAATGCATACTGTGCAGTAGGAAAGCTACAGCAAGGCCTAAACATGAAGGTGCTCTTGGAGACATTATAATACAAGTGAAAAAAAACCCCAAATTTCAATAGGACATCAAAAAATGACACCTTTGCATCAGTTGCCTGCAGAGTTTAGTGCTGCAGAGCAAGACAGTAAGTGATTGCTTCTTTCTGGGAATAGAGGACTGATGCCTAAACCTGGTAGTGTCTCTGCAGTTAAAAGTAAGGTCAGCTGCTTGAGTGCAAGATCCCTGTTTCCCAAAGCCATCCCTTGAAGACTGTACAGATGCAAAGATGCACACCAACAAGATGAATATATTTCCCCTGCACATGTGCACAGAGGCTCTCTCTGCTCCTCTCTGGATCCCATCACACCCTACCAAGCACATCTTTAAACTCAAGGTGACCCTGCTGTACGGGAGATGGATGGGTGGAGGAGGGGGTATCAAGAGCTTGAATTAATATGCTGAGCAAGCCAGTTTCCAGTGATTTATACCATGGGGACAACACTTACTGCTTCTTTGCTCCCCAACCCTCCACCCTGCTCAAGATCCAGCATACCCTACAGGAAGCTCAGCAACACATGCGGAAAGTTGAGCTTACTACTGTACTTACTAATGGATCCAGTGACAGATATATGGTTGAGCGAGAGTCAGTGTGCAGGAGCAGGCATGGCAAATTTGGAATCTGAAGCAAATTTAGAAGTTTGTGCTTGCAAGAGGAAAAATGAGGGAAGGAGGAAAAAAAACCAGCACAAATCAGAGCTAAAGTGGCTGAACTTAAGTGGCACAGTTGTCCGTGGAGCACAGTTGTGGTGAAAACCAAAAAAAAAAAATGGATATTCCTCTGAGTGTAATGAATAAGTCACTAACAGTGAGTTAAAAACCAACAACAAAACCTTCCTCTTTCATTTGTCTGGCACTATTTGACAAATGCATAATCTCTGAAGGCTACACCAGCATCAAGATCTTGCTAAAGACTTTCCTTGTGAGTAGATTTGTTAGAAGTGATGTTTTTGTACACTGATTTACTAGACGAATTCTTAAGCAGGAGAGCCAAAGATCCAAACAGGTTGTAATGCTGTGTCTCTTGTCTCTTTGTTAACAAGGAAGGGGATTCTCAAGTGCAACAGGACAGGGAGAGTTTTAGATCTTGGTAATCCCTAGGAAAGACTGCATAGAATTTGAAGCAATGAACCACTGTATTGGCTTTTTATGGCTGTGGTATAGCAATATTGGAGTTGAAAATGTTTTCTGGGTCCTTAGGTGCAAAACAGCAACAATGACAACAGGAGTTCAGACCTCTCTGTTTATCATAACCTGTGCACATTCAGAGACTTGCACCAGCTCCTCAGCTATGCCCGCTCACAAGACCTGCTGAGCTCTGAGCTCACAACACTGCCTTGGCACTCAGCACAGCAGGGCAAATGGCATCAGGCTGCTGGACCACTTCACACAGGTGGCATAGGGGAGAGCTCTTTCTGTGAATGTTTGCCTCTAAAATTACAGTAAAATATCCCCAAACTCACAATTACTCTACCTGGTTCTATTTAACAAAGCTTTTAACCTCCAGACCCCTGGGTTTTCCAGCTGTATTGCTTTTGGCAGGAACAGCGTTCTGTTTGTCCTGTAGTGCTGCTGGCGGAAAGCAGATGCTTTCCTTCAAGAAAACGGAGCTTCCAAGTGGAAAGCATATCCCGGTATTCTAAGCAGATGCCAGAGAATGATTCAGGTGCAGTCTTCTGCCCTAATGTCTAATCTTCCACTAAAATTTAAGGGGAAAAAGAAAAAAAAAACCAACCAACCTTTTTTAATGCCTTCTTTAACTTCAGTGGCTGGGCAGTTAGTCAAGGGCAGACAAATGTTGCCAAATAGAGATTTTTCAACTAGGTAGAAGCTGGCCCGGATCTTCAGAGACATTTCGATTTTTGTTAAGTGTCTCTGAAGATCTGGCCAGTCATGCCCCGGTTTTAGCATTGTTAGAATGTTTTAATGGTTAATGTTTCAACACAGTTCTGACATGATCATGACACAGTTATGATTTCAACAGTTTAAAAGATGGGCTTGCCTTTAGTACAAAACATATTGTTTCAAATTCAGACCAGCAACAGCGTATGAATGGAAGACAAAAGAAAGAGGAGAGCAATGTGTTGAAAAAGACTGGAAAAGGGGGGATAAAATGTGAGAAACCTCAGCAGAGCAACACAAAGGAGAACCAGCAGAATGCAGAGAAATGTCTCAGACGCTCACGTAAGCAGGGAGATTTCATTTATTTGGCACAGAGGGACAATACCCCTGCTAACCAGGATAGCTATTGTTCTTTTGTTTTTAAGAAACAAAAAGGGAAAATGCAAAGCACTAGCTTCCCAGGGAAAAATCATAAAAATAAGTCCTCATTCTGCTGTCCAACAAGAATGAGAAGCCTCCCGCACTTCACCTATCACCCCCACGCTGTTACTCACTCAGGTGTTTGTCAGCTTAGAAAACAAATGAAATATATTGAGGCCTCACTCCGAGGAGAGCTGAGGGTGTTTTTACAGCAGAACAATTTAACTGAATCGAAAATCATGGAGTCAATGCATTAAGCAGAAAAATGCACGGTGCTATCTTCTGTGTAGTTGAGCGCACAAGTGCTCCAGCAGCCAGTGTTTCAGAAGGACTATAATACTGGTGTGCTCCCTTTAGCTTTATTTCAGCATTTTTCATAATGAAGCCAGAAAGCCATCCATAATTGCAGGAAGCCTCAAAATGTTGCATTCCTTCAGTGGTGGAAGTGGAGAGAGAAGAAAAGGAGGACTTTGATTCAGCAAGACAGAGGTGCTCCAATATGAGGGTGACAGCTGGAGAATAAGGACCCTCTGTTCAGGGACAGTGAATTGCTTATAGCCTTTTACAAGCTCAGGGAGGGTGTAAGATGTAAACAAGCTTCAGGAGCTTTGGCACAAACACAGTGGATCCTGTCAGCAAAAAGGACCTTCCACAGCAAGTAGGTAGCATCTGAGCCCGTTAAGGACCATTTGAAGCATCAACGCGCAGAATTGTCCCCTTCAGCCGGTTTGCTGGAAAGCAAGCAGCTGTCACTGAGGGAGGCAGGGGTGTCAGATATGCCTGGAGACACATATGTGGGAATTTCTGCCCAGTTAAAATATTTCTGAACACAAAAGATGACAGTTTCCATTGAGAGAGCTGGTGCAAAGCGTTATCTGGGAAACCCAAACAGATAACCGTGCGCTTGTTGGTCAGGGAGTTCCCGCTCTTCACAACTGACTTGGTCGGGGAAAGGACAAGCTCTGCAGCATCATAACTCTCTGTGGCAACCACAGGACAAATAAACAGAGCTGAGGAAAGGCTCAATGATTTTTTAACCTCGGACAGTTAAAGCTGTGGTGGATTTCACCTGCACACTCAAATGTGAACGTATGAATTTGCAGTATAAAGAACACAGCCCCACAGCCAAATCCTTTAGTGATACATAAGGCAAGTTCTCAGCAGAATATAATACTGAGGGGCATAATAAATATTGATGCTTGTTTACAACTTAATGCACGTATGTTGCCCCATGGACTTCATCAACAAGTCACATTGCTTGGTCTTGCATAAGGATGTCAGCACTCCTGAGTTTCTCAGTTCTCTGAAGGGCTTTTTGAAATCCCCACAGGCATGGCTTGACCAGTGTTTAGTACCTGTCAGCAGAAGACAAAAGGCATTTTTTAGTAGAAAATTTAAGTTATGGTTATTTGTGTGTCTAAGGCCTAAATAGCATTAGTTGTTTGTACATCTAAGGGCTAAACGAAGGAGAAACATAATTGAATTTCTTTTAATAACCTGTTTTCCTGTTCTGAGAATTTATTGTCATTACTGAACAGTAATTAGTTTTGAGTTTATTTTGCTTATTTACAGATGTTTCTATTCACTAATCTGTATATTTTCCCATTTTTATCCCTTTTCCTGTTTTTTTACTTTCCAATCCCTAAGCCTGTTCCACGTTTTAAAATTTCTCAGGTTTCCAGTTTCCTTGTTAAGGGTGCAATGCCATGCGTCCTCTCTTGCTACCACAAGTCCCACTAACCAAGAAGGTGGCCACTCGGTCGTGCTGCAGAGCTGAAACTTTCCACCCACACGTTGCTGGTGGCGGGGCATTTCTTAGAACCAAAATAATTGTTGCGGATTTTTATTTAAATGCGGTCTCGCAGCAGCGCAAATGGCATCCCCGCTGATTTTTGCTAACTTCATCGGGTCACTTGGAAGGAGTGGAAGAGCCTGCCCCTGCCCAGCATCAACCCCCCCC
>WBMY01018943.1:0-13890 GCA_013397315.1 Donacobius atricapilla
TGTAACTTAAGGCCATTTCCCCTGATCCTGTCACCTGTAATGTGGGAGAAGAGACCAATATCCAAATGGCTACAACCTCCTTTCAGGTATTTGTAGGGAGTGAGAAGATCCTCCCTGAGTCTCCTTTCTTTAGGATAAACACCTCTAGCTCCCTCAGTTGCTCCTCACAGGACTTGTGCTCCAGACCCTTCACCTCAATGTCTTTCTTGCAGTGTGGGGCCCAGAACTGAACACAGAATCCAAGGTGTGGCCTTACCAGTGTCGACTACAGGGGGTTGATCCCTGCCTTGACTGTGATGATCACACTATTCCTGATAAAGGCAAGGATGCTTTTGGCCCTTTTGGCCACCTGGACACTGTGCTGGCTCATATCTAGTGACTGTCAACCAGCACCCCCAGATCCTCCTCTGGACATCCAGCCTGCTTTTCATCTGGTGAAGAATACGACCATCCAAACCATGTGCAGATGGTTTTTCCAGGAAAGACTGTGGCAAAGGGAGTCAAAAACTTTAGTAAAGTCCAGGCAAACATCCATAACCTTTCCCTCAGCCACTAAGCAGGTAAACCTCTCACTGAAGATCTGTTCGGTCAAGAAGGGTGATCCTTTCATAAACTCATGCTAACTGGGCCTGATCCCCTGATTGCTGTGTGTATGCCATGTGATGGCACTTAAGGTGATCTGCTCCATAATCTTCCCTGGCACTGAGATCAGGACAATAAGTCAGACCAATCCTCCTTCTAACCCTTGTAGATGGGTCTAACATTTGCTAACTTCCAGTCAACTTGGACCTCTCCAGTTAACCTGGAGTGCTGCTAAATGGTGGAGGGTGGCTTGGTGATCACTTTTGCAGCTCCCTCAGTACTCCTGGGTGGATCCCATCTGACCCCATGGACTTGTGCATGTCTAAGTGGTATAGCATGTCCCCTTGGATTACAGGAGAGTCATTCTGCTCCCTGTTCCTTTCTTACCAGCTCATAAGGCTGGGTACCCTGAGGACAACTAGTCTTGCTCTTAAAGACTGAATCAAAGAAGGCATTAAGTTTCTCAGCCTTTTCCTCATTCTTTATCGCTATGTTTCCCCAAGCAGACGGTAAATGATGAAGATACTCCTTAGCCATGCTTTTGCTGCTGATGTATTTGTAAAAACATTTTTCATTGTCTTTTATGACAATGGCCAGAGCAAATTCTAGCTGAGCTTTGGACCTACCAAGTTTATCCCTGCATAAACTCATTAAATCCTTATAGTTCTCCTAAGCTGCCTGCCCTTTGTCCAAAGGTGATGCACTGTCTTTTTCTCCTGAGTTAAAACCGAAGCTCTTTGTTTAGTCAGACTGCCTTCTTCCCCTGCAGAACCCACACTGGAACTGGGAAAAAGGAGGAGGAATAATAACTGGCAGATATGAACCATTATGTACTGACTGCAACTCCTAGTTCCCCATCCCCTTTATTCCTCTTAGCTTGGAGGAAGGAAAAGATGAAGTGGTGAAGAACAAAGTTCTAACCGATCCTGAGCAAACTGTGTGGGGAGGAAAGGTGATGTTTTAATTTCTGTCCTTGTTTCTCACCATCAAATCTATTTTAATTGGCAATAATTTAAATAAAGTTTTTTATCAATTTCTTTTTTTCCCAGGTGATAGTAAGTGATCTCCCTGTCTTTATCTCAATCCTAAATCTTTTTCATCTTATTTTATTCCTTTTTTTCTGATGAGAAGGGGAAGCAAGGGAGCAGCCAGGTGGGTGTCTGCAGACAGCTGAGGTCAACTACAACATTCATTCAGGATTTGGAGCTCCTGGCCCCTTTCCCTGAGGAACAGGCTAAAATAGGATTGTAAAAAGTACACCAACACATACTAACTCTGAGTTCAGTATGATACATTGCAGTCATAAACATATTTTCTCATAGACAGTTAAATAATTTTTAACAAAGCTTATAGCTAGCCAACACTGATTGCCCAGAAGGCATGAATTTAAGGTTGAAAACATTTTTCCAACAGAAAAAAAATAGAATACTGTTCACAAAAACAATATCCTACTGCAAGGAACATAAAGGGATAAGAATACAGAAAAAGGGAGAGAAGGAGGGGAAAGAAAAGTGATATAGTTCTGTAATAAGGAATTCTAGGTTTCTTCTCCCTGATTTTTTATGTGTTTTATCCAAATGTTACTGAAAGAAAATATATAAAGAATGTGTAAAATCCCTAAGGGCTTAATAAAATAGTCTGCTTGCACTTATATTTGTCTTTTCCACAGTACTTTTTCTTCTGTTGCACATATTAAATGCAAGTCTGCTCCTGAGAGCCTTAAGAGCTTGAGAGACAAATTAAGAACTAGTTGATTACAAGGGTATTTACCCCAGACTTGTATATGCTTTATTTGGAATGCATTTCCTTTTCTATTGTCATAATAACAAGATTTATTATCTTATGATATCAGCATATCTTGCATCAAAAAGAAAACCTTTTCCCTTCAATATAAGCTGCTGCTTCAATTTTTTCTTTTAGTTTATATTCACACTCCAAAATACATTTATTATATTGCTCAGTTAAACACTAAGTCTGAAGTCTCACCTCCCACCACTTTGTTAGAAGCATTTGCTCTGACAGCAACAACAGGCTTCAGGATGTTTTATAGAAAGACATTATTATCTTGCCTTAGAGATTTTTCAAAGTAATATGGACAAAAGCAGGCTTGATCTCACTGGAAAGCTGCGCAACTTTATCTCCTGGCTCAGACATTCACACTGCCTTGACTAATAGTAAGAGTTGAAAGAACTAACCAAGACCTCTGAGGAACTTAGATAGAAAATCAGATTCGAAGTATAGAAGAGGAAGGATGAGAATCAGCTTCCTGAGTGTATTTATCTGGAGTAGCTTTAGGAACTATGGGGAAGTCTTTTAGATTTCAAGTTGCTGCTCAGAAAGATATAAGTCTCTTCTAAGCTGTCTCCCATACTTGTGAACTCTGGGTGAATATTTTGCACACCTAAAGGATCTCAGATGACATTGGGTGCCTATTTTAGGCAAAAAAATAATGTCCAAAAACATGACTGATGGCAATAAAATGATAAAGAACAAGAAAGCTGAGTACTTACCTTTCCAGTGTACTGAAATTCAAACTTCACCTTTCTTCAAAATCTTCCTTATCCTTATGGGAAATTTCGACTTCCCTGATATCAGTATATTCATATGGAATTATGTGCAGACTAATTGTAATTGAATTTGTCACATCAAACAGTAGGATATTTGTGTACACATGGCATTGCTTTATGTAAGACAGGCATGTCCTCAGAATATTTGTAGTAATTATAGGTGTCAAGAGCAATCCACCAAAAGAGTTTTAAGAATGCAGTTCAGTAATATGTAGAAGTGTGATCTTCACAAGCAACTCATTAAATGAATCATAAAGTAAAACCAAAGTACCCTATGCCCCACTGAGTCACTTATAGTGCATAAATATGTTGTTTGAATACAGCAAAGACTGGTTTCCGCTCACAGAAACATTTACTTTTGATAAAGCTTCATTGTCCTGGTATTTCTAAAATCCCACCTCTGAAGGCTTCTTACCATCTTCACTTGGTTCTCTCTTGTTCAGAGGAGAAGAAATATCTTTTTTCCCGCCACTCCAAGTTTTCACATACAGAACCAGCAAATGCAATTTCTCTCTCTAAATCCCAGAATGTACCTCTAAAAGACTTCTTGTTTAAACCCCTTATAGAAAGAATTATAAACTCACATAGTTAAAGAACATTGTTTAGGACCTTTTCTAGTCAAATTCTGAATGTGTCCAAAGGATGGATATTCCACAGTATCTGCAGGAAATGCAGCATGGTTTTTGATCAATGATAAAGTGACCCCTCTGTTTGTTTGTTTGTTTATTTTTTACTGAGAACTTTCCATATTCCAACTTGTGTCTGTTGCCTCCCATTCCTCTGCTGTGAGATTCTGAGAAAAGTTTAACACTCTTTTCTTCACCCTCTTTCCTTAGGGTTTTGAAGACAATAATAAGATCCCCTTTCAGCATCCCCTTTGGAAGGTTGAACAAACCAAATTTCTTCATCTTCTTCTGCTTCATGAGCTCCAGCTCCTGATTCTGGTGGACTCCTCTCATACTCCCCCCAGTATACTAATATCTTTCCTGGAATGGGTAGCCCAAAGGTAGAATCATCACTCCAATGCAATCTCACAAGTGCTAGAAGGTAATAATGACATACTTTGACCTACTAGACTCATTCTTGCTAGTCTTTCCCATGGTGTATTTGGTCTCCTGTGCTAGAAGGGCACATTCCTGACTCTTTCAATTTATTGTTGAGCCTGGGTCTTTTTCAGAAATGTGTCTTTACAGCCAACCAGTCCCCATCCTGCACTGTCACAGGGGTTCCTTTCTTCCCTGGTGCAGGGCTTTGTATTTACATTTGGTCACCTTTGGAACCTTTCAATTGGCTCACTTCTTCAAGTTGTTCAGGTCACCCTGGGTATCAACCCTATGCCCCAGAGTATCAGCAGCTTCCCCCAGCTTGATATCTTCAACAAGCTCATTGACAGATCAGGCTAGCTCTTACAAAAGTTGCTGAATGCTACTGATCATGTTATTGAACCCTATGAGGCATCACTAGGAATTGTGAGCCAGTTACTCAGATGACCTTCTGAATTCCTTTTGCCACCTGCTTCACTATCCGCTTCTGTCCTACACCCAGCCCATTCTGTCTTTCATCAGAGAAAAAACACTTAAAACTAATTGTTTTTACAAGCAGGCAGCCTGGATACTCTGGCATCCACAAGAAAAAGTAATTAATCACGACATAAGGTATCTTGTTCCTGTAAGTCTTGTAACAATCTAACAAGTCACAATGGTTTCAATACACTGTTACAATGATTTTTTCTGTCTAAAGTGAAGACGGTATATTTCACAAATGAGGGATGAACGCGCTGGCAGACAGGTGGAGAAAGGTGTTTTCTACTGCTAAGCTACTTGCCTCAAGAAGGGCATTCAATGCAAAGAACTGTGTATATAAAGGACTGTCAATTGGATCACATGAAATTATTGCAGGACATTATTGCAACAAGTGCCTTTGTGTTTAATAAAAGGGTTTTATAATTTTCTCTGAAACAAATAAAGCTTCAAATATTTTATCTTTGATAAAAAAATTATGTAATTTCATACTGTTGATACCCAAACCTTCATTTAAAGAAATCAGGTTTCTTGATAGTGAATTAATTGTTTGACTATTTTGAAACACTGAGATTAATGCTTTAATTTGGAATGTTACATGATAATCACTTCACTATAGTCCTTTTTCTACTTCCAGTTCTCCCTTCTGTATTTTCCTTCATTGCCAGGTACTCAAGGTGGGTTGTCAGATTGAAGTTACATGTCTTTTACCTTTTTAATTTTCACAAGTATTGATATTGCTTGAACTGTAGGTAATAATTTACTTTGCTCTTTTCAGTCACTATTAACTTGTTGCATCATTTTGTCACTAGCTCAAAAATTCTGATACTAAAGAGAACTAAATTAACATTATAAACATCTCTTTCCCAAGTAAGTTGTTACTTCATTATAATGTTGCCATTCAAAACCTGCAATGGAGAAGAAGATGACTCTAAATATCTCCATACTAACAAGATACTAGCAGAACTCACATCAGCCTTCTGGATATGGGGTTAAAAAGAGAAGCTGTTAAGCCTGTATTTATCTGACTTCATTCTGGATTAATAAGGTGGAATAAATTCTGATCAGTGTGATTATTTTTATTCTTATAAACTTCACTTTGATCTGCTGACCTACATAATTCCAATCAATTTCAAGCTGTGATTATAAATTTAGGAGAGGTTTTAGTTACATTTGCACATTTTCTTAAAAAGACTCAGGATTCATACATCCTGATGGTGTGAAACAAATTTAAAAAAACAAGCAGGCAAACAAAAAAATCCCTACATTAAAAAAAAAAATTATAACATTTTCCTACAAAGTTTTAATATTATTATTGCATGTCTCCTTTTCAGCCTGGCATCAACAGTTTTGTCAAAAAAATACTAAACATTTTTATCCTTCTTTTCTTCTCTTTGAAATGTTGTCTTTGTCAACTCTCCTGCTGGTGGATTAAAAAAGGTAAGATTTTACTGTATTAATTAAGAAAATGGATAGAGCTTTCCACAGCCCACCAATCACTTGAAAAAGGAAAAAAAAAAAAAAAAATCTAATACCCAAGTACTTGATTACAGGTTGCTCAATACTGCTTATACTTGCAATTAAAAAATCACATTTCTTTGTAAAAGTCTATTGTGTATTTTTGGCACTTGATCAGCAAGGATTTTTTGCTTTTTGTTGTTTTTGTTTGTTTGTTTGTTTTTTAAGGAATGCTCTGTTTAATGAGTAAGTGACAAAAGAATAAAGAAAAAGAAATGATGCACTAATGTTAGAATGGATAAGTTGTCAGTAAAATATATTTATTTCTCAAAGAGTTAAAGCAAATGATTCTTTTACAGCCAAGGCATGCACAGAACACTGTGACTTACGTGAATGTCCTTGGCAAAAGGACAACATTATCTGCCTTTATAGGAGATGTATTTTAAGCTGATGATGTCAGAAGCAGCCGGACCCCAGTGAAACAACACTCCGATGAACAATCCATATATATTTGTTTACCCCAGAGTAAAAAGCAATTGCAGTTTGATCAACTGATTGCAGTCCTCACCTGGGAAATCTGAAATCACCACCTGTTGTTTTCTTTCTATGCCAGTATGGCACACTTCAGCTGATTTCAGCAGAATATAGAACAGCATTTTAGCCCAGGGAGGGGCTGGGGGAAGATGCTTATTCACTTGTACATCTGCATTTGAACTGTGGCAGCTGAGTTTTAAAGGAAGAATCGAACAGCAAAGGCAAGTACTCAGAAGCCCTGTAGAAATTCCTAATATTGAAAAAGTACTAGAAGAGTTCTTGTCCTGTCACCATCTCTAATTACACTTATATAAATATCTATAAATCTATATATCTATAGATATATAAATATCTATAAATATCTGTGTGTGTGTGTGTGTGTGTGTTTCAATAGACCTTCTCGCCAAGGTGAATTTTTTCTGTCTTGTACCCCACACCAACCTCTGTAGTTATAACTGAATACAATAAATCATTTCTATTCCATTTGATATGTTAGCATTTTTTAACCTTACAGAATGTTATTTAGGTGCTATTATGCGAAAATACTATGCACCACCACACACAGCAAGATGTTTCGGGATTATAATTTCTTTTTATTGTTTTGCATATTTGCATTACTGAATGAGAAGCAGAAAACTAACAGATATTTCTTTCATGGAGAAAGGGCAGTTAAATAATCAAATATCGTGGAACTGCTACAGAAGTACATAGATTACACAAATAGAGACAAGTAAAGAAATAGAGTGTGGAGTTCAATTTTATATAAACTAAGCACTTCAAATCTGCAAGAATGCACAAACCTAAATATATATTTCTAAATATTTTTTTCATTATAGAGTGAAATGTGAAGAAAACCCACATAATTATTCTGTTTTTTCCTTTTTATTTGAAATATACATATACAGTTCCTGTTGTTGAATGTATGTTAGAGAATGTTTACATTGTTAACTTTCCAAAGTGAGCACCCTTGATACATTCATTCTGACTCTTTGAAATAGAAAACGAGACCAGAGAACAGAGCTGCACAAAATGGATTCTGCAGTGCGATACAGCAGTTATTTCACAATTGTGGTGCTATTTCAGGTTATAACAAAGACACGCAGCAGTAAGTGTCTTGGAATAATGACAAGTGAGCTAAGACAGTTCTCCTTCAACTACTGTCTATTAGCTGCATACTTCCTTTTGCAAATAACAGAATGACACTTTAAACATTTACTGAGCCAAACATTAAAATTACAACTTCCCAGTCAAGGTGACAGATGGACTGTCCTATAGCAAAGATAAGAATAAACCCATTTCATCCAAAGCTCAGTTTAAAATAAAAACAAAATCTGAAATACAATAGCAAAAATTTAAGCCGATTACATATATAGATTTTTATCAGCTTTATCCTGGGTCTGAGGCAATCAAGTATATCTAACCACTGTAATCTAGTGGTGAATAAAGATTGATTGTAGCAAAGCAAGGTCTTTGTCAGCTTATACTGTGTGGAATTTGCTGTGTGTGATTAATGTGCTAAAGCTCTGAGCTGGGCCTACAATCTTCTTGCTAGCTCTTACTGCCATCTACTGGCCAAATCTATCCTCTTCCTTGGTTGCTTGCATTATTTATTTTTGGAGTTCCCTTCCTATCGGACTATTTTTCCCACTTTCTCCAGAGATGTAAAGCTGATCAGTAACAATTCAAGTCAGTTTAGAAGTAATGAGCACTGTTACAAATTAGTTGCCATACTCCTAAAGCCAGGGCTAGATGGGAATGTACTTTTTGAAATTGAGAAAACCATGTCTTGTGAGTTTGTTCAGAATGGGTAATCTCTTCTGAAACATCGATTAGGTTAAATGGCATATTATTAAAATCTATATTGCATGTTTATAAGTAGTCTGCACACTAGGCAAATTAACATCATAGTAATCTTTCTCATAAGAGGAATAGTTACTTAAATCACAGCTTTATGAACTACGATTAGAAATTAAAGGAGTGTTTCTAAATGTATAAAAGTAGTGTTGAATTAAAACCCTAAACCTGGATAATTATTTCAGAAACAAAAAATATGGCTAGAGATTTTCAAAGACTCTGGAGGATACACTTCCAGATATAATTACAGTGAGACAGAATATAGTATCAAAATATAAAGCAAGAAGCAGCTATTTTTGAAGGCTCCCATAGAGTGTCATGGGTGAAAAAAAAATCTTAAAAGCTTTATTTTCTTCAAGGCATATCTGTCCCTTTAGCTGCTCAGGTGGCTCATCTGCAACATGTGCAAGAACTTGGCACTACAAACATCACAGGGTCTACAAAACTTTTCTGAGAGTATCTAATGAACTCTTTGTCAAGTCTAAAAAAATAAAACCTCTTATCTGATCATGCTGATTTCAATAGATTTGAAGAATTTGAATGTTTAGGTACGATGGCACTCCAAGTGATATGGGCATACCAAGTGGACAAAACTGAATGTGCTTTAAGACAAAGCAAAGGGTGTTTCAAAAAATGGGATTTTGCAGTGTCTCTTTAGGAGAGAGGGAAAAGCTCCAAACCAACCATGCAATAAAGACCACCTGATGTTTCCTGAACTAAAACCTCTCATAAAAAATGTAAAAAAGTATAAGAATCAGTCAGGTTTTGTGAAGGTCAGATATGCCCACTATGGGTCTTTTCTTTTTGTCCTAGTATTTACCTCAAGCAAAGCTTACTTGAAGTGTTTGCTGCTCTTTCAGAATGCTATATGCACAATTTTTGTATAATGATTAACATTGCAGGGACCAAAAAAAAAAGTCAAGAGAAAACTCAGAAATTGTGATGTAGTCAAAGTATTTTTTTAATGGCACAAGGTAGCATTTGACCAACTATTATGCATCCACTGCAAAGCACTCCTGCTTTGTTTCTCAACAGTTGTGATCAAGTTCTTATATTAACTAACTCCATTAATCCTGCTGCAGAACCTTGATTAAAGAAAGTGAGAATTAAAAAAAACATTGGGCTTTAAAATCAAGTACAGAACTCTTATCACTGAACTTTAGATGATTCTTCAGTGTTTAATGCTTCCACACTGGTTAAAGTATTTCTAATTCCTAGTTCATGTTGTTAAGATATAGACCACAGTGAACCGTACTTGCCAGATGACCACTCATTCTTCACTTTCTTTTTTCCCCCCCTTTTGGTTCCAGACTTTAAGAAAGGTGGATGAAAATGCTTAAAACATCTCAGTCTCAGCAACAATCCAGGAATTCTTTAAATGTCTGCTTCAGCCAAGTGCATAGTTCAGATGTAATCAGTAAGACTCTTTGCAAGTACACAAATAGATCAACACTTAAGTTTTTTCAGTATTTCTTTTAAAGTCTTGGAATTATATAATATATTTTCTCCTTCCTAATGCACACCCATGATTCCTGGATAATCTGGTAACAAGAAATAGCCTCTCCTTTCTGTGACTTCTCTCTTGTCCTCTGAGTATTACTCTTATCATTCATTGTTTGACAAATAGCGGTACTCATTGCAGTGTATGTTCTAGAAATACATCCCAAAATCATCCTATCCTGGTGTATAACTGCATCATATTTAAACAAGCTTTACATTTAAAGTAGCATTTAGAAACCTTTTTAAATTGTCCAGTTAAAGCTGAATATCTGGATTCTTTCCTAAAGCCCCTAGAGGAAAATGCTAAATTTTATCATATGTTCCCTTCAGACTGTAAGATGCTTCAAGCATTATAATTTTTTCTAAAATGCTGTAAGACTGATTTTTCTCTTACTGAGTTAAAATCGCTTAAATTATTTATAATGGAAATTGTAATACCATTTCACATACAGTTCCATGAATATGATGCTCTAAAAATAATGATCCTGTTTAAAAATATATTTGCCGTAGTTGTAAACTAATTTTTATTCTTCAGTATTTAAGCATACAGGCAGCAATATTAATGAGGTATTATTATTCTTACGGGTTAAATTAAAGTTATTTGCATTTTGTATGCACAAGTAGTAGGATAAACCAGTCCAAATCAGTTACATGTCTCTGACAGACCAAAGCAGAATACAGTATTACTTCAACTGTGTCAGAACTGGAACTTAGAAAATATTACTTTAGGTACTATTGGTGATGGGTTTATTCACTATGATGTGTATGCTTGCTGAAAACTAAAAGTGGGCCTCAAAGGGGAGAGGGGAAAAATGGGTAGAAGTGTCTTTAAAGTTTCTAAATGTAGACAAAATTTCTGAGTAAAAATTGTACAGACCATCTCCATTATATACCACGCAGCTGCTTGCTCACACATTCCTCTAGCATGATAGTAGGAGAAAATCAGACAAACAAGAAGGAAAAGATCACAGACTGAAAGATGAAGAGATTACCAATTTGACACTGCAGGCAAAATAGACTCTACTAGGGGAATATTAATATAATATATTAGAAAAATAAAAGTACTAATTTGAGTCACGGAAAACAGAAAAAGACAAAATTCTTTCCTTCACTCTTTTCTAATCACAACTTCATTTCATTGCTTCTGATTCTTCTATCCTAATCTTAGTCACGGCAGGGAAAAAGAAATAGGGGTTGTAGTCAGTCCGTAACAGCTCCTCTCCTTTCTCCTCACACTTTTGCTGTCCTGCAGAGCAGGTTCTCCATGAGCTGCAGTCCTTCAGGAAAAAATATCAGGTCCATAGTGTGTTCTCACACATGCTACAGGTCCTGTCAGGAAAAAATCTACTCTAGCTCAGGCTCTCCTTTGGCTGCAGTATCTCCTTTGTCGTGGAGCACCTTCTCTTTCTTGGTCACTGATCTTTGTGTTCCTTCTGCCACATCTACAGGCTAAAGGCTTCCCATTTACAGCAATACAAATATTAAAGAATTATTTAGTATTACTGGCTAGTTTAGTAAAAATGGCAATGACACCATAGTCAAGTCTATGCTCTGCTCATGACAAAACCTTTCATTCCAGTACATAAAATAATATGCCATTTCTCAGACACCTATCAAAAAAGATAAATTAAAATGTTTTAGGTTATAGATCTTGTCTTTGTTGTCTAGTATTCATGCTCCTATCTGTTGATTTTTTTTTAAATGATCTAGAAGAAAAGCTTTGTTGATTACTGAGAGGATGATTAAGTAAATTATTGTCCCTGACTGCCAGGCCAAAATACTTTCCTCAAGCTATTATTTACAGTGAAACGATAATAATAACAATAAAAATGATATCAACCTGCACCTCAGTCCCATAAGATAATACTTTAGATTTGTATTTGTAGTTGATGGAGTAAATTCACACAACACTGAAGTGAAATGTATGGTGGAGGGATTATGATTCCCATTGCATTCCTATTATTCCCATGTGTGGGTAGTAGCACTTAAATTTGGTCATATTTGTATAGGTAATTTTACAGTGACTCTTGTAATAATGGCTTAAAAATTAATTGGGATCTAAATATTCAATGCAAATAAAATACTAGCTTATCAATTCCCTGCAGCTTTCCAAAATTATCACTGTGAAAAATAGCCACAACACTCTTGTGTTGACAACACATAGTTGTCTTATTAGTACCTTGTCAACACTTAAATGCTCATATAATTTATATCACATAACTCCTAGATTGTTCAGTTTTCCACTAGAAAAGAGTTAAGTTTCTTAGTAACTGGTATAGTGCAATGTTTTGGATTTAAATTGAGAACGATGAACAAACATAGAGTGTGCATTTATTACTTAGAGAGTGCTGTATACAGTCTACTAGCATATCTTGCAGGTCAAAATAAGGTTTGAGAATATGTTCAGAAATTTTGCAGTCCAGAAAAACCTGTAGCAACTTCCTAAGACAAGTTTATCCCTCTCTGAAGAACTGGTCCCTCTATGTGGACTATGACAGGAGACTGCCATCACAAGCATAAGGATAACGACTGCATAAAGCTGGCTGAGGTGAATCTGTGACTATGTGACTTTGCTCAGAAAGTCCATGACTGAACTTGCATTCGCTTTAGTATCTAATGCACTAATTAACTAAGTCATATTTATACAGTTGGTGACATCAGAGCATCACCAAAAACGGCTCCTTTTTTTTTTTGTGTCAATAGGTAAACTTTGCCTTCCACCTCCATATGAAAGGAAAACTTCTAAAAAAAAAGAGCTATAGCTATGAGTTCAATCAAACTTAATGAAGTATAAAGAGAAATATACTGGTTTTGCTAGTTTTATGTCCTAAAAACAGAGAAGTTTAAAAAAAAAGGGAAAAAGAGACAGTATAGCTAAAAAGTCAGACTTGTTTCTGGAATGTTAGGGGTTTAAACTGAAAATGTTAGACAAAGCTATAGCAAAACCATCTGCTCAGTAGACTAGAAGAAGGTTGGAGTACAAAGGCAGTGATTCACTTTGCCACCAACAAGAAGCAACGAGGATAACTGTCAAGAAAAAAGTGGGACATGACAGTATCGAAGTATATGGTTGCTGTTGGGGAGGTAATGAAAGGGGTCCAATTTCAAATATCAAAGTCAGCAAATGACAATTCTAGAAAGGACTGTGCGCTAAACTTTTGCAGTGGTATGGATCGAAAGTCCTGTTGGCATCTGTCATTTTGTCACAACAGGTTTCCCTTGACAATCAGTATATTTAAAGTTTTTTAATTATAAGACTTAATCAGACTATCAACAGCAATGTTGTGGAGAGCTTCCTGCTTATAGATCATATAACAGGATGAAAATTTCATCATCCTTATGAATAAATGATACTAAGAGGTATTTCACAAGACTGTTGGAAACCAGGTATATGTGACATGGTACTTCAAAAATTAAGCAGTTGTAGAAATCCTTTTAATAAGGAATTAGTATTACATTAAAATTAATTACCATTATCAAGTATACTCTTACTTCAATGCATGTTAGAGATAAAGGTTGTATCTAGAGAGTGCATTTGCTATATTGGCAAATATAGAAACCATTATACACTCAAAATAGTTTAAAAATTTAAAATGTATGAGTGGAAAGATTTATCTTTGGAAAATAAAAATTGGACTAAAATACTGTTTTGCAAGAGCATGTCTGTTTTGTCAAATGTGCCTATAATCAATTTCTCAGCTAATTTTCTTGATAAAAAACCTTTTTTCTCCTTTTTTTTTTTTTAATATCAAACTGTTCAAATAAAGCATTTCAAAAAAACTTTTCCCAAAATATTCTAATGGGTTCTGAGAAAAATATACAATATACCTTTATGAGGAAAATCCTAATCTATCATTTCCTTCCTTCCTTCCTTC
>WBMY01019023.1:0-30648 GCA_013397315.1 Donacobius atricapilla
GCGGGACAGGATGTGTCGGCTGCCTACAGGGTCCAGCCGCACCCCGGGGGTTCCCCAAGCGAGGTTCTGAGGGCTTTTCTTCCAGGGTGTCTGTCAAGTGCAGGTGCACGTTTGGTCGTTTACAGACCTCTCTATTTTATTTTAAAAAATATAAAATGCCCCAGTCGTTTAGGCAGTGCATTTCCTTGTGAGGGCTGTGCCGTGGAAAGGCTGGTGCGGAGCCGGTCGGACAAGTCTGCCCGGGAACAGCGTAGGTTAAATTCACAGCCTCACGTGTTGATGCTGTCCTGCCTTCCCGGCAGGAGCGATGACGATTTGGAAAGGATTTTATTAATTAAAAGTTGTTTGTACAAGATCAAGTGTTGTAGCTTTTTGCAGAAAAATGTGCTATAGAGGAAGGTTGTTGGATGAACAGTTACTTCTCCTGAACAAGCTGAATGCCTAGTTGTAAAAGTTGATAATTCTGCTCTCCGTGAAGTGGCTGCCAACCAGCCATCCACAGTTGGGTCATCTGCCCTAAGAGTATGCTCATGCAAACATGCTCTGTTTGTAAGTGTCTTTTCATACAAAACGTCCTCTGTTAGTATCATGCCTGAGCTCTCCCCAGCTTAATTTTTCTCCCTGATTCTCTTGTTCTGGCTTAATTTTGTGGCTATGACAGCTCCAAGCAGACAGTTCTGCTTTGTAGCTGGTGTGCTGCCAAATACAAAGAAATGGATTTGAAAAGGTGGATTGATACAGATTTAGTGCTGGCTGTGTTTACACGGCAGGTGGACAGCAGGGTTAAGCTAGCCTGCAAAGATTACAGAAACTCCATTTTAAACCCTTTTGTACAACATATGTTGACTTAAGTTTACCTTAAATTTTTGGATGATCTTTTGTCAGCTAAGGTGCAGGGCTGCAGACTAAAACTGAAAAATGTTCTATCACATGTGCAGTAGCCACCTATCTGAAGCCAAGCACTTGGCTTAGTACTTGGTAGTCATAGATCATGCTTGTTGAGAAGGGTCCAGAGGTATAGTAGATAACACACCCGTCTGAATTATTTGCTTGATACGTGGGGAAGGGGATAATAAATCTTCCCCAGTAAAGAAATTGAAAAATCAGAATTCCCATTGTCTGTATATTTTCAGATATGTTAAGAGTATTTTACTTGTGTCAGACTTCATCAAAGACACAGGGAATTCGCAGTAAACAAAATGAAAAGGTTGCAAATGCTTCAAGATTTAATTGGGACAAAACCAATTATTTTTCATAAAATCCCTGTGGTGTTAGTTAAAGTCCTTAAGGTTTATAGGATTTTTGATACTGAAGTTTCCAGTTTTGTTATTTTGTGTAATGCTTCTGATCTAACATTTTAAACCATTTGGGTTTTGTAATTCATACTGTGATTTTGTCTATACAACAGTTACAATTGTTTCATGTTAAAATATAATTAATTTTTTTGTTTGTTTTGAAAATGTAAAATTAAAACAAGTTAATTCACCTCAAGGGGCAGCTTGGCCATAGAAGTAACTTTTGTGGCAATGACCAAGGAAAACTGAAACTACTTTCTAATCTTACTGTTTTTCTTTGTTAGGTCACTGTTCCTTTTAGGAACAATTACAGACAACAAAGATGGGAAAGAAACGCATCAAAGGCAAAGCTGCACCGTCTGATGAGTCTCCGGATATACTGAGTATGTTTTCTTGCAGAAGTCTGTGGACCTAATTTTGCTTTTAACCTCAAAGAAGGCTTGAAAGCTGATTAACATTAGAAGGCCTTCACACTAGTCATTGGCTTTTACATCTCATTTACAAAATCTGGATTTTTAATTGAAACTCAAGTCTAGCAAGAAATACTGTTGTCATGACTTTTCTAAGTATGCTAGAAAATAATATTCCTGTCTAGAAAATTGAGATTAGTTTCTGGTTTTTCAGGAAATTCAAATACACTGTTCTTTACTCATACAGATTGTGTAAAATTACTCAAAATATAAAGGGTTTGTGGAGTCAGCTGCCAAGCTTAAATAGCATTTTCAGAGTGAAAATTTTGTTGCAGAAAATTCTTGCTTTAGCAGTAAAAGCCGTGACTAAAATACTTTTTGTGAAGCAATTTGCCTTTATCCTAGCAGCTGATTTGGTACTTACTCTGGACACTTCTGCACTCCTAGTGTATTTTGGTTAAAACCTCTTTTTCTATTCTTCTGTTCCTAATAGTTCCTAATCCCAGATGCTAAGTTTTATTCTCCTAGCTCCACTGGATCTCACCTGTGCTGAATGGTTTTTGATTTGTTTTGGGGTTTTTTTTTGTCTTGGTTACCCTAGTTATTGTAGCTTTTGTTCTTATTTGTGTTGTGTAGCATTCTCTTCCATCACCTTACCTGTCAGGTCTCAGATTGTGTCTTTCTGATCTTTTTTTTGATCCCAACTGGGGAATTGAGTTGAACCAGGTTAATTCAGTTGGGAGAGAGAGCACTTAGAGTTTGAGGAGGCTTGGTGGGATGGCCTATTTAAGTCCACTCTGCTTTGGTTTCCCGATTGTCCTGGTCTTCTCATGTTAGGTTCTGTTTCTAATGGATGCCTTTTTTTTGGTTTGGTTCGGTTCTTGGGGGTGTTGGAGGCTTTTTTCTGGAGTCAAGGTCAAAGTCTACTGTAACTGTTCCTCTTTTTCTCCTGCAAAGAGATCAGAGATGCTGCTGACTTTTCAATTTTTTGCCTCTAAATAGGGTATCTTATGATGACAAAGACCTGTAAAGCCACAAATGAAACTAGGACTGATCATGGTGAATAATTCCACTGTAACAGTAGTTGCCAATATACAAAATTTTTTTTGTTTGTTTTTTAAATGACAATTTTGAGGTTGTAGGTGAAACTTAGGTTTTCCAGAAAGGCTAAAAGAATGCTGAATATCTGTGTTTGTGTCTTCTTGTCTAGCATTTGCACTTTGATAAAAATTCTGTAACATTGGACAGAAACAGAACTGTAGGTATAAAAATTTGCACCAATTTCAGCTTATGCCCATATAAGTTTTCAATCTTGAGACTGTAATCTTGCCTCAACAAATGGATTTAGGGCTGTCACACTACCTTGAGCAATAAAAACACCTTAAAGTAAAGTTCAGGATGCAACAACAGTATACCCAAATTGTGAATGGTGGTAACGAAAGATTTCTTTCTGGTACTCTGAAAAATTGCCCATGTTTCTTTGGCTCTAGAAAGACTATCCTAGCTTCTGGATTGCTGCCTGTGTCTTCAGTGCTTGCATTTGTTATGCTACCTACATCCTTCTTGTGCTTTTTAATTTGTAGAACCTGTGTGCAAGCATATTCGTAAAGGACTGGACCAAGGGCATGTGAGAAAGGCACTGCAGAATGTGGAATGGCATGTTTGTCAGGACTGCAAGGCAGACAGTAAGACACAAGAGAAGGCTGAGGAGGAGACTGATGAAGGCACTTCGATTTGGTTATGCCTCAAATGTGGCCATAGGGTATCTCTTTTGTTGTTAATTTGTTCATACCTTTCAGTGTCTTGTAATACAGTGGAACAAGAGAGTTTCTAATTAAACTCTTATATTCTCTCTTTTTTTTATTGTAAAGATGATGCTACCTAGATGATGTTATATACTATAGAGTGTGATTTGAAAATGTCTGGTCTGAATGTCAAATGAAGTACCTGGGAGATGTCCCAAAGGCATTTAGCAGGCTTAAGGCTAAAACACCATCTTGAGGACTGGTTTTCTTAGAAAGTTTGAATTATTTTGCTGAGAAAGTAAAAATGCTCCTAGTCTGTGATTTTTTTACAAGATCTTAATGCTTGTGTTTGTTCATGAACTCTGCATGCTGAAGTGGTTTTGGTTCTGTTTCATTCGTTCAGGTGTTCAGACGGGAATTTATTCATTAAATGTTCAGTCCTGTAGGAGCTTTATTGTGCACCCAGTAAATTATCCATCTACAGAATAAGTATTTTAATATAGATAGCCATCTGTTGGTCCCAATTAGTTGAACATAATTGAACAGTTTTCATTTTAATACTTTATTTTTATTCTGAGTTTATGTACGTTTCATTGACAGTCAAATGGATTTTGTGACACTTGTGATTATCAATATTGTAGGGCTGTGACAGAAATTCTCCAGACCAGCATGCTTTAAAGCATTATGAAACACCAAGATCAGATCCCCACTGTTTGGTTCTCAGTTTGGACAACTGGAGCGTGTGGTGAGTTTGTCAGGCAGCACAAGACAGAGCTGGAGGGCAAGAGAGGCTGCAATATAATTTATCATTTCTTTGTGAATTCTGAGATTTCTCTCTAGGCGTATATTAATATGTAATTTCCAAACATGTAGTTTCCAGATTTGCGGAATAGGTGTTATTTTCTTGTAAAATTTATGATTAGAAAATTTTTATAATTAAGGTTGAACTTGACCAACTAGGAATGTTGTTGACTTCATATTTTACTGGTTTTTCTTGTCCAGAGTACTGACACATGGAAAGAAATGTTGATCTGTAGCTCTAAATCTTAAGTTTTGACCTTAGGAGAAGGTTCTTTCTGATGTGCGCTTATTGACAGCCTTACTTTTATCTCCTTGGTAAATACGATTTTTTAATACCACATATAGACAGGAAGCGCAGTTAGAATTACGAGATGCCTCTGGATCAAGCAATACAAAATCCATATCCCTGGTAGTTTTTGCTTCTCTCTGAAGTAATTATACACTTGTATATGTAAGGGGGGGACCCTAACTTTCTAAACTGTGCTATATAGAAATGCTGTACTTGACATAAAGAGTTTTTGTCTTGCTTAGTAATGTGGTTTTGCAACTTAATATCTGTCATTATGTTCATTTTTTATAATGTTATCTATTTACTTGATTGTACTTAGCACTTACATGTAAGGATCACTACTTTGAATGAATTCTAGAATGCAAATGGACATTATTAGTAACATTATTACTAATGAACCAGTAAACTTCTCTTTGTGAATTTAAATTAGTGTTAAAATTGTTCGTTTGAAATGCTCTGTTTTCCCCGGTTTTTAATCCAAATATTTGCAAATGAGAGAAAGTTGTCAAAGTAAGATGTTTTGGCTTCCTTCTAGAATTTCTTGGTTGTACAAACTTGCCCAAGAAATGATTCAAAGATTGATATATTTGCTATGAATTACTTATAAATCAAACACACAGTCAATAGCTATTTCATGGTGTGCCTAGTACAAAAATTCTGATCAAAACTGCTTTTGTTTTTATTAATGGTATGAATGTGTGACCAGATCTCTCTGGGGTGTGCATGGACATATGGTTCAGATTGGATATAAATAATAACTGTAAAGAGTTTAAAGACATGTTTTGGAGAAGAAAGGGAGAGTTCTAGGAATTCACTAAGTTCTGCTATTTTGGGTTTACAAGTGCTGTTGTACTTATTTTCAGTGCTGGTCAAATAGCCATCACTAACAAAATCTTTTCCAATCTCTTGATTCTTTCAAGGTTGTCTACAAATTTTTTGACAGGTAGAAGGTTATGCTGTTAAAACACACCATGGAAGTAACAATCCTTTGCTATTCCAGGAGTGAAAATGTCTATTTTTATGATTAACCTGATAGACAACAGATAACCAATCAGGGATCCAAAAGCTGAGCCAATTTTTTTAATGAGATATGAGGAAATGTGATGACTATAGCTAATGCCAGGGATGCTAGAGATTTGGGAAAACACTTTGCTGCAGACTTCTGCTTTTAATAGAAAATTGAGTCTGACTTATGGTAATCCTGAAGTCTGCCTAAGAACTGTAATTGGTGTTTTCCAAAATGCAAAAGTATCAGTACCTTTTGCTACTTCTTCAAAGAGTTGATTGGGTGGAACTACAAAATTGGTATATGTAAAACTCCTTCAGCTGTTTGTGTTCTGTCAGGATTTTAAGCTTCTTGAGCCTTTATGACTGCAGATTTTCCCACAATTTGCTCTAAAGCAGATTACTGGCATAACCATACGCTTTTTTTGCGCATAAAGAGACAAATAGGGTTTGTATCAGCAGTATAAGGGCAAATGCAAGTCTGCAGGTTTAAGGGTAGGCACTTGAATTATTTCTTATCTGACTTAAATACAATTAAGTATTTGCCTGTCGAGAATATTCAAAATATTTTTCCATACTATAATATTCACAAGTCATTTCCTTTAGAACCTGATGTCTTAGTTTCTTAAATTTTTGGCAAAATTTTCCAAGCTTTTCTTTTTCTTGCAACAGGGTTTCTAAGCACATCTTTTAAAAGTATAATTTATACTTGTAAATTGCAACCACCAGTCACCAAAATAATTTATTAAGGATAATTTTCACGTGCTTTATTTTTGTGATAAGTAGATTGAATTCTTCTCTAAGACTTACAAATCTTACACTAAACCTTGTAATTTTATAACTTTGTGTAATGAATTGCATCAAACAAGTAAATAGTTCAGGATTTTTAAATAATAGAAAAAAAAATAGGATTAATTGTTTTCTTTTGGGGGCGGCGGAGACAGGTGCTACCTATGTGATAATGAAGTTCCATATAAAACTTCAAGCCTTTTGGGCCAGACTGTGGATTTTGTTAGAAAACAAGTTGATATTGACTCATCACATGCAGGTAAGTAATTATAAATCAGAAGGTCTCCTAAGTGCTGGAGACAGTACTATAAATCCAGAATTTACACGAAATTAGATTTAGCACCTTATGGTAAAGGGAAAAACCAATTTCTCCCCTTTTTTAATCTTAGTCACAATTCTGATAGTATCAGTAATGTCCCAGCCCATAGAGCTAATTAGATCAGGATTTTGCTCAGCATCCCTTAAACTTTTACAGACCAGACATACAAGAATAGGAGGAAAAAAAAGACAGTTTTACTGTGACTTCTAAAAAAATGTGACATTCAGTTTTTCTGCGAATTGGCAGTTGATGTTCAGTACTTAGGGTGCTGTGTTTATTCATCAGTATTGTTCAGTCTGTCTTGAGACCTAAAGAAAAATTGTCCTTGCTTAAGAATAATTTGATTTGATTTTTTTAAGTCTTTTTGCGGTATTTGTGAATGTATCAGGAATGACTAAGTCTCCAGCTGTTGCAGCACATTTTGTAATGAAAGGAGTCGTATACAGAGGTTTTGTCACTGGGTCTGTATATTTAGTATTGGCAGTTGCAGTGCTTTTAGAACTCTAAAATATTGTGTTCAGCCTGCAGTCTATCTGTAAAATATGATTGTTTAAAAGAAAACAAACCCAGCTGAAACCATCTAGTTTCCATAATGGCAAAACTGGTTTTGTACAAGGCATTTCCACTGGAAAAATTGGAATAATTTGCATATGAAAATAAAATGCTATAACAAATGACTGTCAGAAATTCTAACACTTGGGTGACATCACAGGCCCTGTGGGAAATGGAACTCAAACATCCAGCAATGCCACGTGGCTGTCTCTGAATTCAATTTTCTCAGAAAGCAGCTGAGGTTTTCCCACAGGGAGCAGAGCTTTTTGAGTGGTCAGTCTTTCTCAGACACACAGTTGAACTTCGTATCAGTTGCCAAAATTTTCTTTTTGGGTTTGAACTGGAAAAACAATGAATCCCTGGGTGCAGTTGTTGCCTGTTTCGTGTGTTCTGTGTATTATTGTCCATCCATCTGTTTCTTGTCTTGTCATAAGATTGTATTGTCTGTTTGCTTTCTCTGAACTTATGTTACTTGATTTTAAAGTTACTGTTAGCTGTCAGCCCTATTTACCTAATCAATAGCTGACTGCCAAACTGGCAGAACCAATGTAGATGTTATTTTGAAAACTACCTGGAACTCCCTTACAGCTTTATTAAACGGGCCATTGAAATTTTCAGCAATACATCAAAATAATTTGGGCAAAAATATTTTAAACTCATCTTGAAGACTATAAACGTTTCAGTATCATCTCTTTAGGGACATGAAATGAATATGAGAGCACTTTGACAGTGGGAGGCTGTTGGATGTTGTAGAAAGCCTTCACATAGGTGATTTTTCAGGAATAAATTTGAGATAACACTTAACAATTTCAGAGGATGTTGGCATGAATGGCTTGTGGGCCAAGAGATGTTTAATTTGCTTGCAGATTTGAAATGGCATTTCAGGGAGTTCTTCATTTGTTGTTTTTGTTGTTTTGTTCTGTTCATTTTTTAAGTTCTGTTACCTAGACGATTTAAGAACCTAAACCAGTAGTTTTATAGTTAAAAATTAAAGAATTAATTATCACATGTATAAACTCTAAACGTCATAAGTTGCTGCTGGCTGTAATAATCTTTCCTAGCCTATACCCTATAACCATGTTAATATGTGATATGTTTTTATTATTTTGGTAGGAAACCAAGAGAACAAAGAAGTTGAAAATAAAAAAGTAGAAAAAGACAGCAAAAATGAGAAAGAAAAAGAAGTTTCACTTAAAGAAGAAAATTCTCATTCAACAGCTAATGGAGAAGTCACTGTGAAAGGACTTAGTAACTTGGGGAATACATGTTTCTTTAATGCAGTGATGCAGGTACAGGACTTGCTGTTGTTTTTAGAAAAACTGAATAGGAAAAAAAGTGACAAACAAAATAAAAAACAGCCCACAACAACCCCACCCCCTGCATTTTACAGTGACACAATTAGAATGTGATTTTTTTTTTATCTGCTAGGAATACTGGCTTCTTTCTAAAAATAGTGTGTTGGCCCAGAGAAATACGAGGAACTGGAGCTGCAGGTTCAGACTTGCTCTAAGGGGAAATACAATAAACTGCCTTGTCCTTGAGGGACAGCATTTTTCACTGACATAAATTAAGCATGCCAACTTCTAGTTATTTTTTAAAAATATGAAATAGTCTGATACATCACCCGTGTGACCTCTTAAGTACTCAAAGACCATGAGTGTTTACTGTAATAAAAATGTTTCTCTCAGCAACAGGAAATCAAATGTAAATATTGTATGAAAAAACCAGGATTAGCATGTTGCAGGCATTGCTATCTTGTGTGACTTGTTCAGCTACGAAGTGTAGAATATACTTGTTCTTTCATATGTATTGAACCTGATGTGATCTTGTGCTCTTTGGCTCTTGATACTGAAGCTTTACTCAAACAGAATTTGCAATGTACTTGCAGATTTCAGTAAACTGCTTCTGATTTACTTTTAAACCAAGCAAATACACACACTGCATTTTATCCTTTGGTTTTTTAGAAACAGACACTAGTAAATACACTTGTCAAAAGATCAGTCTGTAGAAGAAAAACATATTTAGGGTTTCTGCAATATGAATTGATATTTATAGAGTGCATTGGAAGTCCCATTAGCTACATGGAATGTACCTTTAAGTCTTAAACACAGATGGAGATTCTAGAGGTGGTTAACCAGTTCTGTGTTTGGGAAAATAAATTGCTGCTAAAATGGTTGCTACAAATTCCATGACTACTGGAGTTCAGCTGCCCTTCCTGTTATCCCCATTTTTCAATCTCTTTCTGTCTTTTATGTTCTACAGAACTTATCACAAACTCCAGTCCTGAGGGAGCTGCTTAAAGAAGCTAAGATGCCTAGCACAACAGTTAAAATTGAGTCACCTGAGCTATGCATGGTAATATGCTTTGACTTCTGTAGTGTTTGTCCTCACCTTCCAGTCTGTTAAGGAAACAAGCAATACTTCTGTGTCAATTTTAAAGCTGTTCCAGCTAAATACTAACAAGATTAGCATGTAAAATCAGCAGGAGCTTCACCACTGATTTCCATAAAGCTACTTCTGAAGTCAGTGGAGGTATTTTGTTCAGTGTAAGAGCAGTGAGTCAATACTCTGTTGTAGAAGGAATGCTTGCATTACGATGATGTTATTTAAAGGATGAAAATGTGTAACTCATGCTGTAGTGCCACTTGTCTAAATGCAAAATAGGAAATTAGAGGATGTCTGTAGCGCTAACTTAAATAACACACCTGTCATTACAGTTAGAGATTTGGATGGCAAAGAAAATGCACAACCTTTTTTAAGAAATCGGGGTTTTTTCCAATTAAAGGCAAGAAATCCAGACTTTGAAGTAAGCAATAAATAACTGAGTTTTGTTATCATTTTCATGATAAGCCACGTATTGTTTTTGTCAGGTTAACTTATTGCCATGTTTGGAATTTTATGTATTCTCTTTGACAATAATGTTTTCAGAAACTGAAAAGGAAAAACTTACTGCAAAAGAATCTGCCATCGAATTAAGGCAAACCAGCTCTGTTGCTTTTCTTTCAAACAGGAACCTCAGCTAATAAAACTAGATCAGCCAGGTCCTTTAACGCTAGCCATGCATCAGTTTGTGACAGAAATGCAAGAGACAAAAAAAGGGGTAGTGACTCCTAAGGAACTTTTTGCTCAGGTTTGTAAAAAGTGAGTATCTGTACAATTGCATGTCATAGTGAGTTTGAAAAAGTCTATTTTTTAAGACTGCCAGTTTTCCCTCTTATTTTTAATCTCTAGCTCAGAACACAGCGTATAAAATTTGTAGACTACTTTACAATTTTTGAAAGGAGAGCAAAATATAAATGAATAGCAGTAAAATGAAAGATACTCAGTGACATACTGAGTAGCTGGTGTCATATTTTTAGAAAATATATGTAGACGCTTGTTGCTTTTATATACATACATTCTGGAGACTCCGTCCATGTGTGTTTGGTGTGAATCGTTTTTGCTTTATCTCTGAGTTCAATTGTACTTTACAATTTCATTTAACAGAGCAATACGATTCAAAGGTTATCAGCAGCAAGACAGTCATGAATTGCTTCGTTACTTACTTGACGGGATGAGAGCAGAAGAAATCCAGGTGAGCGCCAAAGTCATAGTTGTGCATACCTTTCTTCTTCATACCCCAGACCCAGAATCTTTCTTCTGCTGAGGGAAAAAGAACATACTTTCTGAGATATGTCAGCTGCTGTAGTGTGGTTGTGCTGTCCATAGCACTCACTTGAGGCACATTAGCAAAAAGAATCCACAGAAAAAGTGGGTTTGGAGTTATGTGTAGTCACCCTAAAGAATGTCCTTATGTCTTCTTCATTTCTGAAACACACTTGTAGAAATTCCATAGGGGTTTTTTTGCCAGGTTGTTTTTTTTTTTTTTTTAATTTGGGCAAGTATTTCATTCTTAGACTGATTTTCTTGCATACTAATTGGAACATTATAGTTGCAACTTCTCAGTGGATTTTTTTTTTTAATATCTTCAGGAACTATTGTCTGGTTCTACAGGTATTTGTGTTGTTTGTATTGATACTCTTAATTAGTAAAGATTATACTTTTTCCTCCGTCTGAAACACATTGTAAAATGAAGTAGCTAACTGAATTAGTTTAGGAAATTTTACAGCGTATATTTGTTTTCAAAATTTCAGAAAATAAGTGTTGGAATATTAAAGGCACTGAGTGACTCTAACAAACAAAATGAAGAAGAACTTAAGAAGAAAATTAAAGGTAAAATAAATTATCACATCTCCAGTAACTTGTAAAATCTCTTTTGTTGATGTATATAAAGTAACATTAATAGTGTCAACTAAAAGATACATGTTGTACAACTTTATGCCACCTCTTGAGTATGTGTGTATCTAGAATAAGATGCTCAATAGTTTTAGTCTATATTTAAATGTCTTGCTGAGCTTGGTGGCATTTCCTTCTTATCAGGATAAGAGAGTTATTTCTGTAGACATCATACATTGAAAGATGTTTGGGCAATGATTAACCATTCAAACATGTAAGAAATTAAAATACTAGTATGTGAATATCATTTATGCAGCTGCTAATAGTCCATTGTTACTTAACACTAGTATTAAAAAAATCCAAACAATGAACAGAAGAATTTTTAAACTTTACAACATGACTTAGGAGATGACCCGCCAATTTAAATTCTTACTACTCCTCTGAAATTACAACTTGAAGAAAATGGTTTTGTTTGTCAGACAAAAGTTGGTGCTTGTATTTTAAGTTGAGATAGTTGTTTCAGTCTTGAGAGAAAACAGGAATTCTTAATGAGATGCATTACTTCTGAGAAAATGGGGAAATGCATTTGAGCAGAGAAAGTGGTAGAGGTATGGCTTAACCAAGCTGTGTTCTGCAAATGTGTTTTCAGCCCCATGCTTTTGATACACAAAAGATTCTTAATTTAAGAATCTTGCTGTACTTGCTGTAGTTGTGGTTGGGAGACCACAACAGGCCAACACCTTGCATGTTATATTCTCAGTTTTTATTTGGTATGCCGTAATGAAATTAGTTGCCAGTATATTGTATGTAATATTTTAATTTTTACTATATACTTTTTGAATTCTCAGAATATGAAAAGAAAAAGGGAATACAAAGTTTTGTAGATCGAATCTTTGGTGGAGAACTAACCAGCACAATTATGTGTGAGGAATGCAGAACTGTAAGTATACTGCCTGCTCTGAATAACCTAGAGTGTTAAGTCCTGTAATTTGCAGGATAACCCCAAAGTGATTGTTTGTAGAAATAGGACTTGACTAGCTGCATGCTTTTCAAAAAAGAGCATGATTTGGCTGGAATCTTTCTTCCCTTGTGTTTTAATCTTTCAGTTCTTTTCAAAAGCCTTCCACAAAAAGAGGTCAGCAACAGCAAGCTGCTTCTGCCAGAATTCCCTCCTAGATTCCCAGTGAACACCTTCCAGTGGTACAGATCATAGAGCAGATTAATTATTATGGGGCCCTTTTTCATTCAGGGGATTACATTTTCCCTTTTCCCTCAATGAAGAGACCATGGGATTACCAGGAAGACAGCTAAGAAGGCACTACTGGGATAATACATCCTGAGAATGAAGTAATTCAGTGTATTAGCAAATGGGCTAGTTGAATATCATGATAGATTACAGCTATGAGTCTCTTAGGCCCTAAGGTGCAGTCTCACTAGGTATCTGAAATTCAAAAAAATATTTCCCGCTCATTTCTGTGGTAATGTGACTGCTAGATTTTTGGTCATTGGAAGCTATTTGTGGAGGTAAATGAGCTATGTTTTACAGTTGTGTGCACAAGTGAAAGCAGGTCTTGAATGCAAACATGCAAATACATCTATTGACAGCAAACCACCTGCTTCCAAACAGAATTAAATTGGACTCTTGATTATTCATTTAAAGGTATCCTTGGTCCATGAATCTTTCCTTGATTTGTCACTTCCTGTACTAGATGTTCAGGTAAGAAACAGTACATAGGTGCTTTTTGGCTTATCTTTTTTTTTATGAAAACACTTATTATAACAGTCATGAGGAAGAGCATTTAAGCTTCTTTCTAGAAGTCTCTTTTGCCAGTCAAAATTGCACAGAAAGATAGAGAATAAAATTTTTCATGACAGTCATTCCTGTAAGTTGTGGCTCAAAAATTGTCTCTGGAAAAATCATACAGATTGCTTGAGTTCTTTGGGGATTTGTTTTCACTTTTTTCATCCATTTTCATGCACCGAATCCAAGAACACTTCTCATAATATTCAGGTTATGGAATAAAGTTAAGAAATGTTGATAGGATAGTATGTGAATACTTACTTGATCAATCTCCAGACACTTGAAGTACTTGATTTGCTTTGTGTTTTGTATTGATAATCTGTATATGTAATATTTCAGATTTTTTGTGTAGCACTACTTACTCATTAACATTGGAATGGAGCCCCCAGAGCAAAAGGGATGATGGCTTCTGCCACAAATAAATTTTATTTTAGCAGAAGCAAACAAATTCTGTGGCAGGCAGTACAACTGAAAGTCTCTCTGCTTGTGTAAAACATTACTCTTCAGTGAATTTAATGAGATCTGTTAGAGCCAAAGGTGACATTGCCCCTTTACAGGTTCAGAATTTGGCCCTCAGTAGCCTTACTTTTCATACTGTTTCATTCTGCAAGTCCTTGTTTCCTTTGGACTCTGGAGTGAGACACTCCTTCCATTAACATCAGGGTGAGAGTTAGTTGTATGTTACATCATTAAAATATGTTGCATTTGAGCTGAAAACTCAGATAACATCTCTGCTTCTGTGGTTTTTCTGTGGCTTTTTGGGTTTTGTAGAAAGTGAAAATTACAAAGAGAGAAAACATTAAAAAAAACAAAGAAAAGGAATCTGAAGCCGAAGAGGATAAAATCAATGACCGTTACCTTAAACAGAAAGATGAGCCCCCTGGTACAAGTAAACACCTTCAGAAAAAAGCGAAGAAACAGGCCAGAAAACAAGCCAAGGTTGGTTTGGATAGGTACTTCACTTTGTGCTTGTTATTTCTGTTAAAATAAGTTCTTTTTGTTTCCTTATATTACATGAAGGAGGAGACAGCTTAGAATTTCTCCTCCTTCAAATGCACAAATGACAAGACCAATTATACCCATGTCTTTGCTGTTAAGGTGTTCTGTTGAGAATTGTTCTGTAGGAATAATATAGTAATATCCAGTAGAATTTGTTGCCTGTCTGAAGTAGCCTTAATTTGTACCAGACTGTTTTCCATTCATTGATTCCAAGAATGTTTACAAAACTTTAGAATACAGACACAAGAAAGATCAGGACGATAGCAAGGGCATCATTAGCTGTGTTTTGATGACACTGTGTAACAAGGAGCAATGGGAACTGTGTCTGAGTGAGGATAAATTCAGTATTAGTGGAACTGATCACCTCTGACCATTAAATCATAGATGATTCTTCCCCCTCCTGCCTTGTGCATCTATGGCATGCAATAAACATTCTGATAAAGAAGTGGTAAGAAATGCTAAATGTAATTTATACTTACTTTGGTTTTTGTACTCTTGTTTATTGTGTATTCAAATATGCAGAGCCAACGCCGGCAGCAAAAACTTCAGGGAAAGGTGCTTCACTTGACAGATCTCTGCGCAACTGAACAGCCAGAGATAGATGCTGAGGACAAGCCAGAATCAGAGACTGAAATAAGCTCTGAAACTCTTGATGAGAAGCAAGAAGAGGAATCATCACATGATTGCAAAGATCACTGCTTAACTCAGGAAGACTTGAGTATACAGGGAAATAGTACAGAAATTCAGAGCAGGCATGAAAATACAAGAAAGCCAGAAAAAGAGTGTGAAGAAAACGAGTCTCTCACGGATCTCTGTATGGAAAGCTTAGATTCTTCTATGAAGTTTGTCAATGGCCTTGACAACCTGTCTTTGAAAGAGGAGGATGATGACAATGAAGATGAGGAAGAGCTTGCTACGGATTTTTCAAAACTCCACTTGGTTGCCAATGAATCTGACACAAGTACCTTGGATGGCCTTCAGCCTGTTCCTAACAAGACGTGTGAAGTATCTATGGATGACCCCGAAACAGCATTTTGTACTCTGGCAAACAGGGAAGAGCTGAACCCTGAGGAAGATTCAATCCATCACTGTTTATATCAATTTACCCGTAATGAAACTCTTACCGAGACCAATAAACTACTGTGTGATGTGTGTACACAAAGGCATTGTGGACCAAAGAGCAACATAAAAAGTATAACAAATTTTTTAACAGAAAACTTTAAATATATCCCTGTCTGCTTCTTGAGTGGGTACAGGGTGGGGGGATGATCCCTAAAGTGGTATTTGTATAACTTTGTCTACTTTGATTCATCATGTTAAAAGGGAAGGCTCAGCTTCTCAGTTCTTGTAGTAGATGACATTGTAACAGTTTAAATAGTGAAAATAAATTCCTGCTGTAACATTTGTTTTGATATAAAACACTTGTTTTACTCTTTGGTGATTTTTCTTTTCTGCAGGTGAAAAGAAGTCTGTTTATACTAATGCCAAAAAGCAGATGCTCGTCTCTCTAGCTCCTCCAATTTTAACCCTTCACTTAAAGAGGTTTCAGCAGGTAAGTAGCAGGTTGATACATGTATATAGCCTCAGGTTAGTATGTATATGTGTGTACATATGCATGTAGTACTAGCTTAACCTGAAAACATGCTAATGTTACTTTCATTTTCTATGAACCTTGTTTGGTTTTCCCCCAAAGTTTGGAAGACATTACTTTGCAGCATTGTGTTTTGTGGTCTTTGAGGCATTGAGGTGTGTTTTCCTGAAAGACTACTCCCTCAATTAACTGGAAAACACTGTTTGGTGAACATATTCACAACATGTACCCTCATTTTCTTACTGCTTACTGTATTAAACAGAATCTTAGCATTAATGGTTTTCTACTATTAGAGTGGTTCATGGGCTCATGTATTTCAGTAGGTATAGGTAAATAGGATCCTTTACTAGTAACAAACAAGTAACAAGTTGGCAGAAGTGGAAAAGAGGATTCTTAGCCTTGTAGGGGAGAAGGAAGGATGAAAGGAAAGCAAAGTAAATTAAGTTTTATTTACAGACACTGAAGTCAAGTCACTTATCTCTTTATTTCCAAGTTGTAGAAAAATTTTTAACTCAGGGCTTTGGCTTTTCAAGAGAGACGGAGGAAAGGAAAATGAGACAGTACTGCCTCTTCTAAATTTAAACCTGTTTGGTGTTTTGGTCAATATACTTGAAAAATAGGGGAGACAACTTTAATTAGATGAAAACCAGTTTCATATAGAAAATGGATCTCCTGTTCCAAGAGACTGTAATATAAAGAAAATAACATTTATCATCATGTCCTTTTGTTTTCCCAGTTTGATATTGGATGATTATTTGATTAAGGTGGGAGCACAGTTTGCATCAGCTCGGATATTCTAAGATCAGATCCTCAGGCATGTTACAGAATCTGAGAAGCAAGAGTTGTCTTCATAGTTACTGAAGCGCATTAGAGCTGATTCTTTTTCCACTTCTGCTACTATTATATTAATGTATGAGTGAGCTGAAGAGCCATCTTAACTTGTGCTCCAGTGCAGCATGAGGGGGCAAGGAAATAATGCTGGAAATACTGGACATCAGAGGAAAAAAAAAATTTGCTTTTTCCCAGTTTTGTGTAATGTAAAACTAATTTGTATTGTTGAAACTTTAACTTGAAACTTTTAGTAAATAAGCATGGTTTTAATATGCTCCATTTTAACATTATGGGGTTTTCCCTCTACTTTGGTTGTTTAAGGCTGGATTTAATCTGCAGAAGGTTAACAGGCATATCAAGTTCCCAGAAGTGATAGACTTGGCTCCTTTCTGTACAGCTAAATGTAAAGTAAGTGGGAAAACAATCAGATTCTCCTTTCCCATGTTCGCTTTCACATTTGCTTTCACAGCAAAGCTGCATAGCAAAATCTTTGTAGAATGCTTGTCAAGCCTGTTATTTTGTGTGATAACTTGTACTTCACTGCTCATAACTATAGTGCTTGCATGAATCTCTAATGACCAGTTTCCATTTCATCAGCAAAAAAATCAAGAGTTTACATTCTTCAAAAGCCAGCATCTGGCTGACATAGTTAAACTTGTGGTTTTCTAGAATGTGGCTGAAGGGAATACAAAGGTCCTGTACTCTCTTTACGGAGTTGTTGAACACAGTGGAACAATGAGGTCTGGGCACTACACTGCTTACGTTAAAATGAGAGTTATGAACAACCACCTCTCTGATCTTATCCTTCAAGGACAAGTTCAAGGTAAATCATTAGAAATACTTTACAAATTATTTCTTACAGAATCACAAAATGGGTTGGGTTGGAAGGGACCCTAGAGATCATGTACTTCCAGCCTCCTGCCATGGCCAGTAAGTTCTCTAAGAAGGGCAGCGAAGCTGGTGAAATTCTGTAAGGAGCAGCTGAGGGAGCTGGAAGGGCTCAGCCTGGAGAAAAGAAGGCTCAGGGGAGATCTTATCACTCTCCAGAACTACCTGAAAGGACAGTGTATAGTGAGGTGGGGGTCCAGCTCTGCTCCCAGGCAACCAGTAAAAGGATGAGAGGAAATGGCCTCGAGCTAGGCCAGGGGAGGTTCAGGTTGCACCTTAGAAAGAAATGAAGACAAAATTGTGGTTAAGCATTGGAAGGGGCTGTCCAAGGATGTGGTGACATCCCCATCCATGGAGGTGTTCGGGGAACAACTGGATGTAGCACTCAGTGCTCTGGTCCAGCTGACAAGGCAGTGATCAGTCACAGGTTGGACTTGATCTTGGAGGTCTTTTCCAACTCAATGATTCTGTGATTGTACTCTATGATTCTTGCTGAAGAACAGTAATAGAACTGAATGCTTCAGTTCCTTGTAATAACTTTTGCTCCTAATTTTTTCCTTTCACAGCTTCAGAAACTGAGCCAGTCAAAGGTCAGTGGTTCCACATCAGTGATACCCATGTACAACCTGTCTCTGTGTCCAAAGTGCTGAGCTCCCAAGCCTATCTTCTGTTCTATGAGAGGCTGCTGTAACTCATCAGAAGAGCCCTCTTGTGTGTGCAGCCACCTTCTTCGGAGGTCTGAGAAGGCAGACTTGCAAGTCATGTTAACATGTTGGAGCTACTGTATAGCAGGAATTCACTTCATGCATTTTAGACACACTGACAAGCGGTTAACTTATACTTTTTCCAGTGTTTCCACTACTTTTCAGTAAAAGGTTTTTTTCAAAATTACAGCTTTGTGTTTTTGTTGAGTAATTTGGGTGTTGATATAAATCTTGAGCAGCAGCTTTTTTCACTTTAAAGCAACCAGCTCTGCTTTTGAACTGTAGTTAATCTTGGCTATCACGTGTTCCCATGCATTTTTTAGACCTGGGTTCCAAGCATAAGAAGCTGTTTCTTCCTGCACATTGTAAGAGCCAATTACAAGACAATTGCAGCGTCAGCTCGCTTTTCACTATTGGCTTATGTCCAGTCGAGGAGCGCTCAAGTTTGCAAATACTCCAGGAATTCTTCTGCCGGTGCTTTGGCAAGGCTGAGTGCTTGGCTCACTCTCACTACAGGCAGCCCCCTGTAGCCTTTCTGCACAGCAGGCGTAAGACCCGTAGTCCTGCACTGACTTGTAACTTTGAAGTTCTCTTCTCCACAAGCTTCACGTGGCTTTACTGTGAATAAAATCTTGGCTCTGCCATGCTAGAGCGGCAGCTGCTCATTCAGTGCATTTTTCACAACAGCCTTTCTAAGAAAATGGGCATTGTGTTCTTGTAAGCCTTAAAACCATCAGCAGTGGCCCTCGTGCAGCTGACTATAGCAGTATGCCAATCCTTCTGAAAACTTGCTGAGTTTATTTTTCAGCCTCACCACCAACTGACTATAAAGCCAGCATTAGTAGAGCTGTTGTATGGCAGCCTTATTTAGGCATAAGATAGTTCCAGACTTGATTTAGCCTTCCACTCCCTTCTGGTTGTGGGATAAGAGTAGTGCTGGCAAGAGTAGTAAAAGGATTAATTATTGAAGTGGCTTGGATTTCAAGTGCAGTTCTCCTTTCAAGCTACTTGGAGACACATAAGCTGTTTACTTCCCAAGATTAATCTTAACAGGGGGCTTCAGTTGAAAGATTCCAGCACTCTGCATCATGCTGGCTAGTGCTGCTCAGCATTTATTTTTAAGGTCATTAGAATGTGATGCAGTTCACTGCTGTCAGGATGCCCTTTTGAGAGCATGGGGATTTAAAAGGGTGAGGGATGCATGTAAAAAAAAGGAATCACAGAATCATAAATTGGTTTCCGTAAGAAAGGACCTTAGTTTTTCCAGTTCCAATCCCTACCATGGGCAGGGGCACATCCCATTAGACCAGGTTGCTCCAAGCCCTATCCAACCTGGCCTTGACCAACACTTCCAGGCATTGAGCAGCCACAGCTTCTCTGGGCAAAGTCCTGTGCCATGACCCCGCCACCCTCACAGGGGAGAGTTTCTTCTGCGTATCAACCCTAAATTTCCCTTATTTCAATTTGAAGGCATTCCCCTTTGTTCTGTCACTATATTTCCTCACGCAGAGTACCTCTCCAACTTCTCTGTAGCCTCTAAAGACACTGGAAGGGGCTGTGGGGTCTCCACAACCTTCTCCAGGCTCAACCGTCCTGACTTTCTCTGCCCCTCTCCATAGGGCAGGTGCTCAGTCCCCTTATCAACTTGGTGACCCTCCTCTGGACTCGCTCTAACAGTTCTTTATCTTTCTTATGTTTGGGGTACCACATCTGTACACAGTGCTCCTAGTGGGGTCTCAGGAGAGGGGCTACTGAATGCAGGAGACCAGCTGCCAACACTTATTTCAACATTCATTTGACTGTTTACACTCAAGTACTGGCCAAGGAGCACAAATAAGAGCACGAAGAGCCACAACAATCATGGATCATGAGCCCTCTGCAGCAGGGTCATGGTCAGCCTCCCTGCACATTGAGTCTCTTGTGCCTGCAACAGGAATTGGTATGTAATCTCCTTTAATTCAGCCCCTGAGAAGTTCTGCCTCCTTCTGCACCAGGAGTGTCAGGCAGCCAGCCAAGGGTCAGCCCATCACACCCACAGTGTCATTCATCCCCTACACAGATTGAGAATGACCATTTCATGCTAGCTCCAAATGAAATAAATCAACATTTTAACAGTGAGTACGTTTATTGAGGTGTTTGATGTTCTGCACTCCATTAAACACTTCATAATTTAAAGACGAGCAAAACATTGTGACAGGCTCCAACTGGGATATTAAAAAACTCACGAAGTCATGTCACTTAAGAAATACAGTTGAATTGTTCAATCATTTTGGTCTTCATCCCAGTCTTTCTTTCCTGACGGAGGTTTTGGGCCACCAGCTGGTTTTGCCATAATGATCTTGAAGAGAACAAGAGAAGTAGAAAAAGCTTATGTTAAAATCAGGCTCGTACCCTTCTCCTACAGCCACGTGATGCTGACTGCTAGCATTCACTTCATGCAGTTTCCCTACTCTGAACCCAAGCCAGTGAATATCCATCTAACTGAGATACTAACAACTTAGTTATTTTTTTTCTTGAGAATGGTAGAGGCTGAGCCCTGACACAGTAAAAAAAAAGGTATTTTACCTCATTTTTGCATGCAAAGTAAGACTTCAGTTAGTCTAAATAAAGTGAGTGCTTAAATAGGTCAACAGCAGACTACAGAAGTGTACACTACAGAATGGAGGATTATCATATCAAAGGTATTGTTCTCAATTATTGTCACTAAGTATCACACTACTAAACCAAGAAGTCCATCAGTCCTACCATGTTAAAGCTCATTCTCTGCACTGGCTACATGGACAGTAAGTGCTACATGCACTTATCATCCCTTCCATGAAAATTTGGATTTAGGAGCAGAATCCATTTGCAAAGGCACAAATACAGGACGTAGCACAGCACACAGCAGAAGACAGTGTTATGTGTTCTCAAGGAGCATACAATCTGCCATGTGCTTGTCAATGAACTCATGCATGCACTCACACAGATACCTCTCTGTTAGAGAAACAGCTTACTGCACACTAGTTTTCAGGCTCATCTTTCCAGTCATCCTTATCCCAATGTCCTTGTTGCTTAGGGGCTTTTGGACCGCCTGCTGTTTTTGCCATAATAATCTACAGAAATTTTACAGGCAAATTCATTTTTGCTGCAGTTTCACAAAATAATAAAAGGTTTTTATCATCAAGACTGTTTTTCCTAAAAATTGGATTTTCATGTAAAAATATGTGAGAGAAGGTTTCTTCTATTAAAGCTTGTTTCTATAGAAGTTAGGATAACTCTCTGGATACAAATATCAAATGTCTTCAAAATTACCAACAAAATCTTAAAAAAGTATTACAAATCCAACAAACAGTACTGCTATTGAAGCAGCCACATTCCAGATTACAAGCTCTTGAACTAACGACTTCCTGACTTGCAGAAATGAACAAATGACATTCTTAAGTAGCATTTTGTTTACACGTTGCATTTCCAGGGCATTCCACCTATTCACATGAGGGTTGTGCCAGGTTTTAATTCAGCGCCCAAATGACATGTAAGCTTACCTGATCAACCCTTAGGACAGTTACTGCTGCATTTGTAGCTAGTTTGATACCCCAGAATTTTCCAAGATACGTGTCTAACACACCAGCTTCCAACATGTCCTTCACTGCAGCAGCTTCGGCCTGTCAGATGGGGAAAAAACATTCAGAACTTTTCAGGCTTTCACCTAGCAAGGTGGTATCACTTTTCTCATCCCATCTTCTCCCTTCAGAAAATCTTAATTCCTAATCCATTAGCAGGAACACAAAGTCAGTAATTACTGAAGACCTACTACTCCCTGTCACATTTGTTCATTATCCCCCTCCACCTCTGACGTAAGGCCATTATACTATACCGAACTGAACTGCTTGCTGATAAAAAGAACACTTAAGGATTTCAATTCCAAAAAGTTATTATTCTTTTAATAACACTGCAACACAGAGCTTCCAACAATTTAAAATAATCTATAAATACTTAATACTGATAGAAGTACTATTAAGTATAACCCTGCACTGCAGGGCAACAAGTAACATGAGAGACTATTTACCTCAATATCAAATCCAACATTTTTCTTCCCTTCCTGATGCACGGCATAAAGTTTGGAGATAACTTCATTAGCCTTTACTCCTGAGTTTTCTGCCAGTGCTCGAGGAATGGCTTCAAATGCCTCAGCAAACTTCTTGATAGCATATTGGTCAAGCCCAGGACAAGTCTAAAATGAAGTTGAAAACCATGTCAGCATTTCAAAAGCTCTAAGATAGGGAGACATTTTCCCGCAACTTGTTATTACACATATACATATGCTGGTATGAAGTAATATTTGTATTTTTTTGTAGGATGCGTGTGTGAAGATGAAAAGCCAAGAAGCCTGTTTGCTGTACCTCTCCATAAGATGTGATCTGCTTGGCTAACTCAATCTCTGTTGCACCACCTCCGGGAACGAGACGTTTATCCTATGGAAAGACCACACCAAAACACGATGTTTTGCTTAAAGCATCCATTATTTCTTATTTTTTAGGATTTTTATAGTCTATCAAAAATGCAACAGAATTTTATTCCACACAGACTTATTAAGAATCCACTTCAGAACAAATAAGGGAAATCTACCAGAATTTACTCATTCATTCCAATGTCTTTGAAGAAAAACAGCTTCTCTCGTAAAAACCAAAATAATAATGCAGTGGATTTTGTGTCTGGGATTTTTTGGCTTTTTAAAAAAAATTCAACTCCTGGTTATCTGTAACAGCATTCCTCGATTTTCTCATCTTTTATATTATTTTGGTGGGAAATATCATAAAGGAAACCAGTCTACACTAAGTTTAATATGTCAACAGGTATTACAAGGTGTTGGGAGTTTTTGTTCTCTTTCATTTTAAATTAAGCATTTTGTATATCCTTTGGCAAACCAGAATTTATTTAGTAATTCTGGTTTCTTAACCCAAAAAGCGATCATCATAAATCCTAAAACAGGACAACTGGAGACAATCAGAAATACACAGCATTTCTGTACTCAAAATCAATGTCCATGCCTCGGTATGCAGAGGAGATTCTAACAGTTTTAACAATTTTTGCATGCTGTTTTCCAAGTAAATACAGGAATATTTCCTTTTGTATTAAAAAAAAAGAAAAATTAAATTATAATATTTAAGACCGCATAAACTGCTCACAAAAAAAAATCCTCTGTAAAACCAAGTTCTTCCATCCATAAAAACCTACCTGTATTATGTGCAGGAAGCATGAATGAACTAGAAATTGAGTCTGCAACCAATCAGTTTCTCCTGATCCCAAGTGACAAAGCTATCTAGCTTTTTTTCCGTGCCTGGTTTCCAAGGAACATTACAAAACATTTAGGAAGTAAGTCAAGAAAGAGCTGACTGTCTTTAAAAAGTGGTAAAGGCAATCCACGTTCAAGAACTCACTCATTACTGGAAAACTGAGTCCAGTCCATGTTGAGCACCATCTTTTATGTACCTTATGTTCACAACAACAGCCATCTTCTCTACACAGCCCTCCACACCTCAGCACTACACAGCCATCTCTCCAGCTCCAGAAGACACCTAAGCAGATTAATATCTACAGCCTTTGTAGCAAATGAGCACAGAGCAGGCTCAAGCCTTGCCTCAAACATACTTCTCACTTTTGATAACTCAAGTGTTCTCACCACCTACCCTTGTGAGTACTTTGAAAGTATTGACACCATCATCCACTGCTCTCTCTAGGTCATCCATCAGATTGTCTGTAGATCCACGAATGAGGATAGTAGAAATGGCACCATCCTCCTTTTCTGTTCAGAAACATGCATTACTGAATTATTCATTACTCTTATATCCAAAACACATACAAACACAATTTAGAACAGCTGTGACAGCAGTTCTACAGAACATACATACCATGCTTAAACACCACAACCTGAGTATCTCCAACCTCCGATAAATACACACTATTGCAGTGACCCATTTCTTCCAGAGTAGGGGGAGTCTAGAAAGAAAAACCTGAGTTAAGAATGAACTGATCAGTTCTCAGCCTCCTGCACCTCATTTGGGATGTACATACCAGCCTGGGAAGGGCTGTTGCACCAACAGTTTTGCAGAGTCTTCTCAGGTCCCACTTGGAGTTCAACCTTAAAACCAAGTTTCCATAACAACATTAACACATACAAGAGTATTCTCTTAATTTGCCAAGTACATTTCATAAATCTGGTATTCCAAATGTCTTAATGCTCTCCTAGTACTTACCTGACTAACATAAGATTGTACTTGTTGGCATAATGAAGAGCCATATCTGCCACTTTGCCACCTGTTACTACTACGTTTGCACCACTATCAGCAATAGCTTTGACTTGCAAATCCATTAGATTTTCTTCTCCTTTACTGAAATTCATCAGTTCTTCAGCATTCTTTATTAGGACAGTGCCCTGGTAAAACACATACACTGTTACAATGTAGCATTAAACCACGTGCCTACAAGTTTCTGTTAAACCATTTTGTCAACCAACCTATCTATAAACCTCAAGTCCATCTTATTTTCTAATACTGACACCCTCCCCAGGCAACAGGGTAAAACAAGAGGAAAAAAAAAAAAAGGAAACCACCAGGGAATTCTAGACAAACCTGAGGTTCAGAAATTCAAGCTGTAGTTGGATTCAAACAACCCAATAAAACCAACACAATTTCCCCTATCTCAAAAACCCTGTAAAGCAATCAGAACCTTCGTATTAACTTTTCTAAACAAATAAAATCAGTATTCACCAAAATATCTCAATCACCGAGTGTTGAGAATATTTATAGCTAAGTCTAAAAATAAGAGCACATATGCAGAAATAGAGATGTAACTTATTTTGAGCTTTAACATACCTTAGTTTCAGTTATCATGCCATCAAAAGGGCAGGAATACACAGCTATTTTTGCATCTTTGACAGAAGTAACATCTCCTTCAGTTTCTTTTTTAAAAACCATGCCATGCAGTACTGAGGAAGCAGAAATACCAGCACCCTGAACAGAAAAAAATGGAATATGAGACTTTTTACAAGGGCAAGTAGTGATGGGACAAGGGTGAATGGTTTCCCACTGAAAGAAGGTAAGTTTAGATTAAATACCAGGAAAAAATTCTTCCCTGTGACGGTGGTGAGGCTCTAGTTGCCCAGCGAACCTGCAGCTGCCACATCCCTGCAAGTGTTGAAGGCCAGGTTGGACAGGGCTTGGAGCAACCTGGTCTAGTGGAAGGTCCCTGCCCATATGGCACATCCCTGCCCATGGTAGGGGACTGGCACTGGGTGATCTTAAACACACATTCCAACCCAACCCAACCTGTTCTTTGATTCTGTGAATGGGGGAACATCTTATTACTGACCATTTATTGTCAGAAAGCTGCACTACTCTGCTTGAAAAGCAGACGTTCCAATAACTTGGATGTAACACCCTAAGTATAAGACTTTAGCTTATTCAGCAACAACAAATATCGTCTAACAGGTTCCCATTTTAGATTACTTTCAATAATAATTATTTTTGTTTCTGAATGCTGCTACTGGGCACTTAACAAGAGAAGTAAAGACTAATTTCCAAAATTTAGTACACACCCCACAACAAAATTAGAAAAGACTCTCCAGAAGTTTAAACATTAACCCTCATTACACTGTTTACTTTAATAATTACAGTAAAGCCAGCTACTTCAAACTTACCACAATTTTACACACTCTGATATTATCAACGTTGAAATGACCAGAATCGGGAAGAATAGAAACTGAAAAAAAAAAACAAAAACACAAAACAGAAGAAGAAAAAGAAAAAATAATGAGTATGTTTTGCCTAATCAATAAAGTAGAACAATGACACCATAAACAATGCCTGGAATTTTTCTGAACTACTACAATTCAGTGTTTTGAGATATCTGCCTAAATTTGAGACAATTATAGCCTTCTAATAACTGGCATAAAGAGAAACAGAAATTTTGTTTTTACAAAGTAATAATTAGAAATAAACATTTCTGCTCAGTTAATTAAGTTCAAATATGCACTCATACAGGTGAAGCCAAGAGGTAAGTCTGACCCAGAGTATTCAGAGAAATCACTGGAACTAAAAATGAAGGGTTTATCCCAGAAATCTAGAGGGAGAACAACTCAACAGAACTAGTCTTACTTTCCATTGTTCTGTGGCTGCAACTAATAACAGCTCATGTGAAGTGCCATATATCCTCCTAATGATATAAAAAGAGGGAGAAAGATGGGGTTTTGCACTAAAAGGACTTGAAAGCTATTCCTAGAAATGCCTAGTAGGAAAAGCAAACCTTTTCTGAGCTACAATGCCAATGCAGAGTTCAACATGAGGAAGATTACCCTCATTTCAGACGTGAAGCATTCCATCCAATCCAACCCGCTAAACTAACCATACTTTCTATCTTATCTGAAGATGTAAGGACCATAAGCAAACCTACTCAGTTTTTTAGCTCTGTGTGCCCACTTACCACAAGCCTGAGCAATAAGCTTTGCCAAGAATTGTTCATTGCCATATTGTTTGCTCATGACTGACGTGTGCAACAAAGATGCCACTTCTTCAACATCTCGAAGGTTCTTTGCAGAACAGCACACCAAGTCTGGAAGAATTTCCAGGGCTTTCTTGCAAGCCTTTTCATATCCTTCAATTACCTGTGCAGAAACAGTAAGTATTTACTACAACAATTCATACTGCTTTTATCTGCTTTTCAAATAGCCACAAAACATTAACAGATGCAGAAGTTTACAAGGGAAGCAAGCAACCAAAGCAACAGAACACATGGTTCCCATTCAAACATCTTTATCTAAAAAACTAGGTGAGAAGAAGGCAGATGATTCACCCAAGAATACTGATCAGTGGCAATCTGGATTCAAGCTGTGTGTACTGTAATGAGAATATAACTTGCCTCCGAGACAGATAACCCCATCCTCAGAAGGTCTTCTGCTAGCTCCAGAAGAACTCCAGCAAAAACAAGGACAAAGTTTGTTCCATCTCCAACTTCTTGTTCTTGCATGTGTGAAGCCATCACAAGCATTTTCGCAGCAGGATGCTGGACCTTTAAAAGAAGTTACACATCTTGGTGACTAACTTCCCAACTAAGATTGCAGCTTCAGGCTTTTCTATGCATCTTCCTAAGCTCTCTTAATCCAAATTGTACCTAGAGATATTAAAAGTGCACAAAATTGGAAAAGAAAGCAGCAGAGATAATCTTAACTGGCTAACTTCCCTAGTAAGAAAAAGCACAAACATATATTCAAAGAAAAAAAAAATCAGAGAACTGAACACTGCTGCTACAACACGCATTAGACATTCTTGACGTTCGTTCTGAGCTACTTTTACAGGATGCAGTGGCTTCACAACTGAGCTCTGCAACAGGAAAACAGTCTGGAGTTTAGATCTTCAAACTGAATTCATGTAACATACAAAGTACACATCTGAATAACAGTTTGATTTTAAGGGGGGGGGTGTGGAAGGGTTCTGCTTAATGATTGCACTGCTTCACTGATCTTCCAAATAAATGCAATAAAACACTATATTCCTGAATATTTATACCTGACATTTTATATCAGAAAGTAACACGCAACACATATCAGATTAGGTCACTAGTATGCAGACTCTATTTTTTAAAAACCGAACTGAAGACTTTCACAGTTATTCTGCTCATACTGAACACCAGCACAATGCACTCAGTAAGGAAATATTATTTCTACCACTAAGTATAAAATTATGTAAAATATTATTCATATTGTGTCAAAAATATCAATTTGAAGTCAGAATAAGAATTAGGAGAGGACAGCCTCTTCATGCTTTTACAGTATTTACAGAAGGATGCTGCTATATCCTCAGATTCTTAAATTCAATTGATGGATTCTAAGCAGTCAGGAGAACATGGCAAACAATAACACCGGGAGATTAACTCAACAGCTATGTCATGCAGACTTCTCCAAACCACTGAATTTCTAAACATATCCTGTTTTAAACCTCCTGTTTTAGGGGGAAAGTAGGGAGTTATTAAACATCTACAACTATTAATACTGCTTCACAAAAGAATTATACTCTTCACTGTGGACCTCAAATTCAGTGAAAAATATAAATGAGTTCCAAAGCGACATACGTAAATCATCTGGCAGAGTGACATTTCCTTACTGACAGTCAGAACTGTAACAACCCATGAGCAGAAACACTGGTTCACAACTGACATTATCTGAAGCAAGAAAACTTACCTCTAGCTCTCTCAGGATAGTAGCAGCATCATTTGTAACAAAAAGCTTTTCCAGGTGGTTGATAACCATTTTGTTCATTCCTAAATGGGGAAACAAAACTAATTCATTCAAACCAAACAAACATTTATTATGCAAACAAAATTTTGTACACAGACACTGTTTCCTAACTTTTACATGTATCTTGCACATTAAAACATTAGCTCTGTTTATAACTTAAGAACTTTAAAATATTTTTGTGAAGTAACACTTGAAATCTGGGACATTAAGGAGAAAACAGTAATTTCTGAATAAGTGGTTTTCTGTTCAGAAATACCAGCACATTATTTAATTACATGATACAGGAGAATCTTTTGTTTCCATATATCTGATTGAACAAGATTATGTTTACTATCACTACCTACCATGTTATAATGTTTCCTTTTATTTTTATGCTTTTTCATATATTTTAAACCATGTTTCAAAGAGAACACAGTAACTAAACTACAAAAACCTGGCAAAAGCAGACACCGAACATAACTCAAAAGCTGTCAAAACAAAATCTGACTTCTGCAGTCACAAAGAAATGGTCACATATTTGCAGTTTTAGAGCAAGCCCAATGTGTTTCCCCAGAAACAAACAGCTGCTTCTTTGTCAAGGTATGTTTAGCCTCCAAACACAGCATTCATCTCAAAAATGCAGCAATAATTTTAGGATTTACCATTTGGTCCATATGCTGTACGGGTGGTTTGAGCAAGTTCTTTGCATGCCTGGATGTTTCTATACACGGCTTCTTCCAGTCCTGAATAATGCTACAGAGAAAAACGACTGATCAGAATTAGGCTAACCAAAAAAAGTGATGAACTAGTCATTTTTCATCAAAGCAGCGTCAATCTACTGAGTCCCTCAAAGTTCATTAATACACATTTGGTATTTCACTTATAGTTTAAACAGATGCCAAACCTTACCCAAAGACAGTGAGAATTACTGTGTACACCTTCTCAACTAGGCAGCTCAACAGGCACAAAAAGCTTCTAAACAGAAAATCTGAACAGTGACTTCACTTGCAGTGCAGTTTGCCTCCCCTCAGTCTTCCAAAAGGGTTTTGTGACATGCCAAAAAGAACCAGAAAATAACCAAAACCCAACTGGAGAGGGGCAAGGCTTTCTGTACATGCATCTTTATTCACACATTTTTGTATGCAACAAAAATCATTTAACTCAGTTCTATGTTCAAAATGTGCAGTTTGAAAATTCAGAATCAGAATGATTAAGTAAAATATCTGTGCTTGAGAAGGTGATCAGCCTGGCTTCAGTTTGGAAACATTAAGACAAGATGGGATCCCCAGAAAGAACATGAAGAAAGAAAAAGCAGGATAAAAAGTACTGTGCAGCCCATAAGAGTAGGGAGAAAAGCAGTAATAATGTTTTCCCTCTAAATACAAACAAAACATCGTAGATTTCCAGCTGCCTCATTGTTTTGCAGAAGACAGCTCTTGCTGTTTTGGCCTTGAGTTTTCTAACCCTGAGGCCAGCTTCCCTGTTCTGCCCCTGCCCTGAACATATACCATTATTTGGCACCAAGAAGGATTCTAAAAAGTAACACAAAGGGCTTTCAGAGCGGCTACCTCCACTCTTCTATTAAGCAGCAGCAAACAGAAATTCTTCCTATTTTCCCTGCTTCTTGGAGAGAGGGACTTTGGACAAGGGGGAATGGCTTCACATTGAAAGAGAGTAGGTTTGGTTTAAGTGTTAGGAAAAAATTCTCCCCTGTGAGGGTGGTGAGGCTCTGGCACAGATTTCCCAAAAAAACTGGATGCACAACCCTGGAAGTGTCCAAGACCAGGTTGGATGGGGCTTGGAGTTAAATGATCTTTATGTTATGGTCCCTTCCAATTCAAACTCTTCTGTTGATTCTATGAATAAAAAAGAAAAAAATCCACACCTGCTTGCTTTTTGTCCACTTTTCAAAGAAAGCTTCTCCTTTATTAAGGCACAGTCCTTCAACTCTACCAAACTCTTTATTATGTTAACGTTCAATACAGTGAAACGGGATTTATTGGCAAGGAAATATACAGACAACATTACATTGTTCTACATCGCTGACAAGGGTATCAGAAAAAAGTCACTTATGAACAGCTTCAGCTACAGGGCCCGGCTGAATGTTGCCGTCCAGCCTCTCTGAGAGCTCTCGGGACAGCGCGGGCACGAGCCGGGCCCTGGCGCAT
>WBMY01019150.1:0-23838 GCA_013397315.1 Donacobius atricapilla
CGGTTGCGAGCTTTAACCCATTACAACATCTAAAGCAGTTTCTTGGGTATCCGAATATCTGGATCTCCTACTAAGCAATGCAACTACTCACCTTTGGAAAGGCTCTCTATTGACAAGTAGATCAGCAAGAGTACCTTTGATTTTATTTTTAGTTTCCTTTATGCAAGACATAGGAGATATTTTTTCCATAATCAGCTCAGTGAATAATTCCTTCATAATAAACAGCCAAATACCAGAATAATTGATGCAGGAGGGTCTTAGCCATGGTGTGAGTTGATCACTTGATAACTGTTTCCTGACATATAGTGACCTAACATGTCCTTAACTATTCCCAACACAGGAGTTTTCACAGATTCCTGAGACAGTACTGTTACTGCCCCCCTCTCCTGCAGCAACATGGCTTGCCTGATTGAATTTTATATATGATGAAGTTCAACAAATCACCCTCTTTCCTAGGCAGAAGTTTCCCAAAATTTTAAAGATCCTTATTACATCACTTCTTTTTTTGACCTCTTTTTTAACTACAACACTCTCTGTCAAATTCTTTAAGCTGACTCTAAAAGTCATTATTTCTAGCTTGCTGATTGCTCCTCCACCCTCACCATATTTCTAGTCCTTCTCAATCAGCTCCTATTTTTATGGAAAGACAGCCCCAAAAACTGAACACAGAGCCAGGGAGAGCAGGCAAGTGCTTCATGTCTCATATTTGCAAGTGTGCCATCTAGAGTTTGAATTACACGTGTCTGTTTTCTCACACTTAATAGCTTCTTGCCTGTTAGTTTCAGAAGACGTTTTTTTCTCAAAGAGGGAAGAAAATTAATTCAAGAAGAACACTGCTTCTCTAGGGCAGTCCAGAAACCTAGCTAGTTAAACATATAAAAGTTATAAAACTATTGTTTTTGAAGGTGTCAACCAGAAGACTGTCTGTTTGCCTGGCATTACTAAGTCAGTTTCACAGCATCTAGGGCTTGATACCTACTGCTTTTATAAACTGTGTGCTTGAAGATGGTCCTGGAAGAATGGATTGTTTTGGCATGTTCAGCTACTGCAATGCCCTGAGTATTTCATCACTCACATTTCCAAGGGATCCAGCACGCTGAACCTCTCATTGTTTGTGTGTTTTATCTGCTGTTTGCGTCTTTGTGCTTTTTTTTCATGGCTTATTACCTCAGCCTCACTTAGTAGCATCACGAGTTTATCCTACAATTAGCCTAAAAATTGTAATAATTTCCTCCTCTCTGACACATGCACACTAGCTTCTCTGAGTCATCTGTGCCCTGTTTAGGGATTATGCCATCAGTGCTGTGTCATGATTAAGTGAAGAAGGGATCTGTTTCAGGCCAAGGCTGCTAAGTCACATTTTCTCTAAAGAGCAGTGGTGTAATTCTGCATTACAGTTTTAAGTAGCAAAGCTGATTTAAGATGCTTCTGACCATAGTGCCACCAGCTGCTGGACTGCTTATTTTACACCCCAGCAGACATTTTTTAAAAGGACAGTGGCTGATACTGCATGGGTGAGAATGAGAAGCATGCAGCGGGAAAAGGTGAACATCTTTGGCAATTAAACCACATTATGAAAATGTAACATGCAATAATGAGCTAGATACTCTGTAACCAAGTACCAGAAGAGGTCTCTTCTGGTTGTCTTCGATGATAAACTATGCTGTCATGTTTGTGAAATTCTCTCCATTATTATGTTGTAATTTAACTAGATAAGCAATTTTCTGATAGTCACACTAGGAAGTCTACTGGGAGCCTGCGTACTGGTGATCAGCACTGACTTCCAGAGTAGTCCCCTCTAAAGTCTGGAAGCCTTATTTTATTAAAAATAGGTATTTATAGATCTCAACAGACTGGGAATTATTTTATTCCCAAAACTGATTTGATAGGTGCTTTGAATGTTTCCTCTGGCAGTGATTTTTTTGCAATGTGTTGCTTACTCTTTTGATCTGATGCCAGCCCATCAAATAGTGGAGGGCTTGGTTACAGTTTTATTCTTGCTTCTGAATCAGGGAGCAGCAGAGGATTTCCTCCACAGATCGCTGAGTAGCTATTTTGTGTTGGGAAGTACAACTAAAATAGTCCTGATAGGGTGACAAGAGAACAAACAAGCCTCTGCAGGCTCCTTCATAAGGAATCCTGCCTATCCATGCAAATACTGGAAAACTTGAGGCAGTTTGTTTCTGGGGGCAGCAGTAGTGGAGTGGCTGGCCAAGTGTGACTGCAGGAGGCCACCCTGTCAGGAAGTACTGCCTGAGCATAAGGCAGTGACAGTCATGTAAAAGGGCACTAGAGAACCTGGCAGTGACAGTCAATGCTGTACAGCAGAGATTTTTCACTTTCCATGGAGGGGAAGGTTAATTTAGTGTTTGTGTATGTGATGGACAGGTAAACAACAGAAAAATCCAGTAAGCTTGACCACTAACATCCCAGTTTGTATCTTTGTATAGAAATGGAGGGTTTGTTTTTCAGGGCAGCTCTGAAATCCACATATTTTCACATGCATGAATCACATAAATGGCACCTTGCAGCCACAAAATAGCGGGAAACAACAAAATGCAGGCCAGGTTCCAAATTTGCTTACACACTGCAGAGGTTGTACATAAATGCAGATGTTTATTATATGCTTTTGTGTGAGGGCAAGAGGCCTTACTACCCATTCTGCCTAATGTGATATTCCATGCTCATGTCTCCTATTTCCTAATTTAGGGACTAGGTCAATCCATTATCAGCATATGTCATTTCCCTCAAGCAATCTTGTTAAAATTCAACTGGCCAAGACAAGCGTGTCTGTCTGAACAGCCAACTGACTAACTTCAATACTTTGCTCCTTAACTTGCTTCCTGGCACAGTTTGGGTATGCAAAAGTCATTATCCTGGCAGTCCGTACATTCCCTTGATGTTTGAGAACACAGGAATGATTATTAACTAAGGAAGGAGAAGGCCTCCTGAAGTTAGGATCGCAGCTATTAAGTTAGCAGACAGAACTAGTCTCTAGTGTTTTACCCTTCAGGTCTCTCTGTATTGTTAGGAATATTCTTAAAGATGGATGGAAGGTGAAAATGGATCTTTTTCAAGACCCAGTCCTGCTGTACACTTGGCCACCATCTTACAAACTAGATGAACAAAATAGTGGCCTATTAGATAAACTAAAAAGAAGTTAAAAAGCAATGTTCAGCCATTTAGATCACTTGAAGAGAGAACCTCCCCAGTTTGAAAGGCCTGTACCATGATCTTTAAATAGATGTTCAGTGCATTGTAGTCAATACTGTCCTTAAACAGAGACTGGAAACTAAATAATAATAAAACCATTGGACCAGCAGCTGTCTTCAAAGGGTGCCATTGACAAAGATGCTGGAGCATGAACGAAAAAGTGCTGAACAGGCAGCAAGCCGTGATTTACCATGAAAAATACATTTTATTAGCAATTACCAGATACTGACAAAGAAAACATGAAGTTTGGGCCTTAAAGGTCTCAGCAGAGAGTTTCACCTCTGACTTTACTGTGTGTAAGGTGCTCCTCCCTCTTCTCCCTCTGGCCTTACTGGGTGAAATGAGACATACCACACCATGGCCTTGGGACCTTGGTGCCAGGCTTAATTCACATCATAGCATGTCTTTGCTGAAAATGCTGCATGACTTTGTGTAGTTTTGTTTTCATGTTATGTAACAAAGTGAGTTTGACTTGTGAAATGCCCTCTGAACATGTCAGTAACATGCTCCGTTTTCTGGACTGTCCTGAAAGTCAGAGGAAAGTCTAACATGAGGAATCACTGGGAAACATTAACAGCAAGATCTACCTGACTATACTCATGTCTCTTAATTTCAGTCACTTTCATTTAATGGTTGAGATTTTGAAGCCTTCTGACATGCATTTTTATTATAAGTGCTGATTATTTTATAGGGACTAGTTGCTACCCCAGTTTTTTTTTCCCTTCCCAATACTCTTCCTGATGCACTGTTTTTTTTACTATTAGTGCTGTCATCACTGTTAAATCTGGAGAAAGGATAGTTTTGGTGGCTGTGGTTGTTGAGGTATTCATAATAAGAAAGGTTCTTTTGAAAGCAATGAGATGGTGTTCAAATTCAAGAGAAGACAAAGACCAGGGTCCTGAAAGGAAAATTATCTTAGTAGAAGTCAAAAATTTAGGATGACTACTAGAGGGGTGCATTCAAGAACAAACAGCCCTATAATGCTATAGGATGGTTAAGATTCAAGTGTTGGCTCAGAAGAGTAATACGGATGTAAGCAGTATGTAATCCAGAGCCATGACCAATTATATTTGAGAGGGACTTGCTTATTTTACACAGTTGTATTACATTTCCCCCAATCTACAGCACATCCTAAGGGACAAATCCTCTTCTACCAGCTGGTATATTGATTTACACTGCTTTCCTGACATTTGCACTCTTCGTCACAGGGACAAGTGAGATGGCTGAGGAATTTTGCAGAAGTGCAGGTTGCAAATTCCTTAGCATAGGACTGGCTGTGCCCTAATATGCATTAAGATTTTGAGGAGAGAATGGCCAAGTGGGGTGTATGAGAATAGTAGAGATTAATGAGATACCACCTCCATCTGCATCAGATAACACAGGTTGGAGGTCCGAGTTCTGCCAGTCTCTTCCATCCACCAAAGATACCAAGATGACAAGAAAATGCTTGTATTTGTAGTAGGCATACCTGAGCTGTGTCTACAATTTCTTGTGAAGGTATAACTGCATGTGTTCCAAGAGATGAGGAAGAGTATGAGAGTCATGATAATATTTTTAGACATTTTAGACATAAAATGACCTGAGTAATTTTAGGTCAATCTTGCATTGATTTGTGGCGAGAAGATGGAATGTTTAAAAGATTGAAGCAGAATTTATGGCAGTCAATAGGGCTTAAAATAAAATTGGTTTTGTCAAATGTACTTAATTTAATTGCTTTAGATCATGAGTTAGATTGATCAGAAGTATACTGGTTTTCTTGGACTGGACTTTTTTGGACACATGACAGTCTGCTCTGTTGCTTCCACAGCCTTGACCATGGTCTGCTTTAGGATTCTGTGGAGATTTCAGATATGGTCTGTAGTTTGGTAGCCTTTATTTGCAGCCGCCTGAGCCTTTGCATACAGCTGAGAGAGCTGCCTTGCCTGTAAATCACAGATGCCTTCCCTCAGAACCCCAGCTAGCTGGGCAGCCCTTTGAAGTACATCAAAACATAGCAAATTTTTCTTTAGCAACTATTATTCATGAAATTGTGGTATATTCTTCTGTCATCTAGCGTGGTAGTCTCACGATTAAATGGATGGTGAAAATGTGTGAGGTTAGGAAAGCACCATGAGAATGTTTTGGAGTCTGATCAATGGCCCTACCAAGGGAGATTTATCATCTTAGTGTCTAGCTCACTGTCATGGTACAGAAGTCCTTTCTGGGGCATTGTATCTAACTCTTTATGTTCTTATAATATATTCATGAAAATCATAATGAGAGAGCATAAAAGTCAAAGTGAGAAAATGTACACCTTGAATAATCCTATCAAGGGTTAAGATAAATAAAAGGTCAGTATTTTATGAGGAGCATGCTGGTTGGCTGTGTCTTTCTCCAGATGTATGTATATAGGCCTCAATTTTTAGGTTTCTGGCAGAAGCTACTTGGTGTCCTTTCATAGCTTCTGCTATTTTTGACTTGAATACACTTCTGAACTGATCAAAGCTATAGCAGTAAGCACCCACCAATAATTACAGAAGTACTCATCTTCTCAGGTCTGATTCTTGCCTGAAATGCCCAGGCTCATACTAAGATATGCATTATGTTAGATCCTCAGCTCTTAAGGTTTTATTTAGTGCTATTAGCTTATCGGGGGCTACAGTCATTAATACCAGTTTGATTTTGCTTATGAGATGTCATTCATGTCATTGCAAGGCAAGCACTTGAAATTCACTTATCTCTGGCATCTATATTGAGCATCAAATGGAAAATTTTTTAAAAGCAGATGTCATCTCTGGGGAACAAAAGGAATCCTTGACTTCCCTCTAACTTCAGTAAACTATTCAATTATTGTTTCATAACATGGCTGACTAGATTTCTTTGTCATGTGCCGCTGTAATTCAATGTTCAGATACAAACATGAAAAAAGGGAAATAAATAATGAGCCCTTTGTTATGCCCTAATCCTCCAAAGCATTTTTTAAACTGATACTTGGACTATACCTAATGCTTTACTACAGAAAAGAAACAAAGATATATGAGGACAGTCAGCTGTTCTCTCAGCTCTACAAGGCCAATATTTGACACAGACAGAGGAGTACAAACACACAGACAGTGCAACTATTTGGAAGAATAATCCTTTTGGAAGTGCAACTTGCAACTTCTATCTAGAGCATGAAAAGTGCTGTATTCCAATGAGATTCCTATAGATACTTGAGCTGATATATTAAGCTGATATTGAGCTGATATATTAACAACAGTTTTTAAGGGAGTAAGAAATAAGTACATGCCTACAAGTTTTACTGACTACAAATCTATTTGAAAACTTACCTGAATAGAAGGAGCCAACTAAATCAAGGGCCTGTAAGATTTTTGCTGGTATTGCATCCATTGCAAAATATTATGTGAAAAATCCTGTGACTTATAACACTGTCCTCTGTTCAGGATCTCTAAATCCTCTCTTATTTTTACTCCCTGTCATCTCATACTGCAATAACAATGAACAGATAGCTGAATCTGTTTAATAAATTGTAGTCTAAATTTTTTACTTATGTTGAGTAGGTATACAAAATGCATATTCATTTATCTGAACAAAATCAAAAATAGAAAATTCTACATAACACACTATCATAGAATTTGGTAATAGTTTGCTCTAAAGAGGACAAAATTATACACTTCTAAGGTCATCACATGTATTATCACTGGTCAGTCTTGCAAGATGCATCTTTATTCATTGTACTCAGGAGAGTGCTTGATTTCATTATGATAATTTTCTAACTCAGAATATATTTTGTACCTGAGCACTTTTTGTGAATAATTACAATATCGACTTATTCAAATCAGTGACTGTGTTTACGGATAGAAGAAGACACCACAAATAGCAGAGATTTATCATTCAGTACCCCACAGAGTGATTGCACATGGCCTCTGTGCTCTTTGTCTTGAAAGCACACTTGCCTGCTTGTCACAGCTGGCAGTCCTGGTCTTTCAGCCAGTGAGTTCAATGCTTAGTTCAGAGGCATGTTTTATTTCTTCAAAGCTATTAAAAGAACTTGCAGTGGTCAGTGATCTACCTGTGTATCACAGTCAGGTTCCTGATGGACAGCCCAAGGGAAAAAAGGCAATGGGAAGAGCTCTGCTGAACTCAGAAGTCTTTGTGTTGAATCTTCAGTGAGGGGAATGGCAAGAAAAGAGAAATGGCATACTAGTTCTAATTTTGAGTGAAGAAAGCAGGTTACTAGGTCATGCTAGTCAGCTATCTGATGGGAATTGCTCTTTCATGCTTTCTGGAGTTTCATACAGCTTTTTATCTAGGTTGTATGCACAATTCATGAGCAGCTGAGACAAATAAAGACAAAATTTAACTAATAAAATAAAAAAGACATCCAAATATCAAAGACTATATATAACACAGTATTAAGTAAAAAATAATAGATTAATACTATGTTAGCAGAGGCAGTCATTCACTGCTATTATTCATGGCTGTAGTTATGAATATTAATTGATCCAAATAGCTGCATCTGTAAATCAGACTATCTTTTAGAAAGGAATTTCTGTCTTCAAAGACTAAATCAGTATTCAGAGATTGTAGGGTGGAATCGGTAGGACAATAACCAGTGAACCCTCTTCAAGGTTCCTGAATTTTTACCTTGTGGTGGTGAAACATACTCATTTGTCTGGTCTTGGCTTATAAAAGTGGTATTAGAGGAGGAAGGAGAAAAAGGCTGTGAAAAATCTGAGCTTTCAAAAAACGCTCCATTACCGCAGAGGGAGGGAGGGAGGAAGGAGGGGATGAGTTAGGACTGTGGGGTTTGAGATACCCCTGTGTAGATTGCTGCAGACCTCAGAGTCCTCTGGGAGATTTGATAGCCAAAAAATTGCTCCACTGTCCTCAGGAGAGGCCGTGTCAGTGTATGTCTCTATGGAGCAGCTCAGGCAAGCAGGAATCTGCCTTAGATTGTGCCTAAAACATGTATGTGACTAATTATTGCAGAGTTGTGGGAAATTAAACAGCAATGCTCCACGGACAGCCCAGTTCTGCACACATAACAGGCTTTGAATTTGACTGATCCAAAACCAGCACAACCCCATCCCACTGTCTGCTTTAGATTCATATTTGTGGTTAGAGGCCCATTTAACTTATAATTTGATGGGCATCAAATAGGTGCCTTGGAACAGAACTCTATCTTTCATTTCAGAGTGAGCCTTTATAGCAGGGGAAAAAAAAAAAAAAAGAGACCAGAACCGCAACCTAAACATGTGCATTTAAGTCTTTGCAACTGTAAGCCAGCCACTTCAATGAGAGACTCATTAGACTCCAGGCCAAATTACCAGGATCCTAGAACCTCTACGTCTTTCCCCGAACAACTGCTCCATTACAGCTGTTATATATTAAAAGAGATATTGCAGAGACCTATCGAAAATGGAGGTACAGAACAAAGCCGTAGTTAAACAGCAATGTGGTGCTGTGAGCTGAAAAGCCTAGGTGATATGCACTGCCAGCCTAGGACAGGTGTTAGGTGCCTGTTCCTACTGTAGTTATCTGAATTTACTCCATGGACTTCGTATACAACTTTTGATTTTTATCTTATTGTCCTGGTTTTGGCCAGGACAGGGTTAATTTTTGCAGTAGCCAGGAGAGGGCATGGCCAGGACTTGGAGGTTATTCTTTATCACCTTACATCATTGTCAGAGGTAGGGGAAAGGGAGTGCCTTTTGAGAAGGGGCTCCAGCCAGCAGAGTGTTGCAGGCAGGCTTCAAAGCAATCATTTTGCGTGTGAATCACTCTCTCTTTTGTTTAACGCTCTGTTATTGATATTGCTGCTGTCACCATTTGTGTTATCTCATTGCTGTTTCCAGTAAATTGTTCTTATCTCAACCTGTGATCTCCATCTTTTGTGTCTCCAGTTCTCCTCACCAGTCACCCTCAAAGGGACAGGAAGGAAGAGGGGGAGCAAATGGGTGGCAGCATGGTTTTAGTGGGAGTATGAAATTGGAGAACACCATTCCTAAACCACACCACTTCTCGATAAGCTAGATGTGTCAGGAGTATGCCTAGTAAAAGACATGTGAAAGTTTGAGAGTTTGCTTTGCAAGCTGTTACATTCTAATTGTGATTGATTTTTCCAAAATGTATTTGTTTTTTAAGTATTTTCATACTTCACAAATGAATGACAAATATGTTGTTATCATCCACGTTGTTTCTCCCAAGCAAAGGACACTAAAACAGTATATAAACATTAACATTTGCATATAACATGCATATCCTACTGTGAAACATAGCCAACCACAGAAACATTTTAGGCTTGACCCCTAAGTCTTGATAAAAAGGTCCTATCCCTTCTCTAACAGAAGTAATCCCATTCACCTGACAAAAACAATGCCAGTTTAATATTAAATATTTGCTACCTAAAGTGTTTTTTTTTTTTTTGCATAAAATCTCGCTTTATTGCCATTTTAAAAGATGCTACTTCAGGAAATGGACTAAAGTAAAAATTCCATATTTTGGACTGCTTTATGAGTGTTTATTTTTGTAACTGTTCTGCTGATACTTTCTTGATTTATACTGTAGCATAGATATGAATGCAGCAGTGCTTAGGCAATACAGTAGTGGACATAGGATCAACAAAGACTAGAAGTATATCAGCATGATTTTCATGCTGTGAAATGAGAGTGCTTGCATGAAAGACATGGCAATATATTTTCTGAATATCTCTTTCATGTTTTAAGAGCTCTATGCTATTAAATATTCTCTTAAGAATATTTTATCTTTTTTTTTTTTGTATTCACTTTTAAATATTATGTATTTTCTTAAGCCTCTCAAAGCTTTAGGCAGAGAAACACAAGAGGGCACTTGAATCCATTTATTTATTAAAGCTGGTATCAAGCAGAATCCTCTCCACTACTCTGACCCCTAGTAGAGATAAACCAACAAAAATGTATTTTTAGCACTCGCCTTTCTTGCCCAACAGAACAAAACTGAGGACCATTTGTGAAAGTACTAGAGGTGGTGAACTAGAAAAGAGAGAAAACTGAAGAAAATGTGTTCTGTGCCTTGGGGATGGAATTTGCCTCTTGTTAAACAACTGGTGGTCACCTCTATTTAAACTGAAATACTGGGATCAAGCAAAGGTAGCTATAGGCAATTTGCATAAAACACCTTAAAGAAGGTTTTAGAAAATGATACTGCTGATTGGATGACTTGCTTGCCTTTAGGTATAAATCAGGCTGGGAGTACTAAAGTTCTGGAAAACAAATGTTTTTCTTAGGACTTTTTAATGGAATCTTCCTTAGGAACAAAGTTGATGCAGAAGGTCAAGTTACAGTCATTCTGCTGAGGAGTTTCTTAACTTTTGAGTTGGACCATGATTATAAAAATGGGTTCATTCTAGCCAGCGAGGTTATATTCAGCTGCAAAGTTTCTGCTACAGCTGTCACTTGATGAAGTAAAAAAAAACCAAAAAAAAAGCCCTGGAAGAGGGTGCAAGGATAATGGTGGTCACCTATTTTCTCAAGGACCAGAAGTTTCATTATTATACTTGTAATGAGGTTCTGTCAGCAGCACCACACAAACAGAAGATACCTGTAATGCACCAGAAAGCTTTATGGTCTTTGCTGGTTTTCAGTGCAGTGGATTTCACATGTATTTTAAGTTTTTTCTCTTTCTCATGCCCATTTTCTGTCTTTATTATGTTGGAGGGAATGGGGATATTTCAGGTTCTCTGAGGTTTGGTTGTCTTCCATTATGATTCTGTATGGCCAGGGATATTTTGCTGATAGCAATATTCCAAGTTCCCACCCTTTCTGTGTCCTCAGTGTCTCACTACAAAAACATGCTTTCCACATTAGTAGCTGGGCAGACTCATCTTCAGTATTGCTGTGGTTTTAAGCCCAGCTGGAAAAGAAACACCATGCAGCCACTCCTCAAGTTTCCCCATCTCTCTTCCCCACCAGCCCAGTGGAATGGGAAAGAGACTCAACATAAACCTTGTATGTTGAGAAAAGAACAATTTAATAATTAAAAATGAAATAAAATAAAAAGGAATAATAATGATATCATCATCATCAACAACAACAACAATAATAATAATAATAATGGGAAAAACCAAGTGATGCACAATGCAGTTGCTCACTGCCCACTAACAGATGCCAGACCCCCCTCCTGAACCCAGATTGGCCAAGATTCTGGATGACTCCCCCAGTTTATGTACTGGGCATGACGTTCTGTGGTGTGGAATATTGCTTTGGCCAGTTTGGATCACTTGTCCTGGTTAAACTCCCTACCAGTTTGTTGGGTTTTTTGCATACCTCCTCACTGGCAGAGCGTGAGACAAGGGTAAAATAGTCCTTGACTTTGGATAAACACGACTTAACAAAACACCAAAAAAATCAGTGAGTTATCAACACCATTCTCATTCTGAATCCAAAACACAGTCCTGTAACAGCTACTGAGAGAAAGACTGCAGCTGAAACCAGGACAAGTATTTAGTTGCATAGCTACCTGCCACAGTGTGTTGCATGCCTTGTTAGGCCGTGCTGCTGAGGGCTTTTCACCTGAACCCAAAATCGCTGGGCTCAGGCCTCCCAGAGGCAGGGTGCTTTTCTGCCTGGATAATACCACTCACTCCTTGTAGACATATTACTGTTTAGCAGTTTGATTTGATTTATTGACAAGAAAACACTGAGTGTTTGCAGAATAATTTTACCCTTTTCTTTCTGCTTTCCAGGACCTACCACACAGTCAAAGGTTATTTTTAGGTACAGAAGGGAAGACAATGTGACAGGAGCTCAAAGGAGCTGGAGGCTCAATTGCATAGGATGCAATGGATTTTCTCTCAGTTCTCATTGGTATTGCTAGTTGCTTGGCAATGGGTGAACAAATATGAAAGTGATATAACACAAGCTCTTTCTGGTTTAGATTCCCTAACATTGTACTTACCTAATTTGTTGGACATGTGCTTGATGTATCTTGAATACGAGTCTATTCCTTGAGGAGCTTGTTTCCTTAGTTCAAACTGCAGAGACACATGAAGGGACTGTTTGAATGATAAAGGCTGCCACCTTTCAGCCAGAACTGCTGGCTGAAAAGATGCGATAGCACAAACCTAGCATCAGCTGTGTTGAAGTTGCATCATATATCACAACAGCAATACAACATGTACTATATATGACTGTGTTCTGCACCTTGAATATTAAGCAGTACATAGTATAGTCAAATAAAACTATAAGCCAACTTGTCTTTTGACAAGTTTTTTCATCATCACACAGGAAATAAAAACAACAGGCATACATGCAAGGTACCAAGTATTTTATTTTTCAGAGATGAAAATTTCAGAGAAACTGTTGTTACTTTTTTTAATAATTAGCTCTCATATGTAGTAAAACATCTCTTTGTATATATTTATAACCATCTGTAGAAAAGATGCTAAATTTCCTAAGGCACAAAATTGACCTGAAAAATTCTTTTTAGCCTGTAAGAGTCAATCTGGTTTAATTTTCATTGTTTATGAAGTGAGTGGCCAAGATAGAATCTCTAATGACACCTCACAAAGATGATAAACGTACACCTGGAAAGGAATAATTTTTAGATTTGTATTACTGAAATTAATTAGAGTTCCCATGGTACATGGGGTGTTTTTTTAAGCATTCTGAACCTGTCTGAAAATCTCCTAGAGAGCTAATTAGGGCTGAGCTGCCAAAGGCCATAGTGAGGGTGACAGAGGCATGACCCATTGAAAGGTAAGGTTGTGTTTGTTACTATGGAATATTTCTCAGTGTACAGTTAGGTTGAAAACCAGTTAATATACCATAAGTCCTGCATATATAATACAAGCATACACACTGTATATCACAGACACACAGAAAATATGGTACTGCATATATTTACTATATATGATATAGTATTTTAGCTGTAATGTCACTGTGCTATTTTAGTGTCAGACAAAAAAGAAGCAAAAAACCCAAATCATTTTGTAAACAGCTTTTGTAATGCAGCACATTTATTTGGCTCACAGATCACCTCAGCCAACTCTCACAGCTACACGGGATTAAGAGAAGTTGTGAATCTAGGAAAATACTGTTGTAGCAGGGCATATTCACAGATTATATTAACAGCAGACATATGTCTGAATGTGTTCACATTTTCATGCTGGTGTTAAAAATGGCTGGCATGTATTAGTTATTAAAATGTTCCTAATTTGTCTTGTCTTGAATTAATTATAAAATATTAACCTTGGTTCATTATGAAAATGTATATATGAAAAGTTTGTGAGTAGAGGTATAACTTGGATCAGTGGTAAAATATTTGTATTTAGATATAGCTGCTTTCCATTCTCCTTTGAAAAGAGGATGGGATTGCTTTTCTCCATACTTGACAAGAAGATGGACTCTTACTCATATAAAGCACTCATGCTTTGAGATCTAGGAGTCATGGCAATTTGCAAGTGATGAGGGCAATGCTTGCTGATGCCTGCCTTTACAATCCATGCAGATTTGTGTTTTGCCATTCCTTTGCTGTATTATCAGCTGAACTGTTGCTCCAATTTCCCTATAAAAAGCCAATAGGCTTTTTCTCCACTTCCAGGGGCTGTTACAGCTACTCTGCAGGAGAACTTGAGGCTTTGCTGCGTTAACGCAGTATTATCAGCGGGGAGGAGGCATGCTAAGGCCACCCCTCTGTTTTGCCTTTTGCTTATCTCTGGCTTGCTCTAGCTTGCCCTTTCTAGTAGTTGCAAACCGTCAGTTTCATTGAAGGGAGACAGTGAAGTTTGAGAGGAAGGCGGAGAACAGCTAAAAGGCCAGGGACCAGCATAGCCAGCAATTGCGAAAAACTAATTTATTTCTCTGACTCTCTAACCAATGAGCTGCGTAACCTTGAGGAGGTTGCTTTTATCACATAGCCTCTGAGACAAACTAGAAGAGAAGGGGGCTGCAGAACTGCTGGCTGAAAAGATGCGATAGCACAAACCCTTGAGCAGAGCAATGTGATTGCTATCAGGACACTCCTCGGCAGTAGACACCCCTGCAGATTGCTGCAGTCGGGGGTGGGAAGCGAAGAGCTCAGAGCAGGACTCGTGTTGGGTGGCTGCAGCTTGCAGCAGTGCAGCCCCGTGTCAGCGGGGCTTGGCAGGGTGACCTGTGGTGAGCAGCTTCCCTTGCCGAGGAGGTGTACCGCGGGTGGTACAATTAATTATGTCCAGGCTGATTGCCGCAAAGCAATAGGCTTAAAAAGCAGAGTGCTGATGTGTACTAACATTCCAACAGCTTTGCCACATCTGAGAATTGCCTTTAGTTGACACAAGTGCCAAGGGTAACAAGCTGACTGCTGCTTTTCACTTTCACTGGGGTATCCCTGAGCAAAGATGATTATTAAGACAATCACTTTTGAGTGTCACTTTGACACCTTTTGAGTCGCCTCCCTGTGAGACCTAGGGAGCAGGCAGCTTTCCTCTGCCTGGCCCTGCAGCCATGCCCCACTTTGTGCACCCTCTGGTGCTGACACGGCAGTCAGCAGAGGTTTGCTTCCTCTGGAGAAAAGCCATAACCTTAGCAGCTTGGCACACTCCTTTAGGATTCCCTGGAAGACTGAATTTGGGCAGATGACACCGCTATTAGCTTTTAGCTAACAAAATCAAAGTGCTCCTAAATTATCTTCTTGGTAGCAAGGCCATGTGAATGAATTCATGTATCAGAGCTACACTTTTCTTAAAACCCAGAGGAGGAATCAAAATCATACTGGCATCATCCTCCGGGTGTCAGGAAATCCAGCCAGACTGAGGAGGGCATACCTGGCCCTGGCCCTCCCCATGGGGTAGAGGGCAAAGGGGCCAGCAGAGCCAAAGGGAGAGTTGTGTCATGCTCTGAAGGTCTTTAAAGGGTTCTGGTCCTGTCTCCTAGACTGCAATGGTGTATTTGCATGGGGACAGCAAGGAAAACTGTTGGTGCAGGGGAAACGGAGGGGCAGTGGCTGCAGCAGCACACTCCCACACACCTCTTGGGGGGTAAGAGAAAAGAAAATGACAGTACTTCCTCTGTATGGAGAGACAGCTACTGAAGTCATTGCTACCAGAAAGTCAGGATCTGCTGCCTGAAAAACAGAGAGCAATTTTACTGGTTAATGAGTTATTAACAAAGCCCTTCAGATGCTGATTTTTCCTCCAGGGAAAAAATAATAAAATGAAATAATGCAAAAATACCTGCTCTGAGAAGGATGTCCTGCAGTCTTAAGGGATATCGCAAAAGGATAACAAAGGGTCTTGACTGTCTTGCAGTTATGTTGGCAACTGGGGAAAACACTATGAGAGCTGCAGGCACCAGCCATCAAATGGTTGGAGCACTCGAATTGTGCACTAGATGTGAGCGTTTTGTCATATTTGTACAGAGAATCAACTTTCCACAGGCATATATGTGAAGACAGCCTGTGGTTCCCAGAAGTTTAGGAAAACCTGGTGTCTTAACTCTTCACAGCATTGCTCAGAAATTCAGAAAAATAAGATATTTTCATTCCTTGTTCGCAGTTTCTTCCTGCTGTTTGCAGTTTCTCCCACATATATTCCTGATCTCTCTCATTTTTTCTCTGCCACTGGTGGTAGGCAGGTTACATACAGAAGAGCATTTTCCAGTACATGAATAATACTTTCTTCAGCACACTGCTGAGTCAAAGCCAGCACAGTAGTGTTCATTGAAAATGCTGGGGACCTTTGCTGGTTATTAAATATATATGCATGCCACTCTAGTGCCAGTGGGCTGCTGCAGTTGCTGCCCAGACAATACTGTCCTACCAGGTCAGCTGGGAGCCTGGAGAGCTTTGTGGGGGCTTCATTAGTGCTGAGCAGTACAGTGTGTGTGCTTTTTGTTGTTATGCTAATGGTTATTTGTTTAAAAGAACAGCTTTTGAAAAATAAATTTTGTAAATGGGGGTTTAATTTTGTCAGGATTGCTATTACCTTCTGTGTTAATTGAGTACTAACCAATTCTGAATAATATGCTTATCGGCATTTGTCTGCGGAGTGGCAGGGCTAGAAATGCACAGGGCTTTGGCAGGATAATAACTGGGTTCTTGTGAGTAAGGCTTTCCACCTGCTGGTGGGTGTCCTGTTCTAGAGGGCTATTTCTTACTGATGTGCCACTGAGCATTGTGAATGGCGGCACTTAAGCACTAAAATAAACTTTAATTTGAATCATCAGAATCCTGTTCAACTGATACCACATGGGCAGTGAAGGTATAGCAACACAAAACCTGAATGGCCAACACTTGAAGTGGGAACTGACCACAAAGACAGATGTCCCTTCTCACACAGAAGCCCTGCTGCATGGCTCATCTCGGACAAATAGGTTTCAAATACACTACTCAGAGCAAAACATAAGGTGTGTGGTGGAATGGTGCCATACTGATGCAGCACAAACTTCTGTACATGAAAAATTCATCTCAGAAATTGAATTTTTCTGGCTAGTTCCCAAGTAATTGTCTTGATTGATTGAAACAGCATTGCTTTTCTCTAAATAAATGTTTTCCATAAGTAAGTTAGATAAGTACTACAGGTCTCACAACTGTTGGGTTCTTAAGCTTGGTGTTTTCTCAGTCTCACTGAAGTTTTGTTTATGAAGCCTATCATTAACTTCTTGTGATTCCCTTACATCACTGGTGTTTCCAGGAATGTCCTGTCCATGTTGTTCTGAGTCAATTCTATAGTTATTGCAGTGAGCTGCTCAATGAGCGGTGAAGGGAGTTTAAACTTTCCATTTTATAATGAGAGGAGTATAATAAAAAGCATCCCTATAACCTTTTGTATGAACAATGCTTGGTGACATTCTGAGGAACCTTCCTGCCTCGATTTGCCTCTAAATCCCAAGGGGTCACCTTGTCTGACCCAAGTTCCTGGTAGCATGGTAGGGGGGTTTATGATGCTACTTGCAGAGAAATAATTTCTTTTAAAAGGCTCAACAAAATTATGAAGAGAATCATAATTTGATCATAGTTGATCAGACAAAATCACCTACTTAAACTACATCAGTGAAGTTTAAAGGAGAAGTCTTGTGTGGAGACTGCGGTGTTCATGGCAAGAAGCACTAGGAATATTCTGTTTATGATATGTAGCTGTGTAACTGCATCTGTTTTTCTCACCATTGAAGAGGATTTAAATACAAGGAAATTGCCTTTAATGCAACCATATACTTTTGATTATGCCCTGAAGTTCTTTTAGTGTTGTGGAAAATAGTATGCAGATGTACCCTTTGCAGCTGATGTAAGATGATGTGTCAGTAAAAAATGAAAACCAACCAAAAAACCTAACCAACCTACCAACTGAAAAAAACCATAAAACACAAAAGAAGGCATTTGACTTTGGATTCATACAAATATTCAAAAATTATTCAGTATAAGGATGTAAAAAAGGTCTTCACAAATACCAAATATCATTCCTTTGGCCAAACATTAATGTAAGCAACTTGCCTATCATACAACTTTTTGAAATCAGTGTTGTTAGGTTGTCTGTGGGGCAGCCTAAGAAGCAATAAGTGCAAGATAAAAACAGAACATGAGAACTGCTGAAAAGGTCGGACTCGCATTGCAGGAAATATATTGACTCAATGCATACTTTTAGATTTGGAAATGTAACTTAAAATTCACAAAAGTATTCTTCAAACTGGAGTAGTTTCCTTCTTGCTTCCAACTCTGTGCACAGTACAGGAAAGAGGGATGTTTCACTTTCTCTGTCTTTCTAAAGAAAATCAAACTGAAATGCATAATTCTGACCCTCTGCAATCAGCAAGTACTCACATTTGGAAAAAAATGGGGAGCTCTTTTGATTTACAGTCTGCATGTCACATTAGCAACTCCAGCAGATGTTGGGGTATTTATTAATGTCTTCCATTATAATCACACCCATTTTATCATTTTTTCTGTATTTAAAGAAACTCTGTGTGATGAAAGCTGAGTATTTTTTAGCTGGAAATATGGTTAAATGTCACATAATAATATCTGAAATCCGTAAGTTATTTACCAGAGTAGGATAAAGAAATAAAGATTGTATATGAGGAAATGAGAGAACACGAAATTTAAGAAGAAGAAACAAGAGTTTCAACAAAGCAGCTACTTCAGGATGATGATCCTTAGCAATTTGGGTATGTTTTCTCTGTTTCATTTGTCTTGAGTGCAAAATGGACAAAACTCCCTACTTTTATAAATCAGTACTGTAGGTATTATTGGTGAAATGTCTTGGCACTGTTTCAGAAACTTAAGACAGAAATCTGTAGAATACATGCATATCTGAAGGCCATTTATTGTAATGAACAGGACTATAATCAAAGTTCATTCTCAAACTAAAATCTGAAAAGATAAAAATGAGTGAGTCTTAAAAGTGCCAAGGAATACAAATCAGCATATGTTGTAAATAGTTCAATTGTATGGTTATTTTTAGAAAATAATTTGACACTGTAGTAATAGTAATGAGACTGTTTGAATGTCAATAATAAATTCTGCTGAATAACCCTAGAATAAAAGATTGTTTTACTAAGAACTTAGTGTGCTTAAGTTTCATATACAAGATTGTATATTTTGTGTATTCACCAGTAGTATTCACAATATAATCACAGACTGTGTCTGTCAAGGAATGATTTGGAGATTCTTCTGTAAATCAAGGAAGAATGGAATTGAACTTATGACACTTCTAGATCTGCATGCCAGCCTTTACAGAGTCAGCTTTGCCTTTGCCAAAACTTCTCTGTATCCCATGATCCTCATGTCAAGAGTAGACATCAGACCTGAAGACTTGTCTCACCTGACTATAGGTCAGGGCACATATAAAAAACACAAATAAGAAGAACTACGAGTTGAAGCATAGCATTTGTAGTAATGTTCTGTCAGTACAGCTCTGTGCTAAAACAGATTTCCTTTGTTACAATTTCCCTTTGAGAATAAAATTTCAGCTGAATTACTATGATGCAGATAAATGACATTTGTTCTGGTCCCACAACACGTTCTGAGTAGTGGGGAAACATGATTTGGCAGATTCAAGAGAACCCAGCCTGTGTCTTCAGACCTTTGAGACCTTGACCTTTTTCATCAGTTGGGTGAACATTTGCATGATTCCAGGGTTAGAAAGTTTGCTTCTTATGCCTTAGAGATTTCTCACTGCAAAGCTATCAGTTGATTGAGTGATCTCTTTGGTCTGAGACGAGCTCTGTGTTCATACCATGCTAGGCACAAACAGCACTTGCTGTTTCCCTGGAAAGAAAAAACCTCCACAAACAGAATATAATCCATCTGCCTATAACTTTTCAGCTACCCCCTTCAGTAACTACTTGTTCCAGTCTCTGTGGTTGACTATAGCAAGTACTGGATATCCCGTTTTGCCCGTCTGTCTCCTGATCCTACAGACCTAGGGCAATCGTGTCCCATAGTATCACTGATATGAATATACAGACTTTTGGGAAAGTCTGATGATTAATTTTCCTGTTACAATCTGCCTGAGATCTATTCTTTTAGGAATACTTGGGGGTCAGGAGGACTGGCTGACTCATCTGTAGTTGCAGTTCTATTTATACAAGGTTAGTACACAGAAAGTGCTGGAAAATTCCAATTGTCTGTCTCCTGAGCAAAGTCAAAACCCAATTGGATTGTCACAGACAGCGACCATAATGCAAGCCTAACATACACAGTCCACTGTGAGTCAACTGTGTGTACATCACTGCTTCCATTTAAAATGCTTATGGTTGATAAATCTAATGATGATAGACTCAAAGCAGCCCATATAGTATCTGGAAGCTGCCATCAGTTGCTTTCTTGTCACAAGTTGAGCTGATAGGATCCATTTTAGAAAATGTTATCACCAAACTCTGTATATTTCATCAAAACCTCATGTTATTATATAAATGATGAGCAAGTCTCATTCTCCAGCTGTATAGTCTTTTGGCAAATTGAGATCTTCTAATTCATCTAAATATTCAGACCTCAGAATAGCACAAAGACAGCACTTCTGAGGATAACTAATGATATTTCACAAAATTCAAATTCTGGCCATCTACCAGCATTCATTTTGCTAAATCTAAGTGCAGTGTTCCTTCGTGAGCTGATCTGATCCTAAAACTGAATGCAATTAGAGGCTTGCTGAATAGTATACCAGAAATCAAGATCTCTCCTGACTCTGTAAATATTTCAGACTCATTCTAAGAGGAGAAAAATAAAACCTTAACTTTTGTTGCCATGTCTAAACTTACTGTCAACATCACAAGTTATAGTGGAATAAACAATATGTGAACTTATGACCTGCCAAACACTGCAATGTAGATTCTTCCTTACTTAATGATTAAAAAAGGGAAACTTTTCTATTTGTCACTATGGAGTAACCTATTGGAAGCTATCTAGCACTTGTCACTGTGTAGGGTATGTCAAACAGCTGCTAAACAGCAATTTATTAGGTGCCTGTACACTGTATTTCTTTCTTTTGGAAATGGAAAAGAATGTGTCTTGCAGACACATAGCCTGGTAGCATTAGCATGCTGTAAACTAGGAGTTCCCAACGTCTTCTTCCCTTAGGTAACACATTCAGCAGCAACTGTGGTCATGCATGGAGCCTATCATTCACTGAACTTCAGCCTGGGTGTGTGCCAGGCCTCTACCACTCTGGAGTGATGTATATACTGCAATCATTTCATATACTGCATGTCCTGGTAAGCTTCCTTCATCACAAAACAAACAAAAAGATAACAAAAAAAAATCAAAAGAATTTTGCAAATATAGAGCATAGTGGTTATTATTAGTCAGTTCAAAGTTGATTTACAAATGTACTCCTTATCATCGGGGACTTTTGAAAGCATGTTTGGGTGAATTGAAAAGTTTCAGCCAACAGCCGTGTGCGGTTTCTCTAAATCCGAACCTTTTCTCTCAAACCCAATTGCTTTATAATTACAGTGGCAATGACAGCCTCATTGCTTTATTGTTCTTCCCCTAAAAATACCCCTTTGAAAAAGATTTCTTTGTTGTGTCACCTTTTTGGCCATAAAACTAAGAAGCTTTCATTTGCTATGTTTTGGTAGGAATATAGGAATCTCCCATTAACTTCCTTGTCATTTGCTAACCAGTGGCTTCCCCTAAACAGCATGGTCTGAGAACCTTAGAATCACTTTATCCTTTGGAATTTGTTTATTTTTGATGGAATAAATGTGCAAAACCCAGAAGCAGGGTATTCCTAACAGAAGAAAATTTTGCCAATTTGGTGAGGCTGTTCTCTGTATTTCTGCTCTTCACAGGTGTGCACAGGGTTCCTGTCTGAGCACGGGAAGAATCAAACACCCAGATCTCCAGCGCTGCCTCCAAGATTTTGGCAGCCTGAGTCAGAAGGGTGTTTAGTGCTCTTGCAGTAGCAGAGGTTTGAGGGTCTTTTCCTCATTTGTTTCCAAACTGTCTTTCTCAGCATTTTATATGTCTCATAAACATCTGTAAGAAGAGGGAATCCAGAAAGCCACTTTGCCTGTGAAATGTAAATTCATACTCAGGCATTCATGTTTGGGTCAGGCACATGCACTCCGTGTTTCAGCTGCTAAAGAATGGGTAATGGCCACGGCAAAAGCCATCCCTAAGAACTGCAGAAATTAAGCAAGGCTATACTTGTCCTTGGGAGTCAGGTAATGCAGGATCCAGCTCCACTGTTGGTTCTTTAGAGCTTCCTCTCTACATGGCTGAGAATAGCTGCAAGACCTAGGAAGGAAGCATCCACTGCATGGAAATCCTCAGTGTTTGCAAGAAATGTGTTAAGTGTAAGCTCTGCTTGCTGCTCTGCTTGCCAGTCTTTACCACTTCATTCCCAGCCTGAAGTGACAACAGAGAATCTCACTTGGATCTGACATCTACATGATTCTGTATTGAGAAAACTTTCAGCAGAACTTTTTTTCCTTTGTTTATAGCATTAAAATGTTCTGTATCTTCTACCCTGCTGAAAGCTGCCTGCTTTCATTAACAATGCAAAAATTTAGAACATTAGCAGCTGCCCTCCATTCTTTTATGCAATTCCTTACTACTTATTCAAGACTAGTTGTGCGAGTTCAGCTACTGGCAAGGACAGCATGGGGGATTAAACAAGCTCAGGGAACCAGTGCGCATTCAAACCCCCAGCAAGAGGGTCTATCTGGGCAACATGAGCCACTTTATTGGTCCAGTTAAGGGGCTATATGGAAGAAAGGAGTTGTGAGTCACCAAAAGAATTGTTTGCCATCCTTATTTGGACAAACTTGGACAGAAATCAGCCAGTCGGCTCAGAAGCTGGCAGGAACATGCGTGCAGGCACACATGCACTGAGGAAACGAGTTAAAAGGAAGCACTTCAAAACAGGGCAAACCCAGGAAAACATTTTCAACCTAAGAGCTTATTAGATGGAGTAGGCATCTAGCCAAATCATTAGGGAAAGGTGAGATTAGTGCAGTGGAAGGCCTGTGTCAAGTCTATGTGTTTCTACAGCTTACAGTCATTCCCTGCTTATATTTTTCTAGACCCGTCCCACAAGAATAGTTTTGTACAAACACTGAGAGGGAATAACTGTCCTATAAAGCTAAATTGCAGATTTCTCTGGTCATATATTTCTCTACAAATACCAACCCAATACTTGAAGTTTTGGACTCAAAATTATTATAATCAGGTTAAAGAAATTAACTGAAAGGGGAGATTTATCAAATTTTAAAAATGCCTAAAAGGAAAAGGAACTGTACAACACTTCACTCACTCCATAGTGTCTGATTTGCTTGTTTTATTGAATTGTCACCAACAAGGACATTAGTGTTCTTACTTGTGTATGTCACTGCTGTTTTAACAATTTAGATGACTCATCCTGAGGAAACAGACTGAGAGACATCTACTAAGCTTTATATTGCGCATTGTTGGGAGCCATTTAGGTTTTCCAATTTAAAATGCAACAACAGGTAAAACATATTTTCAACTGTCCTTGAAAGGTGTGGGATGGGAATAGGTGGGTGACGGATCGAACTAAAGAGAACAACTCCGTTATCGAGATAATGGAAAAGGCTTGGGGTTTTGAATGTGAGACATTCAATGAGGGGCAGAATATACTCAATTTAATTTGACTTCAAGTGAATAAAGATACACAGAGGCTTGTCTCCTAACTGGGGAAAAGATAGAGAATTTGTCTCAGATCTCTCAGAATCTGATAGTGCTATACACTAGAACTGCTGAATAATATTATTGGGGTCTAAAATGGCACTATGTCATTGGTGTTTTAAGCTGCAGTTTAAATAGCAAAGTCATTTCTAATTTGCTACTATTTTTCTTATCACTGGTTTATAAGTGTGGGGGAAACAGGTTCTTCTAGACTGCCTTTTGCACAGTCTCTCTATATATGCTTGCTTAGAATTTTTTTTTTCTTTATTTTTTTATTTTCTTCTGATGGTATCTGATATCCTTGGCAGTGGGTTTCTTAAAGTATATTCCATACTTTTTTTTCTTTTTCTCTTGCCCTCTGGAGAGCTATGAACATCTTGTGTGGTGGTTTGGGTGGAACAAACTGATGGTTGTGCCATTTCCCCATCACCTGCCTGCTAAATACATTTCAAACCTTGAGTTCACTGTTGTTAATTTCAATCTCTTCCATTTTCTGTATTTTTGGGCCTGTCCTAGAGTGACTTCTTATCTCTATATCGTCAA
>WBMY01019161.1:0-16324 GCA_013397315.1 Donacobius atricapilla
CCCCACCTTCGGCCGCGGCAACAGACCCAGGCCATAACTTAAAGTATTTTAGAAAAATAGGACTGGGCCTTTACCTTTCAGCATCTTTTAGGAGAAATGAAAGTAACACTCACTGACATGCTAATAAAAAAGCAGCCAAAATGTTTAGCTTCGCAAGAAACTGTAGACAGTACTATTTTCTTATGGAGTGGAGAAAACTAGGCTGTGATTTCCTTCATTTTTTAATCTAAGAATAATAAGTTTCCTGTGTTTTAATTTCTCTTGTAGAAAGGAAAAAAAATAAAAAAAGCCTCTCTGCTGTTCTGACATTCAAAACCCATTTTTGGCAGAAATTCAGGTATCCACTCCACAATGGTAGTCAGATATCCTGGAACACCCAAGACAAAAATAAACTTTTCAGTGTTATTGTGCAGAATAACACTTTAAGGCCTCTGTGGTTGGTTGAGCTTGGCTGGACACCGGGTGTTTACTGCGACATTCTATCACACCCTCCCCTCAACTAGACACAGGGACAATGTGCAGTGAAAAGCTCTTGGCTTGAGATAAGGACAGGAGATTACTTACATTTTACTGTCATGAGCAAATGGACTAGACTTGGGGAAAATAATTTAATGTATTGCCAACCATCTGTAAGAGATTAGGATGAGGGGACAAAACATCTTCTGCCCTCCCTTCCTTCTTCCCAGGTTCAGCTTCACCCTTAACTCCTGAGTGGTGCAGGGGCTTGGGGAATTGGGTGACGCAGTCAGTCCACAGCACTTAATCTCTGCTGCTCTTTCCTCCTCCAGCATGGGGTGTCTCTCCCAGGAAACTATTGCTAATGTACTTGTCCAGCATGAGTCCTTCCCGCAGGCTGCAGCTCTTCCAGAACAGCTCCAGCGTGGGTCCTTTCCATAAGAGCAGTCCTTCAGGAACACGCTGTTCCAGCGTGGGCCCTCCACATGGCATGGCTCCCACCAGAAACCCTGCTTCTCCATGGGCCACAGCGCCTGCCAGGAGCATCCTTTAGCCTCTCTTAAATTTGTTATCACAGTGGTGCTACCAGTGTCACTGCTGGCCTCAACCTTGGCTGTGGGCAGGCTTGACCGGGAGCTGAGTGAACCTGGCTGAGTGAACTGCCCCTGCTGGGGGCAGTTTCTGATGCCTTCTCACACAAGCTACTCCAGCAGCCAAAACATTGCCACATAAACCCAATACAGCCTCCACTAAGAATTTCTGTGGAAAGAAAAAGATCTGAAAAGCAAAACCCACAGATTTTATCATAAATATGGATAGTTATCTCACATGCAGACAGTTACATTTATTTGCATTTCCAGACATCTAAGTGGAATTGAAAAAAACCTTCCAATGAAATTATGAAATATGATCCATCAGACAAATACTTGCTAAATCCTTCATGTATATATATATAAAAAGCCTATGATGCATCATTTTTATTAATGATAGTCAGACTGACCCTGGAGTATGGTCAGGAGTTGTTCCCAAATTTTATGATTCTACTTTTGGGATACAAATAGACTTTAAAAAGACTGTTCAGTTTCATGCTAGTTACTGTCCTTACAGTGTGCATTGATCCTGCATGGACACAAGGGTGAATTTCTATTGGATTGGTTAAACTCTGATAGAGTTTTATGCTGACAAAACGTCGTGGACAATGACCATTTAGCACGATTGAAGATTCAGGACATAAAGGTGATAACAGTGTCACTACAAACACCCTTTGGCATGAGCACAGTTGAGAGACAGGACAACAAATATTGGCAAAATTCACTAAATTAACATCTTCAAATAAAACTTAAGAGTATGATGTAAGGTTTACCATTCTCCCTATCCTTTTTGCTTCTTTTCATTAATTTTTAATTTTTTTTTCCTATGATTTTTCAACTTTCCTTCCCTCCCTTTGAAACTTCTAGCCTTTCATTTTTAAGCCTCAATTCCTTATCAAGTTCTCTCTTCTACATGATAAGTCAGCATGTTCCTTATCCATCATCATTAAAGCATTTGTATTCAAATGGCTTCCCTGACCAAAGACAGTCAGAGGCCATAATTACCTCTCAGTTCAAACAATTTTTCCAGTTTCACTACTTCCTTTCTTCAAGAAACTGGGCAACTGATATACTGATAGTTAATACTACTACTAATGATAATAATGACAACATAAGAAAATTCTACTTACATAGTTTGTATAAAGGCACTTAAAAATGTTCATATGGATCTCTTCTAAATATCTGTTACAGTGAAATAAAGTATTAGTATTAATAATTATTAATATTATTATTATTAGTGGTAATATTGAAGAGTGATTGAGGAGAGAATCCAACCACGATTCCCAGCAAGATATCCCAACCAGAATATCCAACAAGCTGGATATTTGCCCTGCTAAATTCCATCCTAGGTTTAATCTCACATGTCTATCGACTCTAGATTTGATTTATTTATTATTTCATTTAAATTTTCTATTTGTTCTTCTGTTTTCCCTTGTTATTTTTCTGTACACAGCATAACAATTGTGGGCATGTTTCCAGTAAATCTATGAATAATTTCTGTACAAGGTAATCATGACCAATTTGTATCATGCAAATTAATTGAGAAATGAGCTAAACTTTATATTGACTAAATTTTCCAGGAGGCAGAAGTTGTGCAAGTAGTACCTATGGGCATTCAAACAGACAAACAGATTAGTTGTATGCCAGAATCACAGGAACTTTTTTTTTTTTCAGAGTGAAGCAGGAAAAAGAAAAAAAAAAGAAATGAATTGCCATGATTCACAAAAAAAAGTGTTGAATTCAGATGGTAGTTGATTAGCTTTTCTATAAATGGTGTGAGGCTTGACTTCTGCAGTGGAGCCCAAGAAGAAGCTCAGTCACTATTCACTCGTGGGACTTGTAGTGATGCCTGAGTTGGCCCAAATATTTTCCCAGTTAATGTCGATGGAGTTGTTTTCCCACCAGTGAGACAGTTCTGCTTAGATGTTTAATCTTCTGTGGTTTAGAAACCTCACACATGCATTCACCCTAAGCCTCAAAAAATCTTGCCTCTCCAACCTAGAACTACAGAAAGAAATACTGCTAAGGGGTAGGATTTGTGAATCTTAGTAATGGATCTCCAACTTTCTAATTCCTAATTAAATAATGTGATCCTAATCCTTAATTTTAATCCAATGTTTTGTACACAGGAGGAATGCTGATGAGTTGTGAAATTTCTAAGGCATTCTTGGTTGGAGTCTTTTCTGATCTGCGTGAAGGGAAATTCAAATGCATATTACCATAGGTTCCTTTCTTTGCCTAACTCTTTTAGACTGCCAAGAAGTAGTTTTCCTATCTGGTAAATAATTATTTATTAGGGCAATATTTAACTTCCATCATGACTGATCTCGTCATTCCTCACTACTGTGGTGAATTGGAGAACAGGGGCATTTTTATTTGCCATAGAAAAAAAAGAATTACAAACAAAAGAAATTATGCAACAAAACCCCGGTACTAAAGGAATATTAAAGTTGATCAGCCTTAAACTCCATAACAAGGAATGATCAGATTGTTGCATTTTTATCAAAACTAATTGAGCTCCTTCGTGAATATAAAAGATGACATTTGTTTACCAAGTCCATGCATTAGTTTATACAGTGAAGATCAGCCACGTTGGGCCTGTAGCTGAAATTTAGTTTTGTCCTGTCACCCTGTCTGAAGCTCCAGGACACACCTGTCATGTCCTGGTCAGCTCTCATTGATTGATTCCCTTGTGGCAACAGATAAAGCCTGTGTGTGTGTAGTGAGGGCCTTCTTCAGATACACCCAGGGAGGCCACAGCAGAGAAAAGATCTGTCCTTCTGCTTCCGCAGCTCACAAGGGGAGCTGTGTAGAGAGTACATTTGGTATTTCTGATAGTAATTGGGGCCCTGATAGTGCAAGCAGTGTATCCCTGCTCCTGATTGCCTCATCTGTAACAACACGGACCCCTCCCTGTGGGGATCTGATCTCTGGTCAGACTGGCAGAGCACATCAGCAGCCACCTAGAAAGAATTTCACTGTTTTCTCCCCTGAAGTGTTTCTACTCCAGCTGAGCAAGGCAAATTGCTTTGTGTGTCTGATTTCTATCTCCTGTGCTCACAGTGGGTTTGTTTCCTCTACCATCGCTCCAGTGCTTCATTCTGTATGATGCAAGTTTTGAATCCCTTTGCTATAAATGGACCCTCATTGTCACTCACTAAATACTTCTAGAAGTTTTAGTGCTGTAAATATGTGTTTAGGGCAGCTGTGATTGCTGGATCCCTGGTAGCCAGCAGTGCATCTGCAGTTTTTGTTGTGATGTTTACAGCATGCTATGAATTCTGTCCTGACCTTGTTAAAATTTATTTTCCTCCTGCATGTCTCTAAGCAGTTATTTAGTTTTCCTTGTTCCCTGTCAGTTTCTAGGAAGGTTTCATTCTCTGTGCCATAATGAAAATGTTTTGTCCCTGTAAAGACAGATTTACTTGTTATTCACAGCATTAAAAGGTGGTATTTCTGTCATTTTCAAAAGCTTGTTAATAAATCTGGTATAACAGCGCCTCTGTAAATGCTGACTCCAGCTCACAGATCCTGCTGCTTTTTGAAGTTAGCTCATAGGAAAAAAAACGTTTCCCTTCTTGTCAAATGACACTTGCCCCGAGTCTCAGATGCTAATTTTGTACTCGTGCCACAGTTGATGCTCTAGAAGCATGCTCTCTGTAGTTAGCATTTGAGATCTAAATACTCCCCTTCCATCAGTTTATATTTTGTAAATAATCCCATTTCGGTAAAACTATTCTACATCACAAAAATACTGACTTTTAGCTTTCACCTTGCACAGAATGTTCTGCTAAATCTTAGTAAAGCAGGATGCAAACTACCCAAATGAAGTGCATCACATTATAGTCATTTTTACAATATTTACAAAACACATACTTTATCCATACTTACTAAGAACAGATTGAAAATAGAACATAACTTTTCTCCATAAAATGAACAAGCTTTCTGTTCAATCCACTGCAGAAATAACCCTGTGTACCCCTATCACATTGCTGCAGCAGCAGCAGAAACAGATATTCAGAAAGCAGATGGCTAACCTTCTGAATGACATTATTTATGTTTCCAGAATAACATTCTAAAGACCACAATGCTGCACCTGTTCTAAATTCTTCCTTTTTAAGGATAAAGTGCTGTCAATTTTCAAATGTGCAGCTCTAGATACAGGGCTGTGATTTTAATGGAAGAAAACTGTTTGATTATGTACTAACACTTTTTTTTTTAATGCAATTTTCAGGTCTGGAAATAGTAATGCATCACAGTAAAAGAGTAAATTTTCTGTCTCTCATTCTTTCAGACAGTTCTGTGGCTGTGGAACAGACTCTGACTAGCCTAGTGAGTGGAGTTACCTTCCCTTAGAGCAGGTCCCTCATCACAGTCTGTCATGTTTCTGCAATCTGAACACACAAAAATGCCTAATTATTACTCTGCAGTATTCTCATTAATGATATAGGATGCTTTCAGAGCAGGATATAATCAACTAGTGAGTCTGGATCGCTGTAGGGGTCACAGTGAGCCACCTTGGCTCCTTAGGGAAGAGTTAGGAATATGGAATTGCTGCACCGCATCAAAGTCAGGGTTCACTGAACCCTCTATTCTGCGTATGATGCTGAGAGTAGCTCAAGTGCTGCAGAAGTCTGTATATGACTCCTGTGGGAAATATGGATTAATTTCCATCTTAAATCTTGAAGTGAAATGATTGCCTGAATACCCACATAAATTTCCAGTTTCTTTTAGAACCTTGTTAAAGTCTTGGCTTCAGAAATTGAGTCTGTGACACGATGACAAGTGTGCTCTACCCTTTCAGGTGACAGGTCTTGTACAGCCCAAAACAGAGGTCAAACTACAGCCATAGCTCTTTTCCTGGCAAGGAATGATGAAAGAATGGGACCCAGTGTGAGTGATCTGCTCCCAGCTGGATGCCCAGCAGAGCTACTCCTCTACTGCATAAAGCTCACAGCTCTCTCTCTCTCAGCTGTGGTACTGTTCAAAATGCTTGCTTTAAGGTCTGACCACTTCTTAAACTTTTATTTAATGCCATCTTACTTCCACTTGAAAGTTACTGGGGAATTGAATAATTTCTTTGTGTAAGTGAAAGAAAGATTAACCAAAGAGGATTGCAGGGAAATAGATAAAATCAGGAGTTCATTAGCTGCTCTATATTTACCATAGAATTATCTAATTTCATATTCATTCTCTATACATAGGATACGGTTGTATATCTCATAAACATAAAACACCCTTGTATAGAAGACGTAACTTAAAGAATGTAGTATCTTGAAAGGATAAGAATAAATGGGGCAGAACAGATTCTTGAGTCCTCATAAACTGTCTCATGAGATGTTTTCCAATTACTTTATCTGCTGTTAATAATTACTGTGGTAAGTGCTAGATTGAAAAATCAATCTCCTAACTAGGCCATGTTTAGTAAATTCAGCCCAGAACCATATGTTAGCTAAAATTTCTATAACTGTGAGCTAAACCACCCTCATTGTACATATGGGGAGTGAACATGGCTAACATACATATGAGAGTAATCAGTCAGACAGGACTAGGTTCATATCCTATTTTGTAAGCAGAAAGATATTTTTAATTTGATTTTTTAATGACTTTCTGCTCCCTTGGTTGTGCACTGGAAAATAAGTACTACATCAGACACAGCATGAATTATCAGATCTTGGCCCTCCAGACAAAGAGAAATGGAACAAAGGCTCCCAATTATTTCCACTTCTGCATCATCATTTGGAGGTCCAACTGTGAACTGGGTCTTGAGAAAACCTACTACCTTTTGCTAGTGAGACATAGGTAGAGAAGAAGTAGGAAGAATTTTGATGTGGTATGTTTTATTTAATAAAGCTGGGAAATCTAAAGCGAGTCAGAAGATGACAACTTCATCATTATTTGAGAGCAATACTGCTTTTAAATTAAATATATATAAAACCCATATTTTTCAACTGTCATACACATTCAAAAAAACCACTTAAGGAATACTTACTTTTTTATGTAAAGGTAATTGGAAAACTGCTAGTAGTCATAACAAAGGGATAAAATCAAAGAAATTTACAGGAAGAGGTGACCGTGTTAACTAGGTGATTGTACCTGAAGTACAGTCTCTTAGTTAATTTTCAGTGGTTGATATGTGACATTATCTGACATTCAAAGACCTTCAGGTGCATTTATGACACTGTGTATGACACTAGAATGAAAAATTAAGTTTTGAAAGGTAGGAAGAAATAGCATCACACAGGGTGCTATCCTTTTCATAACTTTTTCTTGATAATTTTGACAAATTTGTATACTGCATTTACAAAGGTCTTTCATGCAAGTGTTGGATTTTTTGTTTGCTTTACGTGTCTGTGCTGCAGTAACTGGAGTTAGGGTGTGGTGCAAGGGAGTGGGTGATGGATAGCAAAGATAAACCAGAGGAGCTGACAAGCGGGTGTAGAGGTCTGGGAGCTGAGGAGTTAAATGGATCTCCCAGCCACATCTCTGAGTTGTGATGCATGTGTGTATCTCTAGAGACAAGAGCACAGGCAGTCAGATATTGGGTCTGGGGGGATCTGGGGGAGTGTGAAGGGGTTGGGAGTGATGGTTGTACCAGCAATTGCAGTAGGGCTGTGCTGCAGGGGTTTGTGTGCCCAAGTGCCAGGAATGGGACAGACTGGAGTTCAGGGGCCAGAGGCAGAGACAGGGCAGTGTGAGCCCTGCTGCTGGAGAGATCCGCCTTCCTCATACGTGCAGAAGAAACCCATCCTGATGAATCAGAGACGTTAGACAATGGGTGCTGCCACTTTCCCTGTGAGTGCCCTGTTTGTCTTATTTGTGTGGCCATCAGCATATAAATGTATATTGTACATGGCATATAGCAGACTTCCTGTCTGGAATATGTCCTCACCTTGCTGTTGGAGAGATCAGGGACCAAAATGGACTGGGATAAACCCAGGTCCTACTGACTGCCAAAGGAGGTCCAGAAGATGAGGAAGGAGGGATCAGAGAGCTTATTTGATAAGGTGATAAGAATCACAATGTAAAGGTGACCAAACAAACCATGGAGACCATCCACTACAGATCTCTCCAGACTATAATGGCTTTTACAGCACCACAATTGTATGAGGTGCAAAGAGAGGATGCGATTTGGTCACAATGGCTTTGAACAAAATATTCATCAGAAATCTTTAGAGATTCCAGAGGTTGCTCTTAATTGAATTATCAAAAGGGGGGCCCACTGTTATCCCAGAGGATAAAGGAAGTGTTTGTTGTCAAGATTAGAAGATAATGGAAGTAGGTCAGGTTAAAGCAGCAATATAGTCAGTCATTATCTCAAGTACTGATTTATCCCAATTAAGTTAAAGTATTAAGTTGGGAACTAGTTTTTCTGGTTTCCCTCTCTTCTCTATGAAGAAAAAAAAATCCTGAGAGCAATTCAGCAGATCAGAAAGAATTTTTGTTTTTGTTGGTTTTGTTTATTTTTAATTTGAATGTGGAATGGTGCAAGTTATACAAGTCTTTGTTAAAAGCTCTAACTTGTCGACTTGGTCTCTTCAAAAGGTTTAAACACTATTGTTAAAATGGGTAGATAAGAAGGGGGGATGATGGACTTGCAACTTTAGTGAATATTGAAACAATGGAAGTGCAAGTTTCTTTCTTTCTTTTTCCTGCTTGTGTCAACAGTAGGAAAGAAATATCATGCTGCCAACCCAGTCTGATTGACACTTGGATGTACATATCAGTCACAAAGATACAGAGAGCCAGAGAGTCATACTTTACATTTATGGGTAGTTTGGGGCTAAAACGACATCTCTAAAATCGGGTCTGTTTGGTTAGTAATATGGAACACTCCTCTTTAAGGTTGGGGCAGGACTTAGGAACCCCTGCCAGCATTCCTCTTAAAAAGAATTGTAAAGTGCATAGGTGAGCATAAGCTACAGCTGAATGCATAGCTGCTGATACCTTTAGTGCACTATCGGTGTTTAATTTACAGCTTCATGAAGTGCTCTGTAATACTCTAAAGATAATAGGTGAGGCATCAAGGTAAAACATTACATATTCAATGGAAGCAATCAGCCACATCTAAAGTAGAAAGGTCAGGGAGAACTCATTTCAGAGTGCAGATAATTTTTGTCCAGTAAGGAGATCTCCAAAAATGTACCTTTGTTTGTTGAGTTTTCTCAGTAGATATCTTTGCAATTCATTAGTATGATTCCACACAACTCATAGGTCACTGAGAAAAAGCAGAAGATAACTCCCTTAATTTTTGTACAACAAAAGCAGCTTCAATGTAAAACAAAACAAAGGAAAACAAAACCCTCACTTTGCTATGTAACATTCTGAAATATGTGATACTAAAAATCAAAAAGTAAACTTGCCACAGGCCTTTATGCACCTGTTTTTAAATGCTCAAAATATATAGTAAAAGGATTTAAATTTTCCTGGATCCAACCTCTATCTACCCTGCCTCAGACAGGTAAATTATCTGTTCTGCCCAGTGCTTGACATGGCTGATGTTTTGTGGATGTGATTAGTTCATTACATTGGAGTTAATATTCTAATAAACCCACATAAATACTTGGGTTTATGCATTTCAGCATTGTGCCATAACGTTTCAACAGCTGGGATCGTGGAACGAGTATTCAAGTGTACAACTGTCAGAAATTAATGCAAATACTTGCCTAAAAATTCTTAATCAATGGTAATCTTAGCCCAGATAGGGAATTTAAAAATCATGCTAGGTCTGTGTGGAGCTCTTGAATAGGTATTGTGTTCATAACTAGATCAGTCACCAAACTGACTGATCTAGTGTGGTTCATCAAAATATATCACACACCTGACTTATGTAAATTTCCTATTTGTGACAATTAGAGCTACCTCAGCTTCACTGCTGTAAATCTAGAGCAAATCAACATTTAAATTTCTGTTGATGTCAGGCAGTTCCATCACCTCAGTAGGTTTGTTCCACATTTATATAGCTATGTGAAATTTCACAATCTGTTCTAAATTTCCTTATTACTGTGATAGGGTGATGCCCTTGAGGGATTCACAAAAATAAAACAAGCACGTTTCAATGTCTAGGAAAAAAAGAAGAAAATATGTATTACAATATACTGGTGTCAGTAGTATTATAATATTATAATAAATTCTAGTAATCTACATACCATGGGAAATCAATTTTATATACCCCATCAAATTCCACTGTTTCTTAAAGTGACATTTTAAAGGAAAATTATTCTGAAAAAAAAAAAAAGAAATTTCAGAATTCACCCTGGAATTAAAAAAATTACTTATCTGTTACAAAATTGTTTCCAATATACATTAATCCATATAAATCAATAGTATTTCCACTGAAGCCAAAGGTGTTACACTAGTTTAACAGAAGTCTGAAGACACAATCATGCTCATAATATCTAGAGAATATGGAATAATTTACAGAGGTTTTTAGCTGTGTATGTACACTGCAGTTTTGGAGAAGGAAAAAAAAAATCTAGATTATATATGAAAATTTTCTCCAAATTTGTAGTCATTGATGAAGAAAAATCATCACTTTCAATTTTTTTTTTTTTTTTTTAAGTCTAATAAAAGATACTCTGTCATCATAAGTAATCTATTTGGAGAAAATAAATGGGTCTGTACTGAATTCTCTTCCCTTAACATGCTTGAAAAGAGCAACGTCATAGGGATTATAACACTTTGTGGGGAAAAAATACCAACAAAACCCCTTTTCTTAAATAATTCTTGCACATGACCACAAAAAAATGAATAGTACCATAGATTACAGTATAAATTCCAGATTTATTTGAAGACTTAGTTTTTGTGGGAGAAATGAGACTTCTTTCAGATACAGAACAGTGAGCCACTCACTGTTCTGAGGAGAGGAGATTCTTGTGAAGAAGATGAAGTCTCATGAATATTTCCAGTTCTTTGTTGATTGCATGAAGGCCACAAAGGGTCAGAAATCTCTATCAGAAAATAACTAACTCGTCAAGAAAACAATATGCTTAGAAAAGGTTTACTAGAAAACTGAAACATTATCCAAGAAAACCCGTGCAAAAAATGAAGTGACTGATTCCACACACTCAGACAACACGAGACACAGAAATCCCATGATATGCAAAAATAGCTCAGATATGGACTAATTATTTGGAAAAGTTAAGTTTTTGGGTTCAGTGCCTTGCCTGGGAAAAAAAATCACTGAGGTGTGTCATTCCTGAGCTGTTTTGACTTTGCTCCAGCCTCCTTGTCTCCTTTTTGACAGCAATTTAACTCGAGGGTGTCATGGGGACTCTGCAGCAAAAAGGTTCCGGGCTTCAGGAGCTCCTGAAAGGCTGTCTGCAGGAGATGGGCAGGCAGGGAGAGAACTCCTTGGGTGTACCACCAGCTAGCTCTGTGGCACCAACACAGCCTTGACCCCATCTCATCCTGCAAGACCCTGGTGGCCCTGGACTTCGTTCCCACATCCCTCAGCAGGATATACCAGGAGGATTTGAATGGGATCCTCCCTCCTTTGCAGCCTTCACCTTGCAAGACAGGCCCCATGCCTTTACCCTTGACTGCTCAGGAACCTGGGTTAGCAGTTTTGAAGGGAGAGAATTCATTTAGCCTGAGTTTCATCACCCAAAATTAGATGTGCGCTGTGAGAACACTGAAATGGCCAGAATGATTTTTTTCATGCCTGAAACATCAAAGATTTCCTGGCTTCAAACTGGGCGTGAGGCATTCCTACAAAGTGTTCAAACCCTTTCATTTCCTTACACTTGTTCTCTCAGCAGAAGTTGCTGGTCCCCAAGGTAAATAGAAAGGTCTTATTCTGTGTACTGTGTGGTTTCGAAAGAATGCATCTGCACAGGATGAGATGCAATTTGTAAGCAGGTCGTGTTCCCTACCTGGCCCTGCTACCTGCTGATAGCTTATCTAAGAAGACCGAGTAAAAGAGATGTGAAATGATAGCAAGCAGAAAGGAAAATGAGTAAAGAAATCTGCAAACCAAGGCAATCTACAACTGCTGTTGCCATGAATATAGAGCTTCTGATTCCACTAGTAAATTCTTATGGTGGGTATGCCTAAATCATCTTGAACACATACCAAATAACACATAAACATGATTTCTGACTATAAATTGCTTTCTCAACTGAAATGAAATATTCTTTTACAGAAAGGTATTAGGTGACCCAACATGCAACAGTCCCTCTTCTTGTTTCTACATTATTATTCAGTCTTTTGAAGAGGGTTTACATGTATATATATATTTATCTGATGGACAGGGACTTGAATGACACCCAGCTGCTTCCAGTAGACTATCAAGCCTGTCAAGTGACTGAGCTTAAACAGCACAAGAAACCATTATACCCATGTAGTAATATATCTAGGAAAATTAATTTTGCTGTGATTCAGTAGAACTGAAATACTTGGCTGGCTTTAATACTCCTCAAATTCTAATTCGATGCTCTGGTATATGATTTTCGTTTGTACTTTCTTATAAGGAAATCATACCAGTAACTCCAAATTTCATCTGGTCTAGAATACCAAGGAGCAAAAGGTGGGCTCTGACGACAAACTAACCAAGTCTCATAGACTTGAAAAAGAACAGGAAAGAGTAGAATGAAACATAAAACTGTGGTGCAATAAAAAGAATGTTCCTAGAGTCCAGCTGAGCCCATTTAAACCTTTGGATTTAAATATGCCGTCTCAGCTCTTTCTAACAGTGTAAGACGGTATCAATGCATTTTACAGAAATCCACCAACAGCTAAAGTCTTTAAGGCATAATCCCCTAAATGTGTGCAGTGCTAGTCTCTGAGCTGGTGTTACGGTGTCAGGCAGCTCAGAGATGCTGAGGCACACACAGCACAGCGATGGCATATCAGTGCCAGACAAGCTGGAGAGTCCTAGGCTAAAATGGATTGTCACGATCACAGGCTAAGTCTCCCACATAGCGCTGAATCTGAAGTTTCAGTCAGTAACTTTGGCAGTAAAATCATCCCTGAATTATGTAGAAGTGGACAGTTTTTGCAAGTTTGCTTGTGAGTTTTGAGGGAAAACTTATGCACTTGTACATAAAAATACACGCTCAATTGTTGTTACTGCACAGTACAATAAAAAAGAAAACATACTTCTGTTATCCTAGCTTTACCTTGTAATAAGAAAAAAATGTTTAAAAAGTTATCTTTTTTTCTCCATGCAATTTAACTCCAGTTGAAGATGTCTTAGTTATGGCTAGTATGCTATTATTTCAGGTGGGAAAAATAAGATTTCGAGAATTGGATCTAATTTCAGGTCTATGCTATTGGAAATATTCTGCAGAAGTAGACTAGCATTATATCTGAATAGAAAGAGAGATATTCCAGACTTAATTTATTATCCTGTACTTTAAACTTTTCTGCTGCCTTATAAATGTTCTAGGACTCTGACTCACATCTTAGAGCTATTTAACACCAGTAATCCCTGGCCAATTAAAATTCATCCAGTAAGGTACACAGTGCAACAGGCCATGACTCAGGTAGAAAGGCTACTATGTGCTGAATGGCGATTTAGAGTTGCATATAAGCATATACTCATAGAATCACAGAATATCCTGGTTGGAAGTGACTCACAAGGATTGAGTCCAACTCCTGACCCTGCACAATACACCCCAAGAATCCCACCATGTAACTGAGAATGTTGTCCATACACTTGAGACTTGTCAGGTGCTCTGACCCCTGCCCTGGGGGAGCCTGTTCCAGTGCCTGACCACCCTCTGGGTGAAATACCTTTTTCCAATATCTAAACTAAACCTCCCCTGACACAACTTCAGACCATTCTGTAAGGTGCTGTCACTGGTCACCACAGAGAATAGACCAGTGCCTGTTCCTCCTTTTCCCCTCACAAGATATCTACTTTTAAAATGTAATTCTGAACAAAAAAAAACTAAATGTGTCTGAGCACCTCTCCCTCCAGCCTAATGAGACTCTGAAATCTGCACATAAAGATATCAGTGAACTTCTAAACCAACTAACTTTGCATGTGTTTGCTTCATTTGCATAGGTCGTTATTCTCATTTCCTGATGCTGAAGCTATAAAATATTTATGAAGTATCAAGGCTGAGATTTTTGTCCCTGTTTGACAGTATATTCATATTCTGAAAATTTTAGACACACAAAGCATGTATACTTTGCACAGTCAGTCATACTGGGTTTCTTAAACAACCTTTCTGAACAATACATGACTAATCAAAGTCCCTTACCCCCAAGCTTCATATAAAACCAGACAAAACTTTTCAATGTCTGGAAGAAGTTACACGAATAAGACTCCAAACTCTCAGTGGAGGACAGATTTCCCCAAGTGGGAAGGAGGCCAGCTGGCAACAAAGGCTCCAGTGAGATAGGGCTGAGCTTGGTCTCAAGACTCTGCATAGTCATCTTTAGTAGCAAAGTTATAATTCTTTGGCCAATAACTGGTATTTGAGAATACCCAGAAAAACTACCATTGCAGTCCCATTGCCGGTGATGTGCAGAAACCTCAGCTTAAGATGCCATTTGAAAACCTGTGGAACCACAATCTGGAGGCTGCAGAATCAAAAATGGGACTAGATGTGTCTATGCGCAGCTCAAACATGAAAAACTACTGGTTTCAATGCTTTTTATATTGCTATTGTCTTGCATTCTGATCATTATTCTGGTACAACTCTAATGGAAACTGAGGCCTTAATTCTAAATATGGTTTTTCAGGAAAATCAACGAGGCTGTGCATCATCAGCATCACTAATGGCAACTGAGATGCACACATTAATACAGACGTTAGAGAACTTCTCTAGAAGAGTGGTTTCCAAAGCATTAAATAATAAATAGATCCATGTAATGGAACTTGTTGCAGGATTTTATCAGCAGGATGCATACTTGTTACTGCAGTATGTAATTTACTGAAAAATTCCTTCTTGCAATGCTTCTTAGTACTCTGAGGATGAGTTTCAACCCAAAACATAATTTGGGCTGCCAACTCGGGATTTTTTTTAAAAGATGTTTTAGAACAGGCTGTTCCAAAGACTATTCTTATCAACAGCTGGCTCAAAGGGGAGAGACTTCAGGTATGCACATTTATTCCATGTTGAAGACCGATTTCACTTAACTCTGAGAATCCGAACAGAGCAGGAATCAGTTAGGAAAATCCTAGCTGTAACATTTGGAAGAACTGCTATGCCTGTACTGCTTGGACTGGGAATCACCTTCTCTGGGAATGTCTCCTGTTCTCACATTTGCTTCTGCCATGTATCAGGGCAGAAACAAAAGCACCAAGAGTTATAATGAAATCCCACTCTATTTCTTATCAAAAGCAAGCATTTCTTCATTTTTTGATTGAAACGCTGGCTTCATGACAATTTTTGTTCATCTAAACTGCCAGCATCTCCCACATGTGACTATTGATGTGCCTTCCTCTTCCTTTGTTCTAGTGCCACACCATTTTCGGTAGTTTTATTCAAAAAGTTCTCAGTCTAGACTGGAAGGGTCTATTAACAATGTAAAGCAAATTGTTAATCCTCTGAAGACAGGCTGAGAGAGTTGTGGTTGCTCAGCCTGGAGGAGAGGAGGTTCAGGAGAGATGTTAGGGTACCTTCCAGTACCTGAAGGAGGACAACAAGAAGCCTGGGGATGGACTTTTTACAAGTGCTTTGAAGAGTCTTGTCTTGTAACAAGAGTAGCCCTCTCTTGCCTTTAGTATAGACATTTCCAAACAATTCTGGAAGCTAGCAGAGCTCATAAATTCTGTCCCTCCCAAAAGTGTTGCAAAACACTTGGAAAATGTCAGGACCAGAACAAAGGAGGATTTCTATTTCACAGCCACATGAAAGGTGCTGTACTGTAGATTTACATCAGTATGCTGGCCAGCTCTTCCCTCATGCTGTGTGAAGTGTAGATCTTCTTGACAGGTACTTTGACTGCAGGAAAGTCCCTACCTGACCTCAAATCAGAGAGAAGCAATGGCCAATGGATATCATGGGAAAAACTTATTTCTCTGTCTTCATTCCAGCCTCAGTGCCAGCTGTCCTCAAAGTCACTCCTGTATCCGCAGCTGCAAAATAAAGGAGCCTCTATCAAAACAGGTGGCTGAGTCCCTTGCTCCTTACTTGAATGTTGCTGGAGTCTTTTAGATGTTTCTAAATTAGATTTCTTTTTAAGATGTGGATTTTAAAAACATGGAAGAAAATTTTACAAAACAAATATCAGGTTTAAAATTGAAGATGGTTTATGACATGAGGATTTTCAAAAGTAATTATTTTCTTTGTGGCAACAGTAAATGTTGGGGTAATGCACGTTGG
>WBMY01019238.1:0-30978 GCA_013397315.1 Donacobius atricapilla
TTGGAGCTCTCTTTGAGACTGCTTTTTTTTGCTTATAAAGGAGAAAAAAAAGTCCTTGTTTGTTTTAAAAAACCGTGAGAAAATTCTGTTAACATGCCAAAGGTTCTGAGATTGAACCTGTGATGTGAAGTCATGTTGCTGTAGCTGTCTCCCTTCTCTGAGATCCCAGGATCTGACTGTATTGTCCAGACCTCCTGTCCATAATTTGGTGCCATCATTAGAAATGTCAATGCAGCTCGCTCCATCTGTGTGGCCCTGAAATTGCCTGAAAATATTAAAAGAAGATCAGCACATTCTGAGCAAAAATACAAAATAACTTTTTTCAGTCCTTGAGTTTTAACTTCGATTCCAACAGCTACCCCAGATTAACACGAACTCTGGGACAATCATGTGAGTTTTGTGATCAATTGATGATGCAATCAGGCCAGAAAGCTAATTTGATTTCAAAAAAGAGCACTTTAAGAGTCAGGTACTCTGGAAATCTTTGCTGCTGGCTGTGTGATACCCACTACTCAAAATAGTAATTTCCCCTAGAAGACTGTAGCATGATCAGCAAAATTACCTTAGTCTAAGAAATATGTGCAGGTCACTGAAGTTAAAAAAAAAAGGGCAGTCCAAATCGTAACATTGGGTAATAAATGTTAATAAATATGTAAATAAATAAATGTTACATGCAACACTGGTATTACATGTAACAACACATACACAGTGCAGTGCACGGAGAGGCCCTGCACGACCAGCTCTTAACTTACTATATAACAGTGTTGGGCACCAACCCATACTCCTGAAAGCCTAAGTCTGCAGTGCAGTAATTTACACGTATCTCTTTACCCAAGACATAGTTGCTGGATCTCTGATTAAAGAAATCACAATGAAAGCAGTATATTGCATGGAAACAAAGAAAAGCATCTGTTCCAGGAATCTACAACAGTATTGATATTTAGGGAACTATAGTTATGGGCTGATCAAAAAGCTTGGAACTATGAAACTCTCAGAACCTAGAAATAATCACACGGACTTTTGTCAAGGTGTCACCGTGGCTATGCTGAACCACAAAATACTGTAAGCATCTATACGTACAGAAAATAGAATATAAATGCAAAAGCACATTTCTGGCTGTATCTAAATAATTCTTCACAACCTGATGATCCAGTCTGGTCGACCTACCTTACTAAAGTCTGGTTATGCAGATCCCACACAGCAATGTTGCCATCGCTACAGCAAGAGAAGCAGACCTTGGAATCAGGGCTGATAGCTAGGGCATAGCAAGCTGGAGCAGAAGATGTCAGCTCTGCCTTGATGCGAGGAGTTGGAGCTGCCAGGTCCCAAATGGATAACGTGCTGGCTTCCCCACCAACAATCAGGGTGCGGCCGTCAGGGAGCAATCTGCAGGAACGGATGTAGTTGTCTCTGTTCTGTGGAGACAGAAGCCATCAAGAGATTACTCATGAGGAAAGAAAACAGCATTAACATGAGAGCAGAAATCCATAAAAGTATTGTATTCCCTCCTGGTTTTAATGAGCCATTTATACGTATGACAATGATAAAGTGTATTAATGCCAGAAAATTACACGACATTAGGGAAGTACTTCAACTTGATCTACAAAATTCAGTAGTGAGAGATATTTAATCTTAATTAGCATCAAAATGCAAAGACCTGAACCCAGCCCAAAACAATTCAAGATAGCTGAATCTGACAGCTGGTGTAGAAAGTTGTATTTTCATACTCTGTTTATTTCAGCACATTATCCTCTCAGCATGGGGGAGTACCAAATTCCCTGCACACTTTCCCCCTTCCCACTCCAGTGAGACTTGCTGCCACCATCTAGGAGATGTCAGAGGAAAATATTTGGGCAATTTTCCTCATTTGTGTAGCATTTGCTGTAGCAATTCATTATAAGTCTGCACGTGCTGCATAGTTCTCATTTTACTGCCTCTGTAACAAGCAGCAACATCTCACCAAGAACTGGTAAATGACAAGAGAAAAGCTGCTAACAATAGTTCATCTTGTTAGCACATTCAAATAATTTGTGAATAACACTCAGGGATATTTTTAATTGCCACATTAAGACAGGTCAATGCATTCACACACACTCACAGACACAAAATACGTTGACACAATACCCAAATATTCTCAGAGAATACAGCTGCAAGACAGCAATTTTTAGCTTGATAGGGTATCAACAAGCTGTAAAATTGCCAGCAAATGTCAAAGTTTATAAACAATATTTGCTGTGCTGTCTTTGATCTTTCCTCCTACCACAATTTAAGGATATTAAAAATGTTTTGACACATTGTTGGGGGGAAAAACCCACAAGCGTGGTGAGGAACATACTTAAACCTCAGTTCTAACAGAAACAACAAAATTACAAATGCAATACCGATCTGTGATACCCCACCAGAAATCAAATACCCACTTGCCCTTTACACGTTAGTGGAATCACTGCAATCTTAACACAACATCCTATCTTCTTTCAGTGTTGCACGCTGCTGTTCACCTACCAGGCAGTCCAGCTGAGAGACAGGGCTCTTGTTGCCAGGCTGGCTGATGTCCCAAACCTTGACACAGCCCTTCCCACCCGTGTACACGTGTCTCGTGGGGTTGCTGATGGTAACTGCACACACAACTTCCCCGTGGTTCAGGGTGTTGATCTGACGGGCATGGCGAGGGATTCCTGGACCGATGAGGGCATCAGGAGGGAAAGGAACTGGCTGCATCTGACCATCTGCACTTACGTGAAATGAGTATGCTCTGAGGGGAAAGAAATTAAGGGGGTGATTTAAAGAGTTTTACTTCAAGCCTGTTTACGAAAACAGAAAATATGTACTTCCACTGCAGGTATTCAGGTTGTACCCTCAGCTAAATTTTTTCACAGATATTTCACAGAATATTCTGAGCTGAAGGGACCTTCAAGGATTGTGGGGTCTGACCCTTAAGTGAATGGCTGTATGGGGACTGAACACCTTGGTGTTATTAGCACCGTGCTCTACTCAACTGGGCTAGTATCTATTTATTCACTTAAGGAAAAAACATTTATTTATCTATAGCATGGCCCTCAAAGCACAAACACAGGTCCTCAGCCTTTAATGTGAAAAGTCAAGCACCGATCAAATGAGCTTTTACAACTCACATTATGATGATTTCTGGCATGAGTGAGGCTATATGATACCACCCTTAATTTTGGATGGGGATATCACTAGATGCTGAGAAGGGAAGAAAGGTTGGGTCAGGGCCCCCTGGAAGACAGAAATAGTTGGCTGGTTGCTGCCAGAGCATGGTAGGTAGCTGTGTGCCAGGGGACATTTGGCTGCTCACTTTACTGACTCTTATGCGGCAGCTTCAGCTGGACAGCTGCCAATCTCTCCTGAGTGTGCGGTGGGTCCCAGGCCCCTTGAGCAAAACTGCTCAGCACTGTACCTAAGGGTGCAATGAAACCTCCACCAACACCGAGGAGTTAAGTCCTCAAGGCAGCTTCTGACAGCTGACATGACAGACTAGCAAAAATGCACTGCAATGGAATTTTTTGTTTCATAGGGTGTTCTGGGTTTGGATTTTGTTGGGGTTTTTTTGTGGACTTGACACAACTGCTACAGATCCCAATTTCTCTTGCCAAAATCAGGCCTCTCACTAAGAAAGAATCTGTTCTGTGATTGCCACTTATACCACCTGTGAATAACCTATCAACAGCTTTATCTAAAAGTATTTTCCAGGGGAAACAGTTAGGTTGTGAAATTTCCTTGTCCCGAGAAGCTACCTGATACCTCATATCTGTTAGAACACCACAGCATTTTTAAGAGCATTTACCTATACATACCAAGGTACGCTTAATGGTAGGCTTTAATTTTTTTAGACCTAAAAAATCATCATAGTGCTTGTGAAAAATCCATTGTCACAATGGTGGGATGACAAGAGCTCACAAAAACATTGTTTCAGGAGAATACTTTCTAAGTTCGCTTCCTTAATTGATACTTTGAAGTGACTGAAGAAGGCAGTATTCACAATTAAACTAACTGAATTTGCCATTTAAGATTCATAATGCATTAACACTAGATCAGTAATTTTAAGTGGGACAAAATGCATTAGCTATCTTTCCTATTTATATACTATCTTGCAGTATTTATATACTGTACAATACTCAAGAGTTGATACAATACCAAAGTGAAAATAGAGTTACTAGGGGCCAGATCCCGAATGTACCATATGCTGCCCACTCCATTTCAGGACACACAACAGTGCTGAGAATTTAGACAGATTTCCCTCTAAGGCAAAAAAGGAGCAAATGAGAAAATAACAATCCTGGAAGCTGTAACAATTATCACACTCAAGACAAAGTCATTACAGTCATGCTTGAAGAACCACAGATTTTAAAAGTTTCGAGCCCTCTGGTACAAATGACAGTTATAGTTAAATGTCTAAAATAGACATCAACAGAGCAACAACACTTAAAAATCTTGGAAATATACCAGAATTTAAGTGATTTGATTTCAGTTTGCCTCAAGTTTTATTCCTCTCAATTTTAACCCAAGTAAGATATGAGTAGGGAAGTTTCTGAACTCCCTCAACTGCCATTTCTCTCACTATAGCAAGCAAAGCCTAGTAGATCCAGAGACACTTCTTTGCAGGTGACTGACTCTATCAGGCATGAACTTAAATCCAGTGAGCATCTGAACATTACATCAAGACATTTCTTAGAGCCCACTGTATATAATGGATGAAGATCTGTGCCCCACAGAATTTTTAATGCAAGCAGCTGGCCTGCAGGCTGTTGTACATCAATCTCTGTACCTGCCTTATGCATTCACCTAACAGGGCAGCACAACTAGCAGAAAAGTAAATTGAGGTGGTTACCAGTGTGCGATGCCCGAGAGATCTGGACCTGGCTCACAATTTGTGTGATGTGTGTATACGAGGAGGAGTTACGGGCACTAGGCCTGACCACTTGTCACCATACGCTGTTAATCCTCTGTGTCTGCAAGCTCACTGGCAGGTAAGAATATGCATTTACTCACACAAATCTAAATGTGTGACTAACCCCAACCACTCCTACACAAACATGTTCACACATGAAAGAGCTTGAGAAGGACTGGCACAAACACCTCTTGACCATCAAACTCTCCAGTGTGAACTGGTCACAATCTCCCTAAAGTGTCACAAGGGAGTGGAATTGGATGAACCTTAAAGAAAATCTGGATCAATATGGTTTGTGTAGCTGCTTTAGTTTTCTCCTCTCTACCTCAAGAGAATGTGAGCAGAGAGTTCTTCGTCTCTGTAATTCTTCCAAGGCTCACAAAACGAAAAGCCTGGTAAAGCAGGTCACATTTATACAGGTCAGTTCCATCAAGGACGAATCTGAGTATTATCATAAAATAATTCTTTCCAGTATTTTCAATCAAACGAAACATTTCAGTATTCCTTTCTCTGCACACAGCTGCTAAGCTTGCAAATAATGGCAAGGCTTTTGTGAACAAAGAAATTTTTTTTTTAAACTGAGAAGCAGAGTACAGTAGAGATGGAAAGCTGAGATCCCATTCTAGTTTGCATTTCCATAAATGCAAGGTCATCTCCTTCTGAAGTTCATCTCCTTTTTCCATTTATTTCTGTCTCCTTTACTTTGTATCACCCAGTCCATGTCAACTACTATTAGTCCTCAAAACAAATTTACAAATGCAACTCTAAGATTACACAGTGATTCTCCTGCTCTTGCTGAATAGCTATACTTATTTCTATTCACACAATAGTTTTCAGTAGCTAAGGGGAATTCCAACAAGCAACGGAACATGACTTCCAACAGATGATTGACTTTTAAAGCTGAATGTTTGATACTCACGGTTTTCCTCCTGGGATGCCTGTGAGATTAGGAGGGATGCCTGGGACTCGCATGTGATGATGTGGGTCAAAACCAACCTATAGTTTTCCCCAGGCAAAACAAAAAGGTGCATTCAAGTAAGAGACAGGCAAAGGAAGACTGTTTAATTCATGTTTTCCACAGCATACTCCCCAAACCACAACGTGAGTGAACTAGGGTTAACCCCATAGGTCTTGTATTTAATATAAACAGCTCTCAAAACTAAATGCACGAACAGCAAACACTTACCACTGGAGATCGCCCGTAAGCTGCCGCTGCCGCTGCTGCTGCAGCTGCTGCACTCATCTGAGGGGAAATATTGTGTAGACCAGCATAGGCGGCTCCAGGACTGGTCAGCTCCCCATTCATACCAGCATGTGGCACGATACCAAATGGAGTAGGGTAAGGACATGGTACTGCCATAGGTGTCCTTAAACCTGAAGCTATAAGGAGAGGGGGAGAAAGTGAGAAATCACAAAGGCATTCTAGAACCATCAGATGAAACAACAGTTTGGAAAACTGCAAAAAACCCCACAAATAATGCAAACCAACCAGCCAGCCAGCCAAGGAAAGCCACACAACACTGTATTACCGTGCTGAAGAACCAGTTTAAGCATCTTTAACACACTGACTTGTCATTACAGATTTAAAGGGAGCCTGACAATGGACAAATAGGCACTGTTTCACACTACCAAAATATATGGACACTAACCTATTGGGTCCACACCTGGGGGTTTGCCGGGCACCGGCCTCAGGCCGGGAGTGGAGTTGCTGCCTGGAGTTGGGGCATCAGTCCGTGGAGTTGGGGTATTTGATTTAGACACAGGAGTGGTAGATTTCTCATTCTAATCACCAAGAAGTAAAAAGATAAAGATAAAAGACTATTTTATTTTAAAGATAAAAAACTATTTTAGTGTTATAGCATTATATCATTATTGTTATATCGTTATAGCTTTAATGACATTAGTGATATTTAGCTTCTGGGTTTGGGTTTCAACAGTCTCTAGCAATGAAGAGAAGATGCAAAGACACTGAAAAACATAGAATGGCTTTGGTAATTAACTACAGCCCTCACAGCTTTTCTCATCAGGAAAATCTGTACGATTTAGAATGAGGTAAATGTCTGAAAATCATTGCCATCTGACGACTGGCAGCATATGTGAAATCTGTCTGCGGTCTCACTATGCTCATGGACCTGCTCCCATTATAATTTTCTGTGAGGCATGGACAAGAAGAGCAGAAAAAAAAATCCCCCAACTGACCAACTACTCATACCCAAGTGTGGTGCTAGAAACTCCGGATGAAGACAGTGACGGGTATAAAGTCAGGAACTGTGCAGTGCTGCTCTTCAGGCGTGTTCATCAGACACACCACTGATTCCCAGGTCTGAACCTGTCATTCCATCATCTTTCCTGAGCACTACATTCACTTTAAGCTTTCTTTTTATTTATTTTATTTCTTTAAATAATGGCATACCCTGCCCTGTGAAGAATCGAGAGGGGAATTACTGTACAGCTCAGGTAGGTGATTAACTGTGGCCACAAACAGGAAAGGAAAGAACACCCCTTGCAGGCAGCTCTTTTCTTTTGCATTATGATTTGCGATGCAAGTCAAGGAAGGCTCTTGTAAATGACAGATTACTTTTTAGATAGAAAATAAAAATTATTGTTGTTGTATATAGCCTGGTAATTCAAACAAAGCTAACAACCAAATCACATCCAAGCAGGGAACTGAATTTGCTATAAACCACAGCACAGGAAAACAGCTCAAGAAACCCCTGTGTACTTTTATTTATTCTCAGAATAACAGTTCTTTGTATGGGGGAGGAGAAAAATATCTCTCAGAACACCACATCTATCATCTACTCACACCATCAGTGAAAATAACCTCTTCCTATCCAAAAAAAAGACCGTGGACTTTCTATTACTTCATTAGACTCCCTTGAAAAGATAAACTAATATTAAATTGATGCTTCACAGTGGTTTATTGACAGCTGTCGAAATACTAATTGTGGCCAGACAGAAATTTGGTAAGCATGTATTTCAGCCTATGATTAGGGGCTCATAAGCATTTTGTAGCACTTACAAGGCTAAGTTCTTTGGATTTGGAGGAAGGAGTACTGCTAGAGGATGCAATAGATGCCGGACTAATTGGTGCATCTTTTTTCAGCAGTCGAGTCTTGTCCAAGCCATTTTCCCGTGGAGAGTGTGCTGGGCTTCCACGGGGAGAAGAAGGATCCTAAATATCAGGAATATGGGTTAGCATAAAAACTTCATACTAACCACTAGTTCTTGTCTTGAGCAGTCCTCAATTTGGAATGAAGATCTGTCATAGGAAGTGACATATTCCTTCCATTTTTAATTGATTTAGCTGATACAATTGTAAAATTGAGAGGGATAGTGATGGACAATTTGTTTTTTTAAAAAATTCTTAAAATTTGATGCCATTAAACCATGAAAAATAATGCCAAAAAAAAAAAGGGTATTAAAACAGGCAAGTAAATATCTTTTTCCAAGCGATAGATTAAAATGATTTGATGTGTTTGGTAGACCTGATAAGGTTCACACATGAAGTCATGGCTAAAGTGAAAGAAGAAACAGACACTCTTACAAGCTATACCCCCTCTGTTGTGCTGGTCTGGTTTCAAGTATCTCAAGAGAACTTTTTGTTCATAGGAGAAACAAGAAGTACTTCGTAGAAGTAAGTGTTTCAGATCTGATTGGTATTCTAAACGAAGAGGATATGACTGGATTCCCTCAGGCATTTCAAGTTCCCTTATGAAGGCAAATGCCATAATCCTATTCATAAAACCAATATGCACAGAAACCACTGAAGATGCCCTCACTACCACTTCTGCAAGGTAGAAAAAACACCATTGTGTATACCTCATTGGAAACATCAACTACCAGGTTGTCATCACTCTTTTCACCATCACTGTCCTGCAATGACAAATTGTAATGTGTTAAAAAACTTTTATTTAATATCCCAATGTCTCTTAATAACTACAAAAACAGAGGAAGGCTGCTCACAAATCTGCAGAGAACCATTCACTTTTATCAAACTTTATGTGGTAATACAGTTAAAGTCTTTTGGCCACCCATAGAGCTTCTGCTTAGCAGGTTGCCACAACTACAGCATTCTTCACAGTTTTCACACTGGTAGAAGAGGGCATGGAATGAAAATCTCCATCCAAAGTGGCACCGCACTACGAAGAGGAGTCAAGATAGACTTCATTAACAAATCCCAGCCTGACCAAAGCTTAGCACTATTATCACAGAACCTCCAGGTGCTTTGTATTTATATTGTTAAAAACCATATCAATCGTATGCACTAAAACATTTAATCCAGCAGAAACACTAGAGCTAGACAGCAAAAACCAGTTAAAATTTGACCCTCATATAGTTATGCAGCAGAAATCAGGTGAAATTACAGAGAAACACTGAAGTTCAACAATGCATAATGTAGACAATCTACTCACATAACGAGCTGCTATTTCCTTCTCTTCTGTCTTCTGTTTTTTACTATCTGAAGAATAATCTGTTGAATTTCTGTGCTTTTCTGCTGTTCTGAAACTGGCTGAGGGAGATACAGAAGAGCTCTGTAGTCCAAAAAGAGAAGGAAGCATCATCAGGCCCTCATTCACGACCGTGGTTCATTTGTCACTATGCTTCAGTACATCTTATGCTGATAGTATGACCTGGAGCTGTTCTCACAGACAGCACGTTGGGTTTTAACCAGTCACAGCTACTCAGCAAGTGTCTTGTATTAAAAACTGCACTGCATATTGCAAGAGAAAGAAACAGGTGATCAACTGAGAGATCATAGTGGCTATCTGCACTGCCAATGGGATGAGGATTTTTATGAATACTGTGCACTGGTCTTGTTTTGGTTTGTTTCCTCTACAAATATGCAGGGTTAAGTCAATAGTCCCAGAATAGGGGTGTGTGTTTGCACATGTGTGTGTGTTTGCCTGTGTAAATCAAAAAGAACAAAGAGGCTCAAGGCCAGTCACACTTCAGCAAACATTTGAATGAAGATTTCTACCGAAGAAAGAAGCAAGCTTCTGAACAGTTTTTGCAGCAGGCAAGAACAGGAGGAAACACCTAAACTCATTTTATTTTGCTGCCTTTTACAATTCCAGGCTATGCCTGCAGCAGACAGAAACAAAACACAGACTGGCTCAGTGATTCTCTTGTTATTTTACAGTTTTCACCTAGTAATGATTGCTAAAGAGCACACATATGGACAGGAGAGAAAGGAAGATAACATGTACTTTATGCACTATCATCCAACAACTCCACTCTACTCCTTTAAACAAGGCAGGCAACATTTATCAAATTCTACCATATTTCCAAAGCTTTGTGGAGCCTGTATCTTCGTATACAAAAAAGGAAGCAATGAAAGATGCAACGTTCCCTCTGGGACCGATTTTAGTAGCAGCAGCAGCAGCTTTTGGCCCTAGTTCAAGAAAGCATTTAAGCATGCACTAAACTTTATCTTGCTCTGAAGTCAGTAGTTGAATGTACATAAAGTAAGGATGTGTTCAGGCTTTTTGCAGAATTGGAAATGACAGCAATGGAGACAAAAATAATTGTCAGTTGAAATTCTGCTGTTTCCATCTCTGTCATCCTTTTTTACTGGGGTGGTGAGGAACAACCAAAGAAGTTCTGACTGGTGGATTTTAGATCCTCCTATTTGTCCAGAAACACTTGTTTGGGGTTTTTCCTCCATGCATGATGGATAGCTGTTGTTCCACATAAAACTGTACATGATTTTGGGGTTTTCAGTGCAGCTAATAACACTAATACAAACCAAGAAATTAGCATTCACATTGAATAACTTCTGTTCCATCACTATTACAGAACTTCTTCTTTTCCTTATTATATCACAAGCTTCTGGTAAGGATTAAGAATATTAACCACAGAAATTAAGCTGTGGTTATTGTCCAAGTCATGTAAGAGAATATTACTACCTACTGGGACACAGGTCCTTCTCTCCATTTTGCTGAAATTTCCAGCAGCTCAGATTAGTGAGTGGTAGAATTTGCAAAAATCTTCCATATTTTTGACTGGTAATTGTTAATTACCCTCAAGAACATTGAGTAGAACTAAAAATTTTAGAACAAAGCTAGCGTTGAAGGCACAGCCTGTGCCTTTCCTATACTATGCAAATACACCTTAAAACACTAATTTAGTTTTAAAGCAGATAATTTATCGGCAATTATAGCAAATAATGCAAACTAACAAAGTTATTTTTTGCTCTGAAGCAACAATACATGTTAAGACATTCGGAGACAGCCGTGCCAGGGTACAGAAGCCCTTAAAATAAAGGCCAAGTAGAAACACAATATTAAATACCGATGACTTGAAAAATGTATTTGTTTCTGCAATGGTATAGCATAGCCTTTTGCAAAAGATTTTTATACTAAGCTCCCATTACATTTATATTCATTTACAATTTGGAAGGCAGTAGCTTGTAATGTGAATTCAATTCATTATTTCTCAACTTCACCCTACAGAAAGCAATTTGCTTTAAAACGAAGAAAAGTAATCACCAATAAACTACAAATTAAAATGGTGTCTAAAGAATTAAACTACTGCACGTATTTAAATAGAAGTATTTATTTTCATAAATTTGAAACCATACAGTTCCATTTTTCACAGTCTGGTTAGCTATGTGCTATAGATACCATTTTAATCTTTGATTTCACTACTTAATAAAGTAATAAATTGAAGGTCCTTACTAGAAAGATAAAGTAGCCAATTATCACTAGCACATTAAAGGATGAGCACCACATTGGGCATTGAGGCAATGCACACTCCTTAATGCTTTTATTGCTTGATGGATCTGACCTTATACGAATATGAAAAGATCCTCCTGCAGTATTCTCACCTGACATTAGCAGAAAAAATGGAGATAACTCACCTACTGACAGCAGGCAGAATCTCATTTCCCAATCTGCAATTAGGCCAGTGTACTAGGGCTGGCATTATTTTGCCTCACGAGTACTACAGAACAAATCTGAACACTCCCACTTTTAACTGTCACTCCCATTTCTTTGCACAGAGCCAGCCTACCAACACCCCGGCAGAACTGCCTTATTTTCCCTTCAACATGAAATGCACCTGCCACACAAAGATCAGTGGCTTCAGGGGATAGATCTCTGGTACTTTTGCTGACAGATCTAAATTTATCTCTTATGCTAAGTAACAAAGATATGTCACATATATATAGGCAACAGGCTACGGTCTAGATCTTCCTATGGATCTAATGCCTACTATGTTCACCATGTGAGAGACAATAGTATTACTGATACTGAGTCCCCTCTATTGTTTTTAACAGCTTTTCAGTCTAAGAACACTGGTAAGGACCTACCTTCACTGAGAAATACCGGGGCATAACAATCTCCTTATGGTTTCCACTGACAGATTCCTGCAAATAATCCTGTACCCACCCACCCCTTAGTTCCGGAGTGTACAAGCCCACAAACTCCAAGAGAGGTCCTTACATTTGCAGACTGTGAAAGAAAACCCATTAAAACACACTTTTCAGCTGACAGACTCTGCCCTGTTCCTTGATTAAAACATCAGTGCTCTCCTAACAGCTGCCTTTAAGAAGTTGGAATAGCATAGTTACTTAGAGAAATTAAGTGATTCAGCACTATGACTTGGCAGGCTGTAACTTAATGGGCTAGAGTCCTTGTTTTAGTAACTATTAAAATTTATAGAGAAATAAAGTCTTTTTACACTGCTGTTTTCTTCAATAAAATGCATTAATCTACTAGAAGAGTAGCATTTTCCTACTGAACAATGCTGAGTTTGCTCACATGTAATAATTATATCAGACATGGGAAAAAATACTCTTTGGTGAAAGTAGGTTACACTTAAGTTTGTGTTTGAGCAAAACATACCAGTTTTTCATTTTCTGCTTCGGTAGAACATTTTTATTCATGGTAAACACACCACAAAATGCTGACAAAAAACAATGAACATATATGTTTATAGAAAGGTTGTGCACATTGCCATGTGCACATAACCTGCTTAGGAAGTGAAACAGTGTCTTTCTAGTGCTGGACCCACAGTAATTTTTGCACTAGGCTAGAGAGCATAGCATGCTATGATTCAGGCTCTGCTTTGGGCAGTGCTGAGCACAGTGCTAACTGAAATGGTCTCTCACCAGAAGAACTCTGCTGTTTTCTCTCCAACATCATCAGGGTGCAGCTCCTCATCAAGTATCAGTGTCATACAGGTGCAAATTAAATCAATATCAAGAGAGCCACACAAGCCTCCTATGAAGCCATAAAATTCTCACCAGCATACTCACTGTCTATTTGGGATAATTAATAGTTCCAATTTCTAGGGGAAAAAAACCCCCACTGTTTTACCCTCACCTTCCACTGAAATTTAGCTGCATCAGCATCGATAGCTCACACTGTAATATGGCAGAAATCAGTGTGGAAATCATAAATCAAATTGTACAGCTATCCAGCTGCCGGCCCCAACTCCCCATATGCTGACTTCTCCAGATACGAACTGGCCTGAGCACAATAAGTGGTAATTAAATGAAGTCAGTGTTAAAGGTAATGACTAGAGATGACAAGACGAAAAGCCTTCCTACACGTTAAAACTGGTAACTCTTTAAAGCATTCACAAGTATGACCGTTCCCCAGTGTACCCTTACTACTATGCCAAAATGATGTATTTGGAGTGGAATAATTAAAACAATAATTCCTAACAAAGTGGGAATTACAAGATAATTGACCATACTGAAGTATTAAGCAAACTGCAGTAAAAACCAAGGATGCTCAACGCTAAGGTCAATTACAGTATAATTATCTGAATGACATTATTGCTGTTACAAAGACTGCTGGAAGTATAAAAGAAACGATAAAAATGGATACAATATGCATCGCAGGAAACAACCAGGCACTAATGCCTCTTTGCTGGCTGATGCCAATGTTAGAGATGGAAGTACCAGCACCAGAACTTGGACTCAGGCATTGCTCTACGTTTGGGCTTAGAGCACTAAGCTGACTAATACTGTAAGTTTAAATCAAAAGTGAAAAAAAAAGGGAAAAAAAAGAAAAAATAAAGAAAAAATACAGAAAGAAAAGGAACAAGAAATTAGAGTTAAGTAGAAGTAGGGTTAAGACTTCTGACAGGATAAGGGTGAGATGTCAATTGCTCTGGTATGAGGTGGGAGATGTCCCACCAGCTATGTCAGAGGCCAGGGCAGAAGAAAAAGGGGCAATGCAAATACAGTGCAGAGACCATGTGCTCAGGGAGGAAACTGCAGCCAAAGCCTCCCACAAAGCAAGCCCAAGGGCTCTAAGGTAACACTAATCTACCGGTTTAAAAAATGAATTCACTTACATACATCTGTATGCATAGATACATTACTTTGTTTAAACTCAGGGAGATGGCATGAAATGCTGTGGGTTGATCTACAGAAACCAGGAGGCATTGGCATAGTAACTCTGCCTCCTGAAGTTACCCACACTTACACAGCCTTTTTGTTGCTGGCATTGTTTTTATTATCATTAAATTACTATTACTGTTATTCCCACATCCAAGTATCTGCATGGATGGACATGGATTTTTTGCTCTTTGCTTCAATTTTTCAACACACACTCTATGCAGCCCTTAGGCAAGCAGATTTTCTTTAGCATGCCCCTACCTTAAGGTTGACACAGTGGGACATCATCAGGCTGACACAGTCAGGCACTACAACCTGGACCACTGCTCTGCCAGGATGGTTCATCAGAGGAGGCTTGTAGTCAAGTGTCGATCCCACACCTATCACTCACTGGTCATGGTGGACTTCATTAATATTTTCATGCTCCCCTTTTCCAACTTGTTTCTCTAAACTAAAACCTTACTTTGACTTAGCCATACCATGATTTTTTTTTTAATTTTTTTTTCCTTCTTTCTGTCTTATTCCCTGCCTTTTCCCTGTGGCTGCATTTTCAGATACCAGGAAAAGCCTCAGTAATTGTCAGTGGAAAATGCAACTAACTAGCTAGGTTAGATACAGAACAAAGCCAGTTTTAATATCACATGACCCAGTCTGAGCTAACTGCACTGAGTTTTGTAATCAAGCGTGTGATAATTATTTCTAATACAAACTATGATTAAAATGCAAACTTTGAAGTTCTATATAGCATTTTTAACCACTAATTAACTTCACTAATTGCAAAATTAATGAAGTTAATTAGAGGATAAGAGTGCTATAAAAAAACATCAAAGTCTAGATGTGCAGTGCTGTCTGCAAGGGCAACAAGGCGGCCATAAAAAAAGTCCATAATAAAGAGAATATGTAGGGTCAGCAGTCTTCAAAATCCAAGTGTTCTCATAAGTGTTACGTCAAAAGAAACATAGATTTATGTGTATATAATGTATATCTTTGTGTAACTTCATAAAAAATGCCCATGTAATTACTTACACCCATGATCTGCCTGCCATTGGTGGTACCACTGGAGTATTTAATCTGAGCTAATTAAAAGCATCAAAGTCTAGATGCTATGAAATGGGTGATAAAATGAAGCAATAAACTACTATGGTTGCACACATTAATTCCAGCTGTATTTCAACATATACTTATCAATTGCTGCAGAAGCTGAGAGGGCCACACAGCAACAGCTGAAGATACCTAGCAATTTTGATATATAATACTATCAGCATGTGATGATGCTTCTCTGGCCCCTCCTGGTGTACAGGTTCATGTTGGTGACAAGGAAAGTAGATGTTTAAAGCAATGGTGAGGTCTGCTGGCTAGTCTTTCGCAGATGGATTTTTGCAATAAATCCTTTAAAATACAGCTTCTGCACTAATCACTGGCTGAAGGACATAGCACACATATATCCTAATCACTACGACACTGTAAGGGTCAAAGGATGAGGAGAACTAATGCAGCTTTAGGACAAACAGTGGAGCAATAGAAGAGCACAGATGAAAGTAAAAAAAGGAAGGCCAGGTTTAGGTTAAAGTATATCCTAGCACAGGCACATGAAAACAGTGAAATCAAATGCGCCAAGAGTAACAAGCACCTGGTAAAGCAGAACAGTTTGAACACAGGACCTAGTTTCAGCAGGGAACAAAAGAAGAAGAAACAGATGGCACGAAAAAGAGTTAAAACTTTTCTGATAGGTTTACAGAAGCCTCTAAGTTCACATATTACACTTACTAGGAAGTCTGTTCTCACCCACATTTTGCTACTTGTTAGCATTGAATTTAATTGACAGTATGACAACCCGGGCACTGTCAAATATCCTCCACCACTCAATCTATAGAGTAATTCAGATTCTATCTCCTCCCTTGACCAGACCCCAAAATAAGAATACATGCTTCAGAGCACAGCAGAGTAGGTAACTTGGATGGAGTGAAAACATTTGCAAGAAGGTGTTAAGGCACAAATTGCAACTGGTAAAGACAACAGAGCATATGAGCCCCAGGGCATACGCAGGCTGCAAAGGAGTATCAACCCTAAGGATCCCAGAAAGCAGAAGTGTTCCAACATCACAAGCCTGGAGATGCTAACAGAGAAAAATGTCCTCCTGGCATTTTAGAAAATAAGTACTAAGAAAGAAAATCCAAGACACACTTGCATGTTGGTCATCAAAGACTGCAAGCTTCTAAATGTTACTTTAGCCAAAATCAGAGTCACTTAAAGGGAAGGGTCAAAGGTCATCAAGTTAGAGAAATTCAGAAGCATTCAGGGCAAATAGCTTCGGAAACCTGAGGAACTGAGTAGTGCCAAAGGAATGTGAAACTATAGTCCACCTCTCCTCAAATATTTATTTGGGGTTCCAGTTACTGATCTTTTGCGCTATTTCCTTCAGCAGAGACCTGAAACAATTTGAGCAGTTGTAACGAAACAGAAACACACAGAATAGAGAGTATGGGCAGTTAACCAGGGAGAAAGAGCAAGGGAAAGCATGTCATCACCAAGCAAGAAAAAAAGCTCAACTAGCTGGAGCACTCAATACAGCAATTTAATTGTGGGCTCACCACCATGAAAGAGAGAATAGCCACCAGCCTGCATTGCACGTTTTGAGTCACTGACATGCCATGAGGCAAGGAAAAGCAGTAGCACTCCATCGGTGTCCTTCAAAAGTCAATGATGGACGTGCATAAATATTCCCAACATCCAATATAGCTCCAGAATATCAATCCTAATTATGTTTTGGCCATAACTGCATTTAAACAGAATACACAAGGATACTTAGTTAGTTTTCAGAATTCTAAAGAAACACTACAGAGAGAATGTTTTATGATAGCCATTAAAGGCTTGTGTCAATATGCTTTATACTCTGCTCCTGCAAGAATCAGGAAATCCCTCTGAAGAATAACTGGGTTTTGCTCAGAGTCCCCTTTTCAGACTAAGCACAGTAGTAGAACTGTTATCCTTCCACTTTGCAAAGTGATTAAAATGGACTGTAAGGCACAAAGCCAAGCTGAATGTAAACACTTTCCTTCAGCGTCTCAAGGCTCAAGGGTTATAAAAATCCCTTCAGTACTGGCAATCGAAGTTAGGAGGTAAAAAATACACACATCTACACCTCCCAGATTTTCCATGTTCAAGCAGCAATGATCAGGCTTTAAGTGCTGCCTTCTCCAGGGACATTTAAGTGGATTCAGTTTTCATGTGACAGGTCCTAACAACTTTCTCCTGGGGTTTACATTCCCTATCTATTCTCCATTTTGACCAGAAGGATCTAACTTAGTGCTAATGAGCCTTTTTTTAGTTTTTTTTAAAACCACAGAGATCACATCTGAAGACAGTCCCACAAGACACCCAATTTATCTTCCCTCAATCAGGTACTGTGCCCTAGTATCCTACATTTTTAGTTTTGGTTATATCTACCAAAGGCTATATTTATGGCAAAGGAATAAGTTTTGAGTTTTCACATTTCTGCTGTCTGCCAATCTATCCATATGTATCAACCCTCCAGGGAAAAACACTTTCATTTTCTTCCCTTCTGTTTGTCTCTAAAGTATTTTAATTGTTTTGCTAAAGAGATGACCTAGAAGATGATAAGAAGACAAAGAAAATTATTGTTTTAACTGAATAATTCATAAATAGAGCTGATGATCTCCTTCTGCATGTTCTGACTAGTTATCTCCCTTATCCTACTTGTTCCTGACTTGATCAGTAGAAAAGTGATGGAAAAAACAGCAGCCTTCAAAATACTACCATGATTACAGGAAGCCCCCTAAAATTCAATAGAAATACTCACTCCACACCCTGACTGTTTCTGTCAGCATAAACATGTTCACATGTTTTTCTCAGGTATTAAGCAAGAGACTAACAATTAGATCCTCTCTTCTCCATTAGATTTTGTGTGGCTTCTAAAGACTTTTTTAGTACCCTACATAATTTAGGAAGCCACAGCCACTGATAAGTGTACACTGAAAACAGAATTTCGTTATCCAACCAAATTCTTAATTGGGTGGGAGAATAAAACCTAACGGGGTGCTATTAAATGCTCGCCAACAGCCAACATAAACTTCTGGGTCATGCTGACTCTGAAACAAAACATTCCTTTAACCATCTATTAAAATTCTTTCATAAAAAAAATTTTTAGGCTACTTTTTTCTCTCTGCCCAAATAATATCCCAGCCCATTATATCTGCCTCACTTCATCTACCCTCACTTGTGTTCCCAAGACCCTTGTTCAGGAAATTATTCTATTTCCTATTCAGGAAAGCACTGGAGCAGATGCCAGATTTGAGGCACACACTTTGATTTTACAGAAGTCACAAAGCAGAAAAAGAAATCAGAGGAATGTACATATGTGCTAAACTTTAGATACCTACTGTGCACTACTCTGAATCTGGACCTCAGCCTGCTGCGAAAATAATGGTCCTGAGTTTCACTCTTCAAATCAAGGACTCTGTTAAGTGGAATGGATGGAGGAGTGGTGGGAACACAGATTCTGCAGTCAGCCTTAAAGCATTTACATCAGTATATAATAGCCCATCGTAAGTATAACACCTACTATGAAGACTGAAAAAATAAAACACATGGTCCTTTCTGTCAGCTTTTTAGATGCATTACAACTCCTCAACATTGCAGAGCTTTTGCCAAGAGAAGCAGCAGTAGCTTTTACCTCTCCGAGCCTTCCATTATTTATATTAGATAGGTCACACTGTTAATGTTTTAAATGTTAAAAGCACAATCAAATACTGACTTCAAGCTAGCTGGAAATATTTTGATGTTAGAAATGAGTAGCCAATACATTTTTAATTCAGGTTAGACAAAAGAAAAAGCAAGAATCTCCCTCTTGTACTGCCCCTGCACTCTGCCAAGTGGTTAAATGTGATTAACTTGGCATGCACGCACATGACCTTCTATTCTATCCAAATTAGTTATTTTAGGTAATTTCTGAAGAGTCTTGTCTCTCACTGAAGTATTTCACAATACATCTTTCCACTTGCTTTTAGGGGAAGACTACAGTAACATCTCTAAAACAGCATTGTGGCAAATGCTCCTGAATTATGTAATCCACTAGATTCAACTGTTAGAATCATTTTCAAAGAAGACGGATATAATACATTATTATTACAGCTACACAATCCTGAGTTGATTTTTCATTTGTTGAATTACTAACACTCTAATGCTGAAATTGATCTGTTTTAAAAACATCATGTGAAAGGTTATTTAAATACCAAACATGCTCAGGCTCTTTATTTAAATAGCTTAGAAATGAGCTGGTGGAAACAGGAGACTAAAATAAGTCTTATGTTCTCTAATCTAGCCTTAAGTACATGTTAAAGAACACCAAGCATGCTTCCAAGCAATACCTATGGTGTGGACTTAGATCTGCAAAGACCTGATTTTTCATCAAGGTTCCAGGAAACCATTTTAAAAATTTATTTATAAAACAAAGTGAAAGATGTTTATTTCCATGTGGGATGCCTCTAGAGAAGCTGGCAAGCAACAAGTTTATTAAAATGACAGGTTCAAGGTACTTTTCTTGTTGACTGTAAATAATCTCCCTGTGAGCCAATTAAGAGTGTGGAGATCAAAGGCCCAAGAAGCACTGTAAAAGCTGGAATTACAGGGTTAAGGGAAAGCCTCCACAGGCTCCTTCAATACATATAATTTCCTCTAGGCACCCACTGACTGGGTGAAACAGTGCAGACAAGCATTTTTTTAATTTGCTTTGGAGTACAGCAAAAACCAACACCCATGCTTTAAAGGACACCTAAAACAGCAGCTTGATCTTATGCACAGTCAGGAATAAATTTAGTTGTAAAGACTGATCCAGGTGAGAAGGCTAAAAGGGAGCTGGGATGAATGTACAGGATGACTTATAAAATGGGCTTCTCTGCTGGGAAGTTATTAAATCTCAAATTACAACAGTTTGTCAGTGTATTTCTTCTCCATAGCAGCTTGCCAAGATTGCTCCTTTTCAAAGGACTAGTCAGAATCGCTAGCAAAGTGTTTCCTAATGCAAGGCTTGACTACAATGATGATCTCTGCACACATCTTCTTCTAATTTGAAGAATGCGTGGGGCTTTAGATTGAGTACACAGAGCACTGCCAGCATGTCTTTAGCCAGAACTTCAGAGGCTGAGTTGAAAGTCACACCACCATTTACTGACGAACATCTGGGCTGCTCGAGTTTCCTTGCACTGCTACCTTGCTTACTCTCCATAATGAGCTAAGTCCTGTTTTAAGAAAGAACATCTTGAATTTTAAAGTGGGTCTTCGTTGCTGTTTCCTGCTAACATGGGGACAGATTCTGAACCTGTCTATTCTGTCCCCCTTTATCTCACTGCCTCTCCTTGCTCCTTTTATATTACAGGATTCGAGTGCAGGACAAGCTTTCATTATTTGTTGTGACAGATAAGACCACCAGAATGCTCACTGTGCATAGCCTTTAATTCTGACAGTAAATGCAAATTTTCATTTAAAGTCACCTAGAGCACCAGATGGAGCCCTTACAGTAGGAAAGTGTAGCAAACTCTTTCACAGCAGGCACGATTGTATTCAAAACTCCAGCTCACAGATGGAAACCCTTCTTCCCTGCCTGCATGCTCTCCCCACTGGGCACTTTCACTACTGACAAAAATCACATTCCCACATCCACCTCTAGGACTGCTCCTCCATAGCAGCCTTGCAGGAAGTCTGGAAGAGTCCTCCAGCTGCGTAGCAGCCCTTGCTGGGTACCTGGCTAACAGTCAGTGGAGCACTGTGCCCAAAACCATCATCTGCGGCTGAACAATCTTGCTCCACGTACAGAAAGCGGCAGAGCCTTACCTGTGTGGCCCTGGGCTGGAAGTAACAAAATGAGGAACAGTTCAGGCACAGTGCTGGCATGGCTAGAGTCACCGCTGCTGGTGGCTGGTGTGGTCCTAAGGTGGGCTAACATTAACCCCGGGGCTTCAGCATTGCACTTTGTGGCATAGCGTATTTATGCTGTGTGATAGCTGGTTAGCCCAGGGTGACCAGCATAATCGAACTCCCCTTACCATGACCCTCCCAACAGTGCTGTGGCTTCTGCTGATTATGCTACATATCACAGAATCACAGGAATGGAGGGCACCCACAAGGATCATCAGATCTAGCTCCTGGCCCTGCGCAGGACATCCCCAAGAGTCACACCTTGTGCCTAAGAGCATCATCTGAACGCTTCTTGAACTCTGTCAGGCTGGTGCTGTGACTTTCCTAGAAAGCTGTTCTAGTGCCCAAATGGAACAGCTCCCACTGGGAGAGGAAACTCTTTCTAACAGCCAACATAAACTCCCCTGTCACAGCTTCATGCCATCCTCTCAGGTCCTGTCACTGGTCAACACAGAGAAGAGATCAGTGCCTGTTCCTCCTCTTCCCCTCAGGAAGTTTTAAATGCAATGAGGTCTGTCATCAGTCTCCTCTGCTCCAGGCTGAACAGACCAAGCGACTTCAGCCACTTCTCATACAACTTCCCCTCAAAGGCCCTTCACCATCCTCACTGGCCTCCTTCAAATGCTCTCTTAACAGTTTCATGTCTTTCTCATATTGAGGTACCCAAACCAGACCCCAGCACTGGAGGTGAGGCTGCCCCAGCTCAGAGCAGAGCAGGACAATCCCCTCCCTTGCCCAGCTGGTGATGCTGTGCCTGATGCCCCCCAGGACAGGATTGGTCCTCCTGGCTGCCAGGGCACCACTGGCTCATGTTCAGCTTGCCAGGACTCCCAGGTGCTTTTCCATGACACTGCTTACAGCATCTCATTCCCTGGTCTGTCCATACATCCAGGGTTGCTCCATCCCTGGTGCAGGATCCAGCACCTTCTCTTGTTGAACTTCATATAGCTGGTGATTGCCCACTCCTGTGGTCTGTTGAGGTCTCTCTGTAGGGCCTCCCTGCCCTCAGGGGAGTCAACAGCTCCTCTCCGTTTTGTATCATCTGCAAACATGCTTAGTATCCCTTTCAGTCCTGTGTCCAACAACCTGGTGTGGAAGGAGCCACAGAAACACAAGAACAATGAAATTGAGCCTGAAGGAAGGATGAAAATTCAACCAAAGCTTGTCTTCTGCAAAAACATGCAGAGATTAGGCAGTCAAATGAAACTGGAAGTAGCTCAAAAGGACTGAGCGGTCAAACTAGAAGCATGTATGTACTTGCCAAGAAATAGGACTCAAAACCACTGAGGTTTCAAAAGGAAGAATTAGGTACAGATGGATGACAAAGTAACAAAGTGATGCTTGAGCTAAAAACTAAAAGTGGGGAGGTTGGAAAACTGTTTATATTTTGGAAATGTAGGTTTAGTAGTCTGCTCTTTTGTCTGATCACATGAAGTCAATTAAGCCTCTTCATGCCTCAGTTCATTATCTATAAAAGCAGGATAATTTCAGAAGTCTAAAGTGTTTCTTTCCCTTACAGAGTTGTTGTGAGGATTCATGGATTGAAAATTTGGAGGTACTCCGGCACCACCAAAATGGATATATTACATATGCTAGACTGAAATTTAAAAATGAGGAAGGAAGAATCGGCATTCCTTGTATCAGTAAAAACACAATTAGAAGATTACAACAATCCAATTACTGTAACAGAATACTTGTACTAAACTCCAGAAACTATACAAACATAGAACTTTAGCCAATTCTTAGTTTGCATAAATCTGTATGACATAGACATGAGAAATGTAAAAGGAGGAAACATTTTCACGTTGTATGTAAAACCATCAGCCAAACTATGAGAACCTAAAGCCACTACATATGAGATGCAACTAAATACTCTGAACACCATTCCAGGAAGAAATGCTACTGGCGGTTAACACTGTTGTTTTCTGAATTACTCATGGGTAACAGAATTAATCAGGAAATGCAGTACCTGCAAGTTTCTCTTTAAAACTATTTTTTTCTCAAATTAACCTTACGTGTTCAAGATGTGTACAAAGCCAAACCTGCAGCTACCTAATAGACTCAAACCTGTACTTCAGAATGAGTAAGACCTTCTCAAAGACAGGCAGATGTCAGATGAACCTCCCCGATTTCTGCAGAAATGCAGACCTAGTCTTCCCATCATCACTTCTTTTACTATAACCCACCAGGTACAGTGTCTTTTATTGCATTTTGCTATGTACTGTTTGCACTTAGAGCACTACCGAAGTACGAAAAACAAACACAGTCTGTGCTTATCTGATTAAAACCCAATATAAATTATATGCAAAATAGGTGCAGCTCACTGGTTCATGGCAACCTGCCAGTAAAGACCTTCTGTGGCTGAAGGACGTGCACCACTGATTTAGGGCTTCATCTATCTGCTATATTGTTACTTCTGTCTTAGTTTACTGCTTCCTATTACTGAATGTTCTTTCCCATATCCACTCTTCTTCCTAACTGGCCAGCTTAGGACTCCAGTTGCATACTATCTGACACCAGATAGTGCAAAAAAATGTTGCTCCCACAATGCATAATCACTTTATGATTTGAGTAAGTCCAATTCAGTCTCAGCCTACGTGGTACACCAATTCTCTCTCTCCTTGCTTCATTCAAAACTACTGTTACTTCAATGTAAATTCACTCCAGAAGCACTTTCCTGCTTCCTGGTCTCAGCTCTCTGAAACTCCAGGTAAAGCAAAACTTGGGGCCATTCTGCAGGCAAAGCAGATTACCTTAATGAGCTAATAAATCTGTGCAACTAAGTATAGGGAAAAGTACATTTCACGTGAAAACACGAAACTATCCAAGCCTGTCTAAACAGAACATTCGTAAGTTAGTTTTTCTGAATTCTCACACAGTTTAGGTGATCCAAAACTGGGTTTCCCAAATGCTGTTCAAACATGATTATGGAACATATTTGTTTGAATGGGCTTTGAGTACCTGCATTTGAAAAAGCCCTCACTTTACCTTCGATCAAGGTTGAAATTTGCTATCAAAGTACCTTTAGCTCCTTTTAGAATTGTTATGTGTATTTCCGAAAGAGAAAAGAATTGGAGAGTCATCATGCACAAACTGATATGTACAGTAACACCGCTTCTAGCACATTTGCTAGAAATAGCTTGGTACTTCTACCCTTTGTTTTGATATTTGTAGGATTAATAAGAACCTCAGGCCTGATCTCACAGTATTTCGTATCTGGGCAAAACACTTCTTGCTGATGTCAACAGGGCTATGGTTTGACACAACAAATATCCTGCACGTTACAAGAAACTTGAGCAGCGACAGAAGTAAAAGGCAATTTCTTCCTTTTCTCTTTTTGTGCTTCCCTTCTTTTCTTATCGTGATGAGAGCAGGAACAATATGGCAACCATAACAAAGGGGAATAATTAAAACAATCACAGATGATTACTTGAAACGGGTCCATAAATTCCACAATTACCTGTCTACTAAGGTGTTAGATTTCAGGACAACTTGAAGATCCACGAAGGCAGGCGACAAAAAATACGTGCCTATCACAACTTTGGTATCCCAAAACCCTGTGGCTACCTCAGATACTAGCAGGTACTGAGGTTACAGCAAAGGCAAGGAATACCTTTGTATGCCTTCAGACAGCAATACGGAACAGTGCCACCTTATTTTACTGCGGTGGCGTCTTCACCACTGTGAACTTTATTTGCCACTTTCCAGCTGACCTGCATAATGCCCTGATGTTGATCGCTACAAGAACACTACAGTCAGAATAACAAACGCAAAGCATCTCACCTGCCAAGTGGCAAGACCTTCCAGATCATACAGTAACTCCCTCCAAAACCAGCCAGCATAACCATATTTCACAACACATTAGATGCATTAAGGGTCCTAAGCAAACAATACTCAGGGACAAAACCCAAGTGCTGGAGATGGCTAGAGTAAACTTGCAGTCCCTCCAGGGCCAAAACTGCTTTTTCAGCAAAGATATCCTAATGTGATGCTATTCTGCATCTATTCTCTGCCATCCCTCAAGGCACACTTGAAAAGGAGGACAGGCAGAAAACTATGAGTCAGGGAGAGGTAGAAAGATTACTCTCTGGGACCCAGAAACCACAAGGATAGGTATCTCAGTCATGTTTTTTAAATGCTTTCTTTCTGTCTCCTTCTTCTCTTCCTGAAGGACTAAATGTAAAATGAAATCATCTTACAGAAGGACAGCCACTTCCCCCGTGCTCAATCATTCCAGTCACACTATGTTGTCCAGTAACCTGCACTGATAATTCCTCATGAATAAAATGCCAACATTATCATCCACAGCTATGTTGTTGACATGCGTTTGCTATTTCACTAAAAATACCATTAATTTTCTGGCTTCACAACAGCTGAGCTACTTCCCATTTGAATATACAAAAGAGTATTTTGTTTAAACCAAATTAAAAGCGTTCCAGTAAATGACTTCAATTTTGCTGGCTATACTACTTAGTGTATACTGTTCTATTGAAGTCCCTCTTTTCTCATCTCTAGCCCTTCTACATCCCCATCCTTTTCTGTCTGTTTGTTTTTTTCTTGCCTTCCCTTTATATACTTAATCCTTTCATTTCAGGAACTGGATTTGCCCAGCAAGACATCCACAGTCAAAAACAGTTCAAAAACATAGTAACAAGGAGTTAAAGCAATGGTGAAATTGCCTCTGCTCTGTTTTTATTCACCTGTTTGCCAAAACATATTTAGCAGTAAGAAAAGAAAGGGAAAGGGGAGGGAAAAGCACATAAATGCTGAATACACCTTCCCTTACCCATCCAGACAAGCGCCGACATTCCCCATTTAAGCTGGAATGAAAACCACCATTTCTGCCAAGCCCTCCTGGCATCTCACCACTTTATTTGTTCCCATTTGTATCTAATGCTTTTGTCAACAGTTCAACAAAGTCAAAGCAAACAACCCACTACAAACACTGAGGGTAACAGCAACAAGCATGAATCCTTCACAATTATCCAGCCCAGCTGCTCAGTGCCTGTCCAGACCGCTTTTCATTTACAACAGTGTCAACAAAAGGCTGAAACCCAATAACTAGGTGGGTCAATACTACCACTGTAAAGTCTCCAGAGAAGAAAATGCTGTTCTGCTGCTTAACTGCTTCAGCAAACATGCAGAATAATTCAGTTAGATAGACAAGTGCTTGCCTAATCATTTCTTGTGTGAATTATTCAAGGCTTTCCCTTCAAACTGCTGAACAATGGCTCTTCAGATATTTCCAAGGAACCACCAGATGTCCTACCGGAGAAAAGGGAACATAAGGTGCATTCTGACGGGAGAGGGCAATGCTAACCTGTGATCTTGAAAAGCATTAATGTTTAGAGGATTAACACCTTCTTACACCTTGCTTCTGGTATAAAGAATACACAGCTTTTAACATGCAAGTACTAGGCACACATCAACTTAGAAGCTGCTTGATCTCTATACAGCATAATCAAGGCTGTTACATACAATTTTTCTTCCTTTTTTTCATGGGAATTGTAAAAGAGCTCTCTCCAGAGAATATGTGACGTGTAGGTAAAAATAAGCACAGTAGTTTAGTCAGGTGGATGCAGAGAGGAAACATGCATTTATTCCCACATTCTCTTGGCCTCCACTTCCCCCCATGTTCATTTGACACAAGCCAAATGCTCAATTGCCTTCCTCCAGAGTTTTCACATAGGTTCATGTTTACAGTTTCGAAGAGCAGGACAATGTAACCTTACTGCATAGAGCCCAGTGCTAAGCATTACATGTTTTACTTCCACTGCCATTTTAGAACGGGAAACAGACACCTCCAGATGTCTGTTTCCCTGATTTTGTTGGCTTTTCTCACAATTGCTCCATTACATTAACATCTTATTTCTAAACTTTTAGCAAACTTTAAGAAAATGGGCAAATTACGTAACAAATGGTGGTTGTTTTGATTTAATCACATTACTGGCAAGAACAACCCGGGATATGAACAAATGTTTTTCCTAGGACTGGTTTACATATACATCACAGTGGAGTGTTGGACAGATATGTATCTTGAGCCAGAATACAGTATCAAATATATTTATGAATATTTTATTTTTGACATCTACAGTAACAGTTGCACACACTGAGTAACTAGTATTCCAGAGAGGATTCCTGGCAGTTTTAAGACTTAGAGTAAGAGAAATTCTCTCTGTATGTCAAATTAAAGAACTTTTTTTTGCTTTTGTAATTAGAACCTGCAACATATTTTGTTTGCAAAACATATGGCTTTGCAGCAATTGCACTGTAGCAATCTCTGGTGTGGTGTGTTGTCAAAATGAGAGACTTCCTCTATCAAATAAAGTTTTCATCCTCTTTCTGTCCAAAACAATCATGAAACATTTGTCTACAAAATAGCAGCAGCTCCATCACATTGTGATCACCACAGCTGTTAGTACCCACTACTGCCCTACAATACTTGGTGAGAAACTTGTTAGACTTACTATTAAAAATCAGGTTATCGCTATTTGCAACACTGAGTTTGTTTATTAGTATTAGCAGGATTTTTACAGTCATTAGCAGGATTTGTAAAATGGCTGAAAGTCCATGGAGACAAAGACCCTACAGAGAGGTACTGTACAACAGAAAACACCTAGTATCAAAAGAGGTGCAACTTGCACAGATTAAATGGGAAAAACCTCTGATTCCAGATACACTAGAAACAGTCTGATGATAGATACTCTAGAAAGAACAGGGAAGAGATAGAACAATTTTTTATGCTGTCTCCTCTTCCTCATCCATCAGAACAGGAAGAAGTGTCAAAAAATGGCACCCCCAACCTTTGCCACAGCTGAAGGTAATGCTGTTAACCAGAAAAACTTCATAAAGCACACCAGAGTCATACAAGTCTGGTAAATTACTGCTTTCAAACACCTGCAGTGTGATACAAAGCTTTTAGGCTACCTAGATGGTAAGCACACACTGCGTTTTCTGAGGGCAGCAAACTGATCCTGGACAGATGCCTTTATGCTTAAGGTGGGGTGCCATTGCTACTCTCATGTCAATTATGCATACTGACACAGCTCTCAGAAAATTACTGTACTTCAAGGGAATGGCAGAAAAAGGTTTCTCTAACCCCACGAGATTTACTGTAATTGATTTTAAAGAGATTATATTTAAATTATTCAGACACTGAATTCTTCTCATAAATTGCAGCATGGGACAGCAAGGCTCATTACAAAATAGTACTTGGAGGTCATGGAACAAGACTTCTCAAAGCAGGGAAGAAAAGCGAAACATTATTTTTTTCCAGAGCTAAAATAAACTGCAGTTTGATATTTTTAAAAGAAATGGAGAGGTGAGACAGAAGTATAACATCAACAGATATAGCTTCAACAAATATACCACAAAGAAAGGAGAAATATAAACGCACAGGTACAATTACTACAAGCCAGATACAATGATTTCCTAAATGCCTGGTATTGGAAGATCATAAGGCAAAGCTTTATGTTATTTAGGTCAGCAGTGGCTTTTCAATTCAATGCAATCAGTGATTTCTATACAGTCTGTCCACTTTATTAATATAATAAAAAGAGCAAATGACTCAGAAATACACTGCCATAGCTGAAGAGTTTTATGCTGCGTGTGGTCTGTGCCAAACACAAACAAACACAAACACAACTGTGGATAACCCTTCTGAGGGTCACTGTAATTGGGAGACACCTCTCCCAGCCTTTTTTCCATATTCCTGCATTGCACCTCTGCAGAAAATGCCAGTCTGACAAAGCAGGACACTGCCAGCAAAATCAGTGCTATTGGTTATTTTGATCTGTCAAGATTAATATAGCAAAGAAAATTCTGTATACCCTCTTTCAAACCATATAGTGGCTTGAAATACGCTGGCTTCTCTGTATGGTGAATCTATGATAGACAGCTCACCCAGTTAATGGAAAAAGGAACAACCCATGCTGAATCTTTTCCTTCTCTCACCCCTCCACCCCACTTACTCATAAGTATGCATTAAGAACACTCCCACAGCTGCATTCACTGCCTCTTGAGTGGCAGAAAAACAGAGGTGCAGCTGTGCCTGCTAACATTCGTATGCAAACAAGTAGCACTGGCCTGGCTGCTATACCTCACTTAAAAGCTCCTCAGTACTCTTTGGTAAGTTTGCAGATCAAAAAGAAGTGATACAGAGCAATCTGCTGTCCTTTTAATGCAATTAGCAGATTAAAGCGGCATTTCACTTCCAATACCTCATTAAAACAGTGATTGCATCCAGCAATTGATGATACAACATCCACAGTGTTCCCCCTACAGTCCTTCCCGGAGACTTGGTGGAGAGCTGGGGCAAGCCCTGAGCCAGCAGCCAGCAGTCAGAGCCAGCAGAGCCTCGGGAGCCAGACATGAAACCTGTACCCTGGTGCACTGCAGCAGGGGAGAGGATGGCAGAAGGCAACGGAAGAGAGGTACCTTCCAGGGAACTGAGAGGAAGTAAATGATCCCTGTGCTAGCAGTCTTCATAATTCCTTCACGAGGCAATGGAAAATACTATCTCCAGGATTTGAATCTCTTAAGCACGGTTGTGGCTGGGCCTCTTCCTGGGTCAGCTGTCACACTGCTGACTTTTGCTACACATCTCCATTTTATGGTTTGTGTGAGACTTTCTACTCCTCAAGTTCTGTTTCTTCTACAGTCTTGTGAGAATGACGCATGCAAGTGGTGAACTCCAGTAAAAATGCCATGTGGACACAAGACCTAATTTCAGTTTCCCTCTTAAGATTATTTCTTCATGTAAGACCAACAAGTCAAATGATACGTCAGCTTTGGAAAATATTTTTTACATTTCTTCCACCCACGTATCCAAAAAGCAAATTAACAGCACCCCAGAAAAAGTGACATCAAGCTGAATTCCTTCAATCCTTTCATTGTGGGAAGCACTGCTGGGGAAGGACCTAGCTTCACCCTCTCTGCCAGGAACTTGGGGCATCCCTGGGGTACCCTCTAGCTCTGGCCCTGTTGTTACCAGCCAACACAGCTCCACTGGTGCCAAGGAAAGAACAAACTAAAAAAGATTAATTCGCAGATGTTCATGCATTTCACACACAGGGTGCCCTGTGGTCCGTTGCCAGGGCAACAGGAGACGACCAGCGTGTGCTTTATTGGCTTTATGAAGTGCGTCTTGGGGGCTATAGTCCGAGAAATGCTGCATGATAATCTTCAGGCTTTTCAGAAGCCTTGTTTTGTGTTTATCCACATTTAACCCTCTGAGTGTTATTAAGAGCACCACTATGTCTGGCATGACAAGGAATGTAGAGACAAGATATGAGGAGACAAACACATCATCTCTGTTTCTGTCCTAGAGACCCTGGAAAGCACATCCTCAGCACCTGCTCCCACCTGCCCTGCACTGAAGTTTTCACCCACAGCCTGCAGGTAAGCTGGCAGGTAAGATGTTGAAAGGCAGACCTCAGTACAGCCATGTCTGGGGGCAAAAGAGACATCAGAAAGTGCAAATGTAACAAAAATGCCACACTAGACTAATAGATAAGTGATGGCAAGCACATTTTCTCAGTAACTTCAAAAGAAGATTAAAAAGGATCAAGAGCATTCCAGCAACTTTCTAGACACATGATGTGAAAAACCACACTTTTATTTAGGACCCCAATACATGACACCAGGAAAAACCACCCGTGCCGGAAACCTTTACCAAAATTTATAAATTTGCACAGTCAACTTCCCTTTCTCTCCTCACTCCAGACCAGTGTCAGGCGTCTCCCCTAGCTGTCCTCTCACCAGCCAAGGCAGGGCTGCAGACGGG
>WBMY01019406.1:0-11048 GCA_013397315.1 Donacobius atricapilla
GCACCTTCCTCCCTCCCGGCAGCCGCCCTCCTCATCCTCCTCCCGCCCCCGTGCCGGGCAGCGCGGGTGTCCCCGCTGCCATGTGGCGGCCGGCGCCGCGCCCCGGGGGACGGCCGGAGGGAAGGGGCGGTGATGTAACCCGGCGGCTGCCCAGGTGCCGCCCGGGCCCCGCCGCTCGCTTGGCCAGCGATACGGCGCAGATGGCGCTGCCGCCCCCTCTCCCGGGGCCCTCCGGGGCAGAGTTACCTGTACCCGCCCCAGCGTGCGGCCCAGCTTCCCCGGGGATGGAGAATGCCCATGCTGAGCCCCTGGGCAAGACCGCGCTCCGGCTAGGCTTGCCGGAGCGGGCTGAACGCCATGGTCTCTCCCGAGACAGGCTGCTCAGGGCACCCGCGGATCCCGCTGGCAGTGTTAACCGAGCGAGAGACCTCGGCGCTTTTACCGTGTGCTGGGGCTGCTTTTGGCCGCCCTGCCTTATTTTTCCTCCTCCTCTTCAGGTCATATTCCCCCTTTGCCATCGCCGTGTAGGCGGCCTCCGTGTCTGGAGGGAAGGCAGCGCCTTGCCCGGAGGAGCCGGGGGGTTGCGGGGTGCGGTGTGGCCCCACCTGGTTCCCGAGCTCCGCTCCCCTGGCGGATGATGCCCCTCAGGGCTCCCATTCCCGGTCCTGCCGGCCGGCACTGGGGCCGCAGCAGGGCGCCTGTTGCTCCTCCGGTCGGGAATGCTCCCGGGCGGGGCGAGGGCTGCCGGCTGTAGCAGTGCGGAGCCGCGGGGGACGAGCGGGGAGGCCGCCCTGACCCCGCAGCCCCGGCCCTGCAGGCCGTGGCGGGGTACCCGGTCTCGCTGTGTCAGGGGCACCCTCCCCATTGTTTCCCTCCGGAGGTCGCTGAGGGATGTGGATGACGTGAAACCGGCACCTTCCTCCTGTGTTCTTAGCCTCTGCTGCTCCTCAGGCTGTGATGTGGGTGGCCGGGTCGTATGGAGACACCGTTGTTTTCAGTTTGCAAGCGGTTGTAAAGCACGAGGAGGTTGCTTGCTTGGCTTCTAAGGGTTTTTGTTAGTCGGACTTGACAGCAGGGTTTACACCCCGCCGCCCTCGCCCCCGAAAGCTGTGTCTAAGAGTGGAATTAACGTGACGCACACCTTTCCCGCTTTGCTTATGGTACATGCTGGAAACACGGGTACTTGCCATCTTTGCAACTACCGACTTCTTTTCAGAGTGTATGATGGGGAAACTATAGTTCTTCTTTCCCCCCTGAGGACCTGCAAGTGTTTTCTTACTTCACGTATTCCTTAGTCCAGTGCTTATACTTCTTCCTGCTTTTGAGTTTCGCATTGTTTAATCCAGGGATTGCAAGTGCTAAGTGTAAGGATACTACTAAATGCAAGGAAGTCAGCTGTGCAATTGCTCCTCAGTGCTCAGATACCTTGTCTGAATTTTACCCTAAGGGGTCTGTATTTTTAAAGCTGTAGTTTTGTATTAGTCGTGTCCTCCATGTATTTTGATTTCAGGATGATTCAAATGCTATCTTTTATACTTCAAATTGTAGAAAATACTAGCTTTAGGTGGGTGCAAATGTTAATGTTTCTTTTAATTGGTGATTTTGGGTCAAGTCAGAGAAGACAGACTCCTTGTACAGAGCAAACAGGTTATATTAAGCTTTGGCAAGTAAGTGACAGGTAGTTAATACTGTTGAATACAGCCAATGTGTGTTGGACTTCTGAGAAGAGGAATATTTAATAATTATCTAGTTTCCTGCTATCACTACCCTCACTATCTTATGTGGCAGACTGATGGCAGCCAAGATACTGCTTGTGATCTCCGCCCTTTCTCCATATTGGTGTCAAAATACTACAAAATACTTCAGCCATCTGGTAGACTTAAACAGAAATGGTTGAAAGTGCCTTTTTACAAAAATAATAAAAATTCCAAATATTTTCTAAAGAGATGCTTTAAATTTAACTGTGGCTGCATCTAGTTGCTATGGTAGAAAACAGTGCTGGATAAATTTAATGGAGCTTATATAGTTTAATTAAGCTAATATAGTTTATGACAGAAATCTTGACTTGATTTTTATATATATGGAAAATCTGAAGCCTCTAAATCAGTAAGATTGTCAGTAAGAGTGTTTGTGACTAGAAAAATGACTTGAAGTAGCTGGAAGAAAGCTGAACAAATTGGCTTATTGACAGTAATAAAATTCTTCCTGTGTCCTAAGAAGACTAATGTGAAGAATGATAGTGCAACCTCCTTGCAGTAAGTTGATGTGGAATTTTTGCTTTAAGTCTGCAAAATTGTACTCTGCACTTCATGGGCTATGGCCAGTGCCTGTCTCAGTAAGTGTTTATATTCCAAACCTAACTTTAATGTTTATGAAGAACTGGCAAGCAGTATGAAAATGCTTGTGTGTGGACAGGGAAATCAAACGTTGTGGATATTAGCTGAAAGTCACAAGATTAGTATCACATTTGCAAGGTGTTTGTGCTGGCTGTCGTCTGAAGGGATGAATATCACGTGTTGAGTAGGATGCAGTAATTGGCTTTGAAACAGAACCAGCAGTGCTTTGCATTTCCTCATGTGATACGGGCTGCAGTGTCAGGAACACTGGTCTCCACAGGAGATGGGTCGGCCAGTGTGCTTGCTCCCCCTGCCATGCTGACATAATACTTACATAGTGTCTTGCAGTAACAGATTAGAGACTCACTCTGGGTTAAAATTAACTTGGCAAAACTGGTTTGTTGTAATCCAGACTAATTCTCTGATCTGGCTCACCTTGGGATTGCGCTTGTGACAGCATGATGTGAGGGGTTGCACAGATTTTTGTGTACAGAGAGGCAGGAGCAAAGACATTTTTTTTTTTGTCACTTGTACCAGCCTAATAATTTTAAGAAAGGAAACAAAAAAAAGTATCAACTTCTGCAATTTAACGTGCAGTTACCTTTATGCAGAGAACAGTGTTAAAGATCTGCTACCATACTACCAGCAGTGGGAAATTCAGTTGTCAATTCAAGGTTGATTTGGAAGAAAAATCTACTCTGAGCATACTTCAGTTTATAGTCTGTGCTTTGTGGCCGCTGAAATATTTGAATGTCTAGTGCATAATGTCTAGTGTAGCCATTAAAATGTGTAAAACACTAGTAGGAAATATTGGCCTCTTTAGAGGGCAAGTAAAAATCCATGTTAAACTGTTGTCTTGTATGCTGGATTCTGGGGGGACAAAACTGCAAGTGTGTACTGCCTTTAGTAGTGTACCAAAGCTCGGTATTTTCAAAGGGAGATATTTCTGATTTTTACATTTTTGCTATTGTTAAATACGCTTTTTTTTTCCCTGTAGTATAACTTGATCCTAAGAAACATCCCTATCCATCTGAATTACTGCTATTATTGCTTGTGCATCTTGTGGGGTTTCCCTAAGCTGCCAGTCCCTTTACTGTTCTTCCACCTCTTTATGTACTACTGGAATTATCAGTTAGGCTGAGTATCTTCTTTGAGACTTCTTGTCAGATATAGATAGCTATGTAAATTCTTCATGCCTTTAGTGTGACCTATTTTGTAGTGGAACTGTTCACTACATCATTTGGACTAACTTGAAATTGTTATATTACAATGGCAGTGTACTCTAATATGACAGTAAGTTCATACTCATGCCAAAATGATCATTACTTTGTTGCCAAAGTTGCCTCCTAACTTAGATCTTCAAAGAAGAAAAGCTTCTGTTTGTGTTGTGGACTCTAATGCTGCGAAGTGATCTCATTGAGGGCAGGAAAATTTCGGTGATGGCAGGAATGTAAGACTTCTCACATTAACCAGAAATTAGATGGCTGTTTTTTCTAGCTATTTTGGCTGAAGAAGAGCCAGCCAGCTCTATTTCATGTTGATTGTTTGAACTGGATGATTACAGCAAATTTTGAAAGTAGGCCACTCATTCACACTTGTAATAGTAAATTATACATCCTCTGGACATTAGGTTAGTCTGTAGGCTTTTCAGAATTGACAGGCTACCCTTACTTATGCTCAGTAATGCGGTGCTTATTTGGGATGTTTTGAGTATATATATTTGAAAATTTAGTGCAGAAATGTTACTGGAGCTTCAGCTTTGCTTTGTCAGGATTTAAAGATTTTGTGAAAACTATTTTAAAGTTAATTTAAGTCTATGAGATTTGTGTTAATTTGATTGTTGGCACACAAGAAAGCCTTAATTTTTTCAGATCTAAAGCCTTTACAAAAGTGGTTAGCTTTTTTGGTTTGGAACTTGTTGCTCTTTTAATATGGAATAATAATTGCAAAGAGTTAGGAAGCATTTATTTAGTTAAAAAAATAAAGGTTGTGTATATAAAGGCTAGCAAAATGATGGTGGTGTTACATTACCGACTACATTTTCCTGCTTATTCCTGTGCAAAAGTGTGCTCCATAGGTCCTATTCAACTGAAATATTCTAGTCTAGTTTATGTTCTCCTCTGTTTTTCAGTTCCTGTGTTTTGTAGGTGTAATTTTACAAAACAAAGTTCAAGTCTCGTGTAAACTAGAACAGTTTAATTGGGAAATTGTGCTGTTGAGTCCAAGATTAGGCTGTGCATTAGAAGAGCTGATGAGAGTTGCTGTCTGCTTTTTGGCTGCAGTTTAGTAATGTTTTAATCCTGTATTGCCCTGTTGGTTAATGGGGATTAGCGAATGACTAAAATAGTGTATTTTTACTTACTTACCTTATATTCTGTCAAGGAAAACTGTTTTATATAGTAGGGTTTTTTCAAACCTCTAGTTGTCTCTTAGTCTAACATGGTTGTATTTGTTCAGTGTTGGTGCAGAAAGCATAATAGAAGCTGGAAAGACCCCAGTAATGTTACATTGAGAGGCTTAAGAAGGGCGTTTTATTTGTGTATATATGTAAAAATAATTATCATAATTTACATGAGTAATGTGAAAAAACATGAATTCATGGTTTGTGATGGGTTTTTCGGGTGTTGTAATTTTTGGTTTAAACTGAGAGGACATGCTAGTTAAAGTTTCAGTTGGTTACACAATCTGCTCTGGCACACTGATGGTTTGTTGGGTGGCAAGTTGAGGCAGTTAAGGTTGGGCAGGAGCAATTTAATAAGTTACCATTCATCACTGCTAGCCATATTAAATGTAGTAAATGGGTTTCCTGCATACTTAAAAACTTGATGTTGAATTTGTTTTTCTGCTATGTTAACTATCAGCTGTCAGGGTTTAGTTTTGGTTTTCCTCCCATGTTGTGATCTGCCTTCTGGCTAAAATATTTTGAAGATTTTTTTTCAGTAAATTCTCCTCCTGACATATGACTGTGTATGGTTTGCCAAACCCATGATGTAAAGATAATTTATGTCTTTACTGAAACCACATGGGAGGTATCAATAACACAATTTTTGGTACTTTATGCAAACTGTTTTCCTAATTCTTAGTTTACTTTGAAAACTTGATCCCTTGCAGCATTACTTGAACACATGGTTACATTTTTGTCTTTTTCTTTCTCACCTTGCTTTCCATGAACACTGCTTTGTGCGGAGGTGCTAATGGAATAGTGCTCCTGTAATTAACTTTATATTGTAAATACATCTTGGAGCTGATCTGTTCCATTGGTCTTTCACAGCCAACTCCTACCATTGTGCCCCTTCAAAGGATGAGTAGTAGAAATCAGCACAGGAGAGTAGGCTCCTTGTGCTGTAAGTGACTGCATTAAGGCAGATGGTTTCTGTACTTTTAGTATTTCATATGTTTCAAAGCATATTAATATGCTTTATATGTTTTGGTTTTTTTCTTAGTGTATCATAATATATATCATGTTATAGCTCATTCCCTTCAGGACTGATGAATGTGTTGATGAACTTAATTAGATGAACTTAAACTGAATGATAGTTCTTTTTTTTATCTAGTATATCTATGAGTATTTTGGCCTGAGAAAACTGGTTTTTGTTACTAATAAATCTAAATTTATGTGTAATAAATCTAAATTTATACGTGTTGTACGCATTTTAAAAAAATCAAAAACTGAGTTTCCTTGTGTCCACAGGAAACTGGAGATGTATGGTTAGATTAGTGCTGTTCCTTATTTTCATTTCCCTCCCTTAACTTTTTTAGGCATGTGTTCCCAAGCATTATTGTCATATATAATGGGTTTTAAACTCTTGAAAAATGCTTTATAGCTGCTGTGAAAGGGTGTATGTGGTGTAACCTCAGTGAGCAGCTGAGCACCACGTGACTCCTTGGTTATTTCCCCCTGCAGTGGGATATAACTCTGAATGTATTTTCCCTCCACTTCTTCTTTCTTCCTTCCTGCTTTATATACTGAGCATGATGTCATATGATAGAGAATATCCCTTTGGTCATCTGGATTCAGCTGTCCCAGTTATATCCCCTCCCAACTTCTTGTGCACCCCCAGCTTACTTGCTGGCAGGGCAGTGTGAGAAACTGGAAAGGCCTTGACCTTAGACGTCAAAGTCTTAGTCAGCAATAGATAAAGCACAGGTGTGCTACCAACACTGTTTCCATCACAAATCCAAAACATACAAGCATGATACAAGCTGCTTGAAAGAAAATTAACTTTACTGTAGCCAAAGCCAGATATGGTCAAAAAGTAGAAATCTATTTTTTGTAGTTTAAATTCACAGATGCCATGGCATTTAGATTATTTTGGCCATGATCTCTGTCAGTCTAGAAAAGTTTCTAGCTAGGAGTTTTAACCTCTGTGGGGTTAAAACTGAAGTCTTCTTACTGTGCTTCTTGTTGCAGTTGGTGACATCACTCATCTTTTCTATTGCTGTGTCTATACAGATCTACAGGCAATCATTTGTGTTACATTGAGATGGGCTTGTTGTTAAATAAGTGTCTTACTCTAATTTTGTTATTTCAGCCTCTTCTTTATTTTGTTTCACCATGTTACATGTAGTCACTTGTGACTTTCCTATCTGATTTGGCCTTGCTTTTCTCTCCCACTAGCCAATGCATAATTCTTTCCACCAGATGTGCTCATATGTCTTCATTATGCTCGTGTGTTTTCAGAGTAGTCATGTCTTGGTTCCTTTTCTCTTCAAACTAATTGATTCTCTATCCCCTTGTATTTCTGGAATATACTGTTAAACAGGGTAGACCAATGACAGCTATAAACTGGTGAGTTTTCAGTTGGTGGCAGTTGTGTCTTCTGATGTTCGTTGCAGTCTGAATTAGAGTTTCTTTGATTTGCTTTTGATTGTAATCACTTTTAAGTTGTTGCGCTGTCATTAACCACTGGTAATGGGCTTGTACTTAATAAGTACAGATTCTGCTTGACTTCATGGAGCATATTTTCTAAATTAAAATTCTGCTGATATGATTCTGAGTAAGATAGCTTCGTATACACTTTGATTTTGGTGGCTATGTTTAGATAGGAGAGTGACAAAAGGTGCACATCTTGTCATGCTTGCTGTGGTTGAATGACTTTCCTAATGTAAAAAAAGGCCTAAAAATGTTTAAGGATAAGTACTTCTGTCTGCATTGACAAACTTGAGGAGTAAGAATTTCCTTGCATGTGTTCTTGCAGATCTAATTTCATAGATGGCATTGAAGTGAATAATGAAAAATCAGATAATTGTAGGAAAGAAACTCCAACTGTCAGTGGTTGTACTGAGACACATTCTCTGTGTGGAGAATACTTTGGAGGGATGCTTTATTTTGAGTTACCTTTTTTTATTTGACACAGATTTATGCTGTTTTGGAAACCTTTTCAGTTACTGAAGGGATGAGATGCTGTTTTACACTTTTGTCATGGCCAAATGAAAATGAATTCCATTTTACTTGTGCAGTTGGGTTTTAATTTCATTTTTAGAACCTGTAGTATTTGTTACTGTCTGTATTGGAGAGACCTTTGGGTATTCCAGCAGCTGGAATAACCCCTTTCCTAAGCCTCCAGAATTCTGGCTTCCAGGAAAACGGTAGTTGTTAAGGAAATTATTGTCATAGTGAAGAAGTCCTCAGTTATGAATTAAAGATTAAATTAATCACATGATTAAAAAGATGTGTGATTTCAGCTTGCCAACAATAGCACATAAAAATCCCAACTGGAAAATCACTGAGTAGGGTGGCCTTTTTCTTCTATTCTGAGTTTTTTTTAACCTTTTCTTTTCAGATGCCTTAGAAGTTCAGTGTAAACCTGTTCCACTAGTCTGCCTATGTTTTCCTCTAAGCCTGTGGTAATTGGATTGCAGCTGATGTTCCTTACCCCGATTTACAGATTTAGGGGATGGGATTCTTATCATTTTTCCATTTGTGGATGCACTGCTTAGGCTGTGACTTTCCTTTTATTATTGGCATGGATGAAAATTCACATCAGAAAGCTTGATTCATTATTTAAAGAAGATGGTGTGTAAGCTGGTAATGGCTTAGAGAGCGTATACATGGCTCTTTGAATGACAGTTGACTTACTGTCCATTCACTAAGAATGTTAAATTTTAGGCTTCCTAAAAAAAAAATACCTATAATTTTAAATATTTGAGGTCATCTGAGATAATATTCTCAGCAATCAAAAAACACTAAGCTTTTATTAGTTAGGGAAAATATTGGCTGTGCTCTTAGTGTTGTTTTGAGGTCCATGTATCAAGCTGAACGGTTTCCCACTCTAATGATTCTCGCAACTGAATTCCTTAAAAATCGGTAGTGCTTGATGAAAAATAACTGTAGGCAATCTACAGATACCTTCCAGGCAGGGAGAGTGATGGATGTGCTGTACCTCAACTCGAGTAAGGCTTTTGACACTGCCTCCCACAGCGTGCTCAGGCTGGCAATGGATGGGTTACATAAGTGGACAGTGAAGTAGATTGAGAACTGGCTGAATGATTGGGCCTAGAGGTTTGTGATCTGTGGCACAAAGTCCCGCTGGAGTCAAGTCGTCAGTCATGTAGCCTAGAAGCTGATACTGGGGCAATTGCTGTCTGGCTTCTTCATTAATGACCTGAATGCTGGGACAGTATACCCCCAGCAAGTTCACAGATGGTACAAAACAGAGAGGAGTTCCTCATACATCACCACACGGTTGTGTTTGCTTTCAGAGGGAGGCAGCCATGCTGGAGATTTGGGCTGAGTGGAATTTTAAAGTGCAGCAAGGGGAATTGCAGAATCCTGCATCAGAGATGAAATAACACTGGGGGGCTGATGAGCTGGGAGACAGCTCTGCAGAGAAGTAGCTTGGTGTACTGTCTGTGCAACTGTCTGTGCAGTAATGCACTGCCCTGGCAAAGGTGACAGACCTGGGCTGCCTTAGGGAGAGCATTGCCAGCCAGTTGAAGTGGATGTGCTCTGCTTGGCGCTGGTGAGACTGCAGCTGGAATGTCCAGTTCTGGGCTTCCCAGTGGAGGAGAGAGATACTGCAGAGAGTTAAGTGCAGAGTTGTGTTGGTGATGAAAGATCTGGAGCTTTTCTTCAAAGAAAAGGAAAGTTAAGGTAAGGAAAGGCTGCGAGTGCTGGGATTATTAGCCTGGAGAAGAGAAGGTTCAGGAGTGATTTTGCTAATGCAGTGAGGGAATGAAGAAGGGAGAGCCAGATGCTTCTCAATATTGTCCCCTACCCTGACATGGCACTGATGTGGCAGAAATTAAAACTCATGAAATTCCAGTGCCTTCTAAGAAAGCAGTTCTTCACTGTGGGAAAGGTCAAGCAGGTATTGTCCAGGGAGGTTTAATATCTCCTTGGTAGTACAAAAAATGCAACTGCACATGGTAGTGGGCAACTTGCTGTCTCTGACACTGCTTGAGCAGGAAGTTTGACAGAATCAGACCCAGAATCACAGAACGGTTGAGGTTGGAAGTGACCTCTGAAGTTCATCTGGTCCACCCTCCTGCTCTAACAGGGCCACCTGGAGCCGGTTGCCTGAGATGGTGTCCAGATGGCTTTGAATATCAGCAAGGATGGAGACTCCACAGCCTTGCTTGCAACCTGTGCCAGTGCTCAGTCACCCTCACACTAAAAAAAAAAAAGTTACCTTAACAGGTCCATTCTAACCTGAATGATGTGATTCTGTAATCCTAAAGAAAATAGACCAGAATGAGAAGGGATCAATGTGAAGTTTTGTCCTCTGAGAAGATGTGACAGAGGAAACAAACATGGTGCTGAACAACCTGATCTTCCAGTGGAGCTGTGTTGTAAGATGGTGGTTGTTGTGGTACTAGAAACAGAACCATTAAATAGTTAAGGTTGGAAAAGACCTTGAAGATCACTGGGTTCCACTGTTAACCCAGTACTGCCCAGTCCACCACTAAACTGTGTCGCTGAATGCCACGTCTACATACCTATTAAATACTTCTGGGGGTGGTGATTCCACCAGTTGTTCACTGGTGTTCCAGTTCTTGAAAACACTTGTGCTGAATAATTTTCCCACAATACCTGATCTAAACCTTCCCAGGTCCAGCTTGAGGCCATTTCCTCTTGTGCTATTGCTGGTTACTTGAGAAAAGAGACCGACCCCCGCCTGGCTACAACCTCTTTTCAGAGAGTTGTGTCAAGGAATAAGGTCTCCCGTGAGCCTCCTTTTCTCCAGGCTCAACAACCCCAGCTATCTTAGCCATTCCTCATAAGACTTATTCTCCAGACACATCACCAGTTTTGCTGCCTTTCTCTGAGTATACTTCAGTACTTTTTGGACTGAGGAGTCCAAAACTGAACACAGGATTCAAGGTGTGACCTTAAAAGTGTGTAGTGCATGGGGAGATCACTACCCTGGCCCTGCTGGCCCCGTATTTCTGATACAGGCCAACATGTCATTGGCGTTCTTGCCCACTTGGGCACTCTGCTGGCTCATGTCCAGTAGCTGTCAACCAGCACCCCTAGATCCTTTTCTGATGGGCAGCTTCCCAGCTCTTCTCCCAGCCTATGGTGCTGCAAGTGGTTGTTAAGACCCAAGTGTAGGACATGGCCTTTGGCCTTGTTACACCTCACACGTTTGGCCTCAGCCCAGCAGAGAGTTCCCTCCCAAATCATGACCCACCAGTTTCTCCAAGGAAATGTTGTGCGAAACAGTGTCTAAAGGCTTTATAGAGGCCCGGTAGACAACATCCACAGCCTTT
>WBMY01019427.1:0-10759 GCA_013397315.1 Donacobius atricapilla
GGATGTGGCACCTGGGGATGTGGCCTGACAGCACTTCTAGAGTACAGTATCAGACCTTAATTTCTGTCCTCGGGAAAATGCAATAGGACTAGTTTGCGCTTACTGAACTTTTAGCTTCATTGTTGCTCTCAATTCTTTACTGTTGTCAGCAGCCCTGTTTAATTAGATGTCCAAATGCAGTTCCACCCCATTTTTCAAACAATGTCAGATATTTTCCCCCATGGGAAAAATGGGGAACAAAAGATAAACCACACGAGTTAAGAACAATTTAACAGTTGAAATTAAATGTATTACAAATAAATATACTACTACTAATATACAACCATTATTATTGCAAATTATTATTTTAATTAACTAAAAGGACAGAGGAATAAAGCCCAACAGAAAGATGCGAGAGGGAATATAATTGCTCATCATTTGCTGACAGAAGTCCTGCCTGGATATGAACAATGAATGGTCCTTCTGGTCAGCTTTCCCCAGTTTATATACTGGGCATGATGTACTTCCTCAGCTTTCAGAAGACCCCAGCTTGTTCAAAAAAAACCCAATTCTGCACATTAGACCCACAAGTGCACCCACAGGCTCTGTCTGTCCCTCCCCTGAGGGGTCTGGCTACACATGCTCAGGACAGCTCTGTGACAACCTAGTTGAGTGTGGTGAGATCATACAGCTTGCAAAGAGCTGGGGCAGAAAGAGCTGGGAGATAGACAGGGTTTTGATGTGTTCTACCCATAACATTCTTGTTGTGAAGCTACAGAGAAATGAACTGGTTAGTGAGAAACGAGATCATCATACTGGAAAGGTAGAGGTCCGCAGGAAAAAAAAAATCAGATGGACATGTTACAAAAATGTTCCTCAAGTGACACTAAAGAGATGACACCATTTAAAGACATCATTAGTGTCAGGGTGATGGACCGAAATGCACACTCTGCAAGCTGATGTAAAATGACAGGAAACACTCAGATGTACAAAGGGACCTACAAAATTTTAATGGGGGCCAACGAAAGGAAATTCAATGTTTTCCTCCTGAGGTATCAGGAACTGTACTTCAGTATAAGCTAGGAACTGCATGGATAAAAATTAGCCCCGTAGATAAGGACCTGGGGTTCCCTTGGGACAGCATGTTATCACTGAGCCAAGTGTGATAAGAGCTAATTGCACATCAGTACTGGGCTGCAGGGATGAAGCCATAATCTGAGAAAAACTATTATCCCCTCTTCTCAGCATTCAGCACCCACATTTTTCACTGATCATATGATCAAGGTTAAATTGTTTTAATTATTCTTCCTTCACTTAATAGTAAATATAGTATTCCTGAATGTGAAAGAGTTTGTTGCCATCTAGTTCTCTTCAAATAAGATATCTGAGTATTGCAAGTGTACTATAAATATTCTGATAACTTTAGTCCAGCACTGTAAAAGGGAACCAAATTTTTGAATCTAATTTTATAGCTATACAACTCAGTAGCAGCAGTTAATTGGTTTGATCGACCAGGAAATCTAACGTTTGTCTGAGCATTAATGAATAACACAACAGAATGCAATCAGCACTTTCTGTACTAGAAAAACATGCCTGATTGCTTGCATGCAGAAAAGCAGCTATTTTGAGAAATTTATCAGCAACAGACAAAGTGCAGATGCAATTTAGATGCGTACAAAATAGGATTGTACAGTTAAAACTTCCACATTGCAGGTAACCCCTTCAATTACGAGGCAGATCCTGAATATTTGTGAAGGACAATGAGCATTTTTTAAATTTGACAATTAATGAATATTTTAAATAGTTGGTTATTTTAACTCCTTTCCTTTCTAAAGCAATATGTAAATAGCAGAAAAAAAAAGTGCTAACAGATATAGTTAAAAGTCAAATGATATTTCTTTCAATCGATTTATTCAGCATCATGTACTTAAAATAGCCAAGTTTTGATTGGCAGTCCCAGAACTGCTTCACACCCTAGTAGGCAGCAAATGCATGACGAATGAGCTTTAAAACCATGAAATAAACAGCTGCCAAAATCAAAACAAACAGTAGAAAATACCTAAATCCAACAAGGAAATTGCAAAACTACGTGTCTCTTATCATCATCCTACATCTATAATCAATTTGATAGATGAGAACTGTTTCAAAGTTATTGCAGTGGCAGCTTTAAAGGAAAATTTAGAACCAAGAATAACTTTATGACTATTAACTGCAGAAATAATCTTAACGAGATGATCACTCAGGAAGGAACACGGCAAGAAATCAAACAATAAATTGCATGGTTTTATGAGACTTTAACTATGGAAAATTAACTTACATTTCTTAACATTGTATTGGTCACAGTATGAAGTAGCAAACAACCTTCATCAAAAAGCTACAGCATTGCACAGTTATTAAACATACAGATATTATATGTCATTTTTTTTTTCAAAACTTTTTTTTCAAAACAAAATAATTCAAAACAATTATTCAAATACATTCATTTCTTTCATGTCTTGTCACCATTCGGAAATGCATATGGCATTTCCTGGTTCCCAAGGAAATCAGTAGGAAATACATTCATTTCACTCTGATTTTCCAATGACAAGAATAGCTTTTAACTACATAACTGGAAATTTGAAGATGAAAAATATATTGTGTACAGGATAAGTATCTAATAGGCATGACAGAGAGTGCTGTAAATGTTTGCAGACTTAAAGTCTCAAACTAAAAATGCTTAATCTAATGTTTTTATAGGATTGATTAATTCCTTCTGTTTAAGAAGGAATGAATGAAGGAACCCAAAAAGGAACAAAAAAAGTGCACGATACACATTCTTAGTGATAATTACAATACTGAATTCAATTTAATCTTAAAAGGTTATCAGAGGACTACTAAGGACAGCCATATCCACTTTCCTGTTATGAAGTGCTTGAGATGCTGTTCATTAACTCCTTATTCCACAGAATACCTGAGGTGTCATGAATGAGCCCCTGTTAAAATGCCAATGGCAAAAAGTGGCTTCAAGCACCTTGCATGATCCAATAGATGTGGGTGTCCTACTCAGAACAGATCAAGATTGCTAGCACATAGATGTGTTTGGAACACAGTATGGTGGAATATCTAACTTCTCCATCTTTCACCCATGACACAATTCTTCACAAGCTGTTCAGCTTATATTTAACCTGATACACTCAAAATCTTCAAAACAGCAAAAGGAACACAATTTAAGAGTAGAGAAAAGAATGTGTTATTATTATAATTAAAATCTCAGGAATCTAATCAAGAACAATTATTTGTCCATGTTTAATTATCAGAATAAAAGACCCAAAGAAGATTTTGTCATCATCATCATAATATAATAGTAATGCACTTAAGATTGTTGCATATTCATTCTTAGTATCTACTCCTTTTTCAGCTGTTAAGCTGGTCCTTCTGATGTCCCTTTCAATTATAAGGATGACAGCAACAGCTCTGCTGGCAAGCATAGCAACGGTTGGATCAGACTGAGTTTTCTGGGTTCTTTACTGCTTTCTTATTTCTCTTCACCTTTCCTCTTTTTCTGGGGTAGTTTACTGGAGATGATTTGTAAAGATTATTTGTATGTTTTATGCTTTTAAACCATTTTCTCTCTTCTTTTTCCTTGATTTAAAATCTACTTTATTTGGGGTTTGTGGGGGTGGGAAGGGGTTTGACTCCTATGAAAATGCAGCCCTTATAGGAACCTGGTAATTAAAAAAAACAAAACAAAACAAAAACAAAACCAAAAAGAAAAAAAAACCAAACCAAAAAAAACCCAACAAAAAACCCCAACCCAAACAAACAAACAAACAAAACAAACAGTAATAAAGAAAATGCATTAGAAGGCAAAGCTTCAGGCAGATCAAGAGAAGTTTAGACAAAGTGAGCCTGACAAATTTCAGTCGTGAGACCTTGAAGACTCATGTCCTGGTAGTAGCAATGTCAATTACTGGGCTACAGAGGTAAAAACTTCAATGAGAAACGTTGCTTTAATCACCCTCCTGTTCTCTTCTACAGGCTGCATGACCTCCTTGCCCTGAACATTTTTCTTTCTATTCAAACTATTCTTTCTATTCTTTCCATCCCCATTTCCCAGGAAGAATTAAGCCATTTAGGTGACAATATTTTTGCTGCAAACATATTTCTTGGAAAATGCCCATTCTGCTTTCAAGTGAACTGATCAGGATGGGCAGAAGGTATTCCTACTGGCATATTAAGCAATTTTCCCACAAGAAATTCCTCTGACTGCTTCAAATTCCTCAAGACCATTTTCTTCTTACTTTTTTCTGTAGTAGGGAGACGTCTTTCCTGATTTGTTTCTCTTTTAATAATTTGGCGTTATGCCTCCTGATACCCTGCCCCTTAACCGCAACACAGATACCCATCAGCAGCAGCACAGACTGCTGACACCCTGTTTTTGACCAGCACTAGCTGAATAAACAGACATCACCTTGGCCCCTTACCAGTATAGGCAGCGTAGGCAGGCTGTCCATATTATCCATGCAAAATAGCATCCTCTCAAATCACACCATCACTACTGGAGCCAGAGTGCCATAACTCCCACCCACAATCAAAAGGTTTTTGCACAGCTGGCGGTTGCTGAGATTCCCTGGACACCAAGTGTCCCTGGCTGTCCACGGCAGCATGGCTTTTTTATCATGTCACATTTGCTGTTGATGATTGGGTGAGTTGCTGTATGGGCTTTTTGTTGCTCATCTTTCCTGCTGCCTCAATGAAGCTTTGTTTTATAACATGTGTCAGACTCTATTCTCTTTAGACTGCACAATTGTATCTGAATTAATGAATCTTTGACTGCATTGTAAGGAATTGGGTTACACTAACAGTTATATATAAGATGTGTTTCCTTTTTGACCATAGGAACATGTTGAACATAACAGACTATATCTCCTTTAAGGTCTGAATGGATCTTATACTGAAATTGTTACTTAAGAGATGATAATGACATCACCTTGTGAGTTGTTCTATGCTAATCACAAAATCACAGAATGGGTCAGTTTGGAAGGGACCACAGTGGGTCATCTGGTCCAACTTCCCTACTCAAGCAGGGTCATTCCAGAGCACGTGGTACAGGATTGCATCCAGCTGGTTCTTCAATATCTTCCTTGAGGAAGACTCCGCAGCCTTTCTGAGAATCTTTCCCAACATGTACAGTACCACACAGTAAAGAAGTTCTTCATATTCGGGAGGGGTTTCTTGTGAATCAGGCTCATTGCTTTGTCTTATGGCTCAGCACCACCGAGCACAGCCTGACTCCATCTTCTTGACATTCTCCCTTCAGATACTCGCAGACACCAGATCCCCTCTCAGTCTCTCTTTTCCACACTAAACTGGCCCAGTTCGCTCATCCTTTCCTCATAAGAGAGATACTCCAGTCCCTCAATCAACTTTGTTGCCCTCTGCTGGACCTGCTTCAGGAGCTCCTTTTCTCTGGTACTGAGAAGCCCAGAACACAGGGGCACACAATACTCCTGATGTGGCCTCACCAGGGCTGAGCAGAGGAGCAGGATCACCTCTCTGCTAGCAATGCTCTTCCTAATGTCCCCCACAGGCCTTCTTGGTCACACACACTGCTGGCTCATGAATGCTTGTTGTCCACCAGACTCCCAGGTCCTTCTGCGCAGAGCTGCTTTACAGCAGGTTGCCACCAGCCTGTACGGGTCCATGAGGTTAACTCTCCCCAGGTGCAGGACTCTGCACTTGCCTTTGACGAATTTTTGGCAGATCTTTTTTGCCCATCTTCCAACCTGTTGAGGTCCTTCTGAAGGGCTGCACAGCACCTGGGGATATTGGGCACTCCTCACAGCCTTGTGTTGTCACTGAACTTGCTGAGGAGGTATCTTCTCCCTCATCCAGGTCATTGATCAACAAGTTAAACAATGCTGGGCCCAGTATTGAACCTGGGGGAATACCGTTAGAGACAGGCCTCCAATTAGACCCTGTATCAATGATTATGACTCTCTGGGATGGTTCTCAATCCACCTCACTCTCCACTCATCTCACCCACACTTACAGCGTTATACAAGGATGCTGTCAGAGACTATGTGAAAAGTAATATACTAATAATACTTCTTTGCTGAAATTTAAGGATGCATTAGAATTGGTATATTCTGCTTTGGTACAAGTCTCAGAAAGTGGGACAAAATACGAAGGATTTAGAACTTATCCTTCTCTAGCAAGTTGTTTCTTCACCACCTATGTCATGTCAGACTTCTGAAAAATTCGTTCTGAGAAATCAGATTTTACCCTGATGAGAAAAGGGAACTTTGTCCCCAAAACACAGTTTTGACTATAAATTATTAGAGACTGTACTTTGAAATAATCAAGTTCTGTTACCTTAAACTCTTGTGTTTGTGGGTATAGAGATCACCATATTCTGAGGGATTGCTTGCTTGCCAGCCAAATTATTCCTAGTTTTTCAATATTATTTTTCCATCCAGTAAAGGAATGTAGCAAAAATGATTACTGAGTGGCACATTTCAGTGCTAAGAGAACATGAAACAGTGGTATTACTTGCCTAATGTGATTTGAAAATCTTATCAAAACAGCAATTTTCTATCACATCTTATTATGTTGAGATAGCTAGTACTCTTTAATATGATTTGATATTCAGTAATGGGACAAGACTTTTCTTTTACCATAACAAACATCAGTGCAACACAATGATAATATGAAAGGATAAAAAATTCCTGATAATTAATTTATCAGACCTTTTACCTAACTGAAGACATATTTTGGTACAACTAAACCTTTACTTTTCCAGGACCATATTTATATGTTTCTTAAAGGCAGAAAGAAAAATTATTTGCAGGGAGAATGAACTGGTTTTCCCCTTCTGATTACTTTTGAAACTCATTTGATGAAATCATGGCTCTTTTGCTAAGGATTTTTTTTTTTAGAGGAAAGATGTGAGAAAAAATATTGATCAAACTGACAATCATGCAAAGGATTGTGTATTCTTGGCAATACAAGTACTATTGAGACATATGTACATTTAGGAATGTCTTAAAGACAATTTCTCCAGCACATAGTGTATTTATTAATTATGTAGTATTTTTCAACCCCAAGTGGAGCCCGAATTTTTCACTGAACAATTCTATAATTTTTTTTTTTAATTTTTTCGATGTTTTTTGGCTATTAAATTCTAGAAGAACAAACATTATAAAAAAGCAAACAAAAAACACAAGCATCTGACCACAAAAAATAATTCTTTACAGCAGAATTTTTGCTTTAATTGTATAATTTCTTACCATTGTATTTTTGTTATTATTACCCGAAAGCCAAAATTTAAGAGTTATCATTAGAATTCTCTAATGCATTCCAATTATTACACTTACATTATTAAAAAAGCATTGCACAACAATCTTGATTAAGCTTTTCCTTACCTTTGAGCATTTTCTTTTGCAGTTTATGAGAATTTCTCTAAATAAGGCCACTTTTGTGTATGTATAATGTATAATTAATGACAATTTTTCTCTCAGTGTAAGAACATTTTATGGGTTGCATATATATGTCAATAATTCTGCAGAAAAAGGTGAATACATTTTAGTTTCCTGGGTTTTAATTTCAGAAATAATAATTTTATCAATTAGTACTTGTAATAGCAAAGTGTATACATTTTTCTTAGCAAACTGTGAGCCAGTTTTGACCGGTTAATCAGCACCTGATCCATGGGATTTGAGAGTGAATTTTTACTTTCAGAATTTGCCAATAGTTTTCTTAAATTAAAACTAAATTAATGACTGTGATTTCTTATTTGGTTCACAAGTACCATGAACTGTTCTGAGAATTCCCAATGGAATTAATAATTTGACTATCACCTAGATTAAGTCATTATCAAACACCATCCTCTTCCAAGCAGGCAGACAAGGATAAAAAGAAGATATTTTAACTTCACCTAAGTAGGGAAAAAAGGAAATTGTATATAATAGGAAAAAAGTTGATAGAAATATTACAATGAAACAGGTTAAATAAACCACAAGATAACTTCTTGCACCTTGATGTTGTTTGAATATTTGCAATATTTTTACTCGTTATATGCACCTGTGTGATTAGGCACAACAGCATTTTCCTGAGGCAAACATATCTGGAAAATATAACTAGAAAATTGAATTAACTAATAAATTTCAAACAATTTCAGGAATCCTACTGATGCCTGATACCAAATACTTAGTATCTGAAGCCTCAGGTTTGAGAATGAGGTTGTTCTGAACCATTTGGTATTGGATCTAGCTCAGGCTTAAGCAGGGTAGACAACTTGCAAGGGATCAACACTATGGCTATAGCCCTCACAGTTATTTGACCTGTGGAAGAGCACTGGGAAGAAAATTTATTGAACTGTTGCTGCTGAGGATCAATTTGTTAGGCTATTTTCTCTGAAGTAATGGTTAGAGTAGGAAACAGAGAGGAGAAATGAGACTACTTCTGGAAGGGAAGGCAGTATGAGGAAAGGTAAACCAAAGCAAAAAAGGAGAAAAGAGGATCAGAGAAAGAGAAGAAAAGTTGTCTCCTCTTTAGAAAACTTGAATAAACAGTGTGCTTTCAAGTCGCTTTTGGAGAACAGAACCTAAAGTAACAGCTAGACATCTAGTGTCTTGTGCTGCTGTAATCCTAACCCATAAATCGTTTTCAAAATCCCACTAGGCACTCATCTTCATCTTTAGCTGCCTACAAATCTTTAATACAGCAGTTTCAGCCTCTTTTAATTGCTCCACTGAGTTTCCTACCTCACAACCATGGAGACTGAATAAATGTATGTAGGTTTTGAAGCTGTCTGATACCTTGGTAATGAGGTAAGAAGGAGCACAGCAATATCACAAATGGACAGACTAAAGATAGCTTTATTAACAGTTCCAATGAAGGTTCCTGCTTTAGACCAACAGTATCTTTAATCTCTCAGTGCTGTCAGAAATACCAATAGCCCTTTTCATCTTTTGGTGTATTCTTAAGCGTAGTTATTGCCTAATTAATCCTAATGAAGAAAAGTTTATTTTGAAACAGGTTTTGTGTGGAGGATATAGCCCAAAGGGATTACTTCTTCGGGATTTATCTGATAAAAGATTTATCTTATTTAGCTTCTAAATGTTTCCTGAAGGGTTTAATTGCACTCTACTCCTATATAAAACATACTAAAATATCTTTTCCCTCCAGAAAATACAGTTTTGACACGAATTATATTGAAGGAAAAAAAAAAAAAAGACAAAATGACTTTTAAAACTCACTGACCAATTTTACTAATACTGAAAAATGCTGTAGAACTGGAACACAAAACCAGCAGGTCACAAAAAGCTTGAAAAGCATGATTTAGCTCAAGTAAAATTTGAAACATCTTAAAAGCCAGCCACAGCAACAGGAAATGAGGTAGGTGAAATATGAAATCTGAGAGAAGTGAAACCATCTCCTCTTCCTAGACATGAGCTCCCACACTTTATCCCCACCAGAATCTTGAACTTCTGGCAAATACTGTGTTGGGAGGAAAGACTTAAAAGCAAAAGAATAGCAGTGAGGACAGTAGATTCATCCAAGTGACCTTGCATCTGGGGATGTCAAGGTCTGGAGAATAACAGCGAGGGACACTCAAATACTGTGCCTACCGCTGTTTATCCTCTGTCTGTTTTGAGAAGTAGAATTTCTGCATAGAGGTAATCTAAGAGTTTTGTGAGACTTGGAGACACCCTCATGGAAAAACTTGGGCTCCCTGTTTTGGGAGAGAGATTAAATCACAAAGGTCACAAAAAGCACAGAGATCACAGCATGGTAGTAAATTCCATGTGTACACGCCTGTGACAAATTGGTGCAAACATCAGGCCTGTTGCCTGCTAGGATTGAGTAAGCTGGGTGTTGTTTTGGAATCTTCCACTCATCAAGGTAATTTTTGGTGGACACTCAACATTTCAAAAGTAATTTTCAGAGGGTGAGAATTTTCTTCCAAGGGGAGGTTTGCTTCTGAGAACAAAAGATTTTGAAAATATATAACTTATCTATTCTCTATATTATTTAAGTCTTCAGTATTGAAGACTTGCCGTGCAAGAACTGCATATATTTTTTATCTATTGTTGAAGCCACTGTCAATATTTCCATTCTTTCTTTGTCTCTCTCTCTTCTATATGCCTTCCCTACAGTCTGATTTTAAAAAGTCAATCTCTGCCAAAAGACTAAGCATAAAGATCTGTCCTCAAAGCCATGAAGAATATCTGGAAACCCTATGTATCTGGTCTTGGACATAATCTGAAAGATCATTTAATAAAGTACAGTAAAATGGAAAATTGGTATAATTATTCATGATCAAATTTTTCGGAAAGCTCATTACAGATGAAGCACAACTATTTATCTCAATGAAAATCTTTACTAAGTTGAACTGAGTCAACTATAACTAGACTAAACTAAATCTACAACTTCAAACTAGTAAGCAAAATATGGGTTCAGCATACATGTAGATATGTATAAATGTATAAATCCGTATATCAATGCATATTTAAATACAAAGTCCACATTAGCATTTTGCTAATAGAAGAATTACATTTATGATTAATTTTCTGGAGCACAGGAAATAATGTAATTATATAAATATTATAAAAATAACACCTCTACATCTTCAACAGTGATCAGCTGTATCTAGCAAAACTGAGATTTGTTAAGTTGCAGATTAGTTTTCTGAAGAAAGGAGGGAAATTAATCTTGAAATATCCAAAAGGAAAGAGAAAACAGAGTTGGAAAACAGATTATACAATCTGTCATGGGGTTCTGTCCTAGAGTGACTTTA
>WBMY01019792.1:0-23600 GCA_013397315.1 Donacobius atricapilla
TCAGGGGTGACCTTATCACCCTCCGCAGCTCCCTGAAAGGAGCTTGGAGCCACGTAGGGGGGGCGGCCTCTTCTCCGGGCAACCAGCGACAGGGCAGGACAAGAGAACATACTCTCAAACTGCACCAGGGGAGGCTTAGGTTGGATATTAGGAGGAATTTCTTCACACAAAGAGTTTCTAGACATTGGAATGGGCTTCCCAGGGAGGTGGTGGAGTCATCATCCCTCGTGCTGTTTAAGGAAAGACTGGATGTGGCACTTAGTGACTTAGTGGTGGTTCAGTCATAGATTGGACTCAATCTTCTCAGAGATCTTTTCTACCCTGACTGATCCTGTGATTGTATCTGCAGGCACAGAGGCCTCTGGCAGCAGAGGACCAGCCAGCAGGTAGTCACACGGTGTGTTGGACAAGGAGCCCACCTCAGCACCCGATCTGCTGGCGTGCCCAACATCTGCTGGCCCTGCTGCCACTTCCAGGATGGCACAGCTCTGAACTCCCACCCCATCTGAGACCCTACAGACTGATTTCTGTACACTTCCATCTTTAAAGCTGCATACATGACGGTTTCAGAGAGAGGGCTGATGGACTGAACTCACTGCCACCTGACAGAAGAGAGGAAAACGGGTCCCATAGAACCATAGAATGGCTTTTTTTGTCAGGGGCCTTAAAAATCATCTCGTTCCAACACCCCTGCTATGAACAGGCACACCTTCCACTTCAAACCCTTATCCAGCCTGGCCTTGAACACTTCCAGGGATGTGACATCCACAGCTTCTCTGGGCAACTTGTGCCTCACCACTCTAACAGTACAGAATTTCTTTTTTATATCTGATCTAAATTTACTCTTTTTCAGTTTGAAAATATTTTCCCATATCCTGTCACTCCATGCCCTTGTCAAAAGTTCCTCTGCAGCTCTCCTGTGAGCCCTTTAGGTGCTGGAAGGTGCTCTAAATGGTTCCCAGAACTTTCTTTAATTGACTGCTCTTCTCTGGACTTGCTTCTTGCCATGCTGTCTCTGGGAAAGGCTCGAGTAAAATTCTGTGCCAAAATATCAATACATTTCAATCTGATAATGAAAATATTTCTGTTGCAAAGAATACAAACATAGATGATCAGAAAATATTTTTCCCTCATTATTTCCAGTATTTCACAAGGATTTCCTACAATTTCAAAAGTTTCCTAGAGAAAACACACACTTTCAACACCAAGACTCAGCCCAACGAAGCATTTTCAGATGAGTTGGAATGACCAGTAGTGAAAAAGAGGGATTATAAGCACCTACACAAAGTGTCTACAGAAAAGAGAAATAATCCACATGCCTTTTAAAAAATGAAGGGAAAACCAAGTCTTGTTTTCAACTGGGAGAGCTGACTTTGAATTACTTTTGCAAGTAGCATAAAAGAGCTTAATTTATTTTCCAGATGAAGCAGGAGTATGATTTGGTAACTGCTTTCACTTTGACTGGAAATTAAAATTTGTACTATTGCCTTGAAATTGATAGCATAAAAGTCAAATGTACTTCTCTTGTAAAACTGGTTTTAATCCATTTTCACATCTCCAGAGCTTGGAACATACAGTTCATAGCAGGAGTAGAATACAAGGCAAATTCATTGCCAGTAGCATGGAGGTGCTGCTGTCTGGCTTCTTGCAAAGGTTAAAGCACATTTAACATTATCTTTGCAAGACTACATTTAGACTTTCAAGTTGCAAAATATCATTAAATGATTAAACAGGAGTAACCTGAAAGTACAACACTGAATAATTGCCTAAAATGTGCACAATTCCCTCTTGCTTGTGCCTAGGCAACCAAAGAAACATTTAGAGGATATTTATATACAATTACATTTGTCCTGTGCAAACCCACATAGCAAATATCCATTCAAGTAGTAATGAAGAAGCAATTACTCATTGATTTAATTACTGATGCACAAGCGTGTTGCCACAGTGTGTTGACTTAATTACTCATGCACAAGTGTGTTGTCACAGTGTGTTGATTTGCTGTCTAGAATAAGAACATCCAAACCCCATTCCTACTGCAGTTCCAGTTGTGGTGGTGAGAACAAGGTCTCCTGTTTTCACATGTAGTATTCCTTCTTGCAAGGACTGGAGTAATAGGATTATGCAGTGATACCACTTCTAGTGAAACTATTTGCCAAAAATATATTGTGGAATAAATTCTTCCCAAAAGGAATAGCTTCCTGTATGCCATCCCCACAAGAGCAAAATGAGAGGAGAACTGAAGACCTGACTCTGGGCTGTATTGTTCTCTGGGTGTATCATAATTTTGCACCTCCTTGAGTTCTGCCAATAATTTTGCACATATTGATTTCTTCACAGAAATATTTCTTCCATTACTGTCTTTCTGCTGTAAGACAGTTTTATGTGGAAGCGTGCCTTTCTGATATTAATGCCTAGCAATAACACCTTCATATAGAATCCTTTTCAGATTTTAAGAGCTATTCTTCATTATTCATGATTTTTAAAGCACTATTTATTTTCAGTTCCATATCCCATCTTCACTAGTCCAGAAAGATGACTTTTGGTGGCTCAGGTTAATTAAGAACCCCATTTTTATTTCTCTCCTGGTTTCCTTTGAGGATCTTAAAATAATTAATACCAAAGAAAATAATCATATTTTGAAATATGGCAAGTGCCCCATCAGGGGGATAATTAAATGCAAAGACTATATTAAATAAGCTTGCCCAGATGTTTCAGTGAATGAAGTAAATTTGTTTAAACAATCCTTCTGTAGGAAGGATTAGGCTGCTTCACCATTTTTGTGCATCTAAATTCATCTCAGGGCTTATCAAATTTGCTGAGTGCATGTCTGCATTTACAAATGATTGAATCATGTTAACAGAGGTTCTCACTGAAAACAGAAATGCTTCCAGGCATCCAACATGCTTTAGCCTTAGAAGCACAATCTGATATTAAAAAAAAACCAAAAAAAAACCCAGCAGGTAATGAAGTTTTGAAGTAGGAAGTTAGACAAAGAGAATTTAGATTAATTCATTCTGGTCATGATGGTCATATTTAATACTTCTTTTCAAAATAAAACCAAAATAAGGCAGTCTTAGCTGTAGGACATCCACAGGCTCATTTTTGTGTCAATATCTTCCTGATATTCTGTATCACAGCAAGATGTAGTAGCCTCTTGAGGGACACTGCTGTCCAGTCCAAAGAAGACAGGGAAGAAATGAACTCTCCATTATACTCAGAGTTAAGGTACTCTGTGGACTGGTATATTATGAGAATAAGGATAACCTGAACTAACCTGGAGGCTGGGATTCTGCTCCATGTAAGGCAAAGCAGGTACAAAACCAGGGTCCCCAATAGCCCTGTGGGAGGACACCACTGTCCAGTTAAGAGCATGTACATGTGTCTCTTGCCTATTTCAAAGACTTTTTTTTCATTACAGTGTGAAAAATATTCAGCAAGTACAAGCTCAGATCTTCACATGCCATGGGAATTTATGAGCTGTAAAACAGCACCACCTCCTCTCAATAGCAGTAACTTATAAGAAAACGATTAGCTTAGAGGTTGGGATACTGTCTTGCTTTAGGGTAAATTTGGGAGAAGATCTTTGAATGGGGTTGCTCTAAAAAGCAAACCTAAATGGCTCTTTCCCCAACTGGACTGGGAAAGAATTTCTTCAGAGAAAAGTGGAGAAAACCATTTATTTAACAAAGTGTCCACAAGCATAAAAAGTGAATAATATGAAACAACAAAACTTCTCGTCATTCTGAAGAGAGATGGAAAAATTAAGAAAAGTCCTTGCTGTGGGTGTAGCTGAGCCCTGTCAGTCTCTTTTCAGTCCCAGTCCCTCCGGCGCTGCTGGAAAATGCTGAGGTCCAGACCCCGATGGGCCACAGGTGCAAGCTCTTGCTGCTCCTCTGGCTTTTTAGTCCAGAGCAGGTTCAAACACTCCCGAGAAAAATGGAAAAAAAAAAAAAACAGTCCAGGGAACTTCTCTGCCTCAGCTAGCTAAGAGCTAATTAAAAGTGCAGGAGATCTCCGTCCCACTGTGCGGGCCTGATATTTCTGAGTCTGAGAGATTTTAGCCTGGTAGCAGCTGCTAACTTTTTCCCAAGAGAAAAATATCTCAAGAAAGCTTCTTCTTCAAAACAATCTTGGTAAACAACTGTCCGTTCTCCAAACAATCTTTTCTCTAAATGGTGTTTTGCCTTTCTAGTTCTCTTTCTCTAGTTTAACCAATGGTATTAGGTGTCATTTCTATTCACCAATCATGTTAAGTCTGCATCAGAACACCTTATAAAAGGTAGTAAGAATTAAATAATAAAGCATTCTCTATGCTCTTTGCCTTTTAAAAATATTTTGAGTAATTTCTTTTTTCATGTCCTAAAATGACACCGCTGTCCGTCCATGCTGCAGACAAACACAGTCCAGGAGCAGAACGCAGAGGAGTAAGTGCAGTTTCTGAAAACAAACTCTGCACTGCTTCTTTCCCTTTGCTCTTAGACCAAGTCTTAAAGGTGTAGAACTCAACATATAGCACAAACAGAGCAGACAACTGGGGATGCGAACATCAAAAAGTCACCCTAGGAGAGATACAAAACCTTAGAGGGTTTTTGTGCGGAGGTGGTGCACAACCATCTAATAAAATGTCAGCATCTCATTAATCAACTAGAATTGCTGGGACGAGAGGTAATGTTAGAAGGTGTATTACACAGCTACCTCTTTACTGACTGTGTGTGCAGCATGTGCAGTTCCAAGCCCTGGCACTATCATTGCTGCACTGTTACAGCTGCACTGGGTGCTGTGCTTAAGTACACCTAAAAAATGTGTCATCCAGAGATGGTGCTTTGTTTGTCAATGTCACATCACAGGTAGGAACCCCATTTATAAGTGCATTTCAGCATAATTTAGTCTCTGTTCTACCATGAACATCAGGTAAGATGAGATGAGCCATCAGGTAAGGGTACAGTTAAGTAGCATTGATCCCAGCTGTATTAACTCAAGCCCACATCAGTGCCGTCAGATAATAGGACTTATGACCATCAGTCTTCTTTGTTGATGGCTTGAATACTGATCTGTCTTCCAGTGCAATTTGGCTTCAACAGCATTTGAATGAAAGTCGCTCTAGTTCTTTTAAAAAAAAGGAAAGTGATATATGGGTTTATTTTCAAACATGCCCATGTGTGAATTAGATGAGTAGAAATATTATTTGTGTACAGGCTATGTACAAACATTCATTCACAACTGCCAGGCGCATCTCTTCTTGGTGTCCAAAATTAGGGGCCTCTGTGGATTGCATGTACAGATTGTCCCCATTAGTGCACCTAGCCTTAGGTCCACAATATAAAACTTTATTTTAATTTATATGAAATGAATACTGTAATCCAAATGATGCCAGCCCTGCATGCAACTTTAAAACCATTATTCTATTAAGTAATTTTCTTCAGATAATAACAAACTCTCAATACATGATCTTTAGTCAACAAGACGGATGTGCACTGAAGTTCCTGTTCACAGATTTATCTTGCTTACTAGATAGAAACATGAAAAAGGTATATGTTAATGAGGTATTTCAGAATTAACACTTCAGTCATTGCAATTAGTTCTAAATCTCTCAGACTGTCCCTTTATGTAGGCATTTGCAATTAGAGTGCAGAATAAATCTGTGCCTTTGGACTCTAGGTAACCCAAAGCAATACAAGAGTATTGTCAGAAGACCAGCCAAGCTCACTAGGAACAGTTTAACTCTGTTTGAAGCTTTGTTCTGTGCAAGTCAAGGTCACCCAGCCACTACTCCCTCTTTTCAATCTTGGATGTAAATTGCCAGAGGGGAAAAGAAACAACATTTCTTCTGCCCATTAAAAGAGTACTGAGAAAAAAGATCAAGGTTTGTCTTGCTGCTTGGCACACAGCACACCTTTCAGCAGTAACTTTAATATGTTGTTGGATCTGGTTCTATCTTTTGGGATAGTTTGCTGATGTCTAAGCTATGAGACCTTCCACTTCTACAGAGCCAGTAGGGCAGTGACTGATTTCACTCACATAAAGCATTACTTCAAAATTGCAGTTTTATAAAACAATATTCCACTGCAGGCCACCTTGGTTAGTCACTGCAATCAGGAGAGATCAAATGTCTTCACAAATATAACACCCAATTTAACTTGAAAGCTAAGGCCAGTCTCACCTTAATTAAGGGATTTTCTGCTCATGCTAAAGGTGTTGAGATGAGCCCCATTCTATAGATGCATCATCTGAAACATGCTGAGCAGATACCCATCAGTGGAACCCCAAACCTATGATTAATATTCAAAAATGACTCTTAAGTCCAGATAAAGCGAGACTGCAAGACACTTAAGTATCACATCCAGCTTCTTATAGAGCCATCTGGAAACCTCATTGTTTTTGTCAGTACTATAGAATCAGACCCTATATTCTGGCAAAAAAAAAAAAAGGCATGACATTTCAAGGTTACCTGCAAAGTTATCTAGAATTTCTGTTCGACCTGGAGTTTAGAGGACTCAGTATCTCACAATACCATCAAAGCCAAACTGAAATAGTCCTCATCTGCTTTTCTTTCTGCATTGCAGGAAGTTGGCTCGCAAGTAAATGAAAACAATTTGATCTTCTCATCACTCATGGGCTCTCAGCCATGTCCCTCAGAAATAAATATGGGGATTTTTAGTCATGGAATCATATATTTTTTTCCCATTAAAGAAATTTGGCATAATATTCAATGAAAAGAGTTATTGAATAGTACTTGATGTAACTATTCAGTATAACTCAGATAGCACACTACTGTACACAGTATAAATACCAGGGGCCTAACGTTCCTGTAAATAAGTTGAAGTGGAAAGTCCATATTCACAATTCATCCTGATTAACTGAGGGAAAAAAACAAGAGACTAAATACTAATTCTAAGATTTTTTTTTAATATTGAGTAGTGAATTTTACAGAATTCAGCCTTATATCAATCAACTTACTGCAGTATCAAGTACTATTGATGATTTGATATTTGTATAGTTATTATTGTGTCATAATTCCCATACACACTTACGCTGCTGTAAGTCAGAGCAGACACTACTGAAGTTGTCCCAGAGGAAAACTGGTGTGAGTGGATGCATTCAGAGAATCATCCTCAAGACATAAAGATATCACTTTGTCTGCCACAGAAACACTGCCAGCTTCAGGGTGAATGTGGCTACTGTTCAGCAGGACACAGCAACCTTATCCACTAGTGTGAAACAGGAAATTAATTTAAAAAACCCCAAATCAAATTGATACTTAAATATGGTAGGATGTAATTACTTATGCTGGAATTCACTCAAAGCATCAGCACTCTGAATGCTTCTTTATTTAAAAAAAAAAGAAAAAAGAAAAAAGAAAAAAGTACAGTCAGTTCTTTACTGTCCACCAACAGAGAAGACTTAGGTTTGGCAGCTGATTGTTAAAAAAGTCGGTTCAAAATATATTTCTCATATTTTTCTTATCATTATTATGTTTTTTATGCTTCAAATCTACATCTGAGTAAAGAAATTGGTAGCTCAATTAAACGGTATTTACAAGTTTAGGAGCCCTCTACAAGTTTAAAATTAATTGTAAATATTTCCCGTTTATATTCATTTTCACAGCACTTCTGAGGGAAAATTAAACAGCAGAACCAATTTACAAACTGTGAGAAAACAAAAAATGTTTTGGCAACCCATATTTAGAGCCAATAGCAAAGCAGAAGTATTTGTAGTATTGTTTGGTCCTCAACTGAAACATGACAGCATGACTAATGCAAATGTGTCCTCATGTGATTTGGGGTTGTCTGGCCAGCAAATGAATATGCGAAAAGAAGGAAGTCAGATAGTAATTTATTTCTAAAGAGCTCTGTCATTTATCTAAAACCCACTGGCAAGCATCATCTTTCCTAACTGCACAGGTACAAGCATGTCAAGGGAGCACACCTCTAACTTAAACAGAGCTGGAATCTAAGCCCCAGAAACTTAGAAAGTGAGAATTCCTAAACATAAATCCTTAATGACTACAGAGCAAACAGGTTGATATTGAATTAAAATTCATGGTAGCCAGCAAACAAAAGAATGGATAATGGTCATTAATACCAATGAAAATGTCTCAAATATAGTCTGACTCATATATGTGTCGGTAACAGGTAGAGGACATTAGTATATCCAGAAAATTTTAACATTTGTAGAAAAAAAAATATTTTGGAAAAAAAAATCTTTGTCATTGCCCCTCTTCAAACGTCACATTGCATAGGTGATCTCCAGATATTTGGCTCAGCTCTCTCTGCCACTGTGCTCCATTTAAACTCAACCCCTTGATGGACACTAACTCTGATGGACACTTGTCTGCACTGATTGAATTTTAAAGAGTGTGACAAAGAGTTAAGAATGTAATCCTAGAAAACTCAAGCAGATAAACTCAATTTTTACACTACGATTTCTATTTTTAAATTTTATTTATTTCTCTCTGTTTTGAACTCCTAGTGTATGTAACAACATTCTTAATGTCACTTTATAAATGCGAAATAGCAACTTTGTACATACATGGACAGCTGGAGATACATGTTCATGAAACAGAGCCTCAGGTTGGCCTGGCATACTAGCACAGTCGGAGTCCAAAAATCCTGAAAATCAGACTTCCAAGACATAAGATGCTCCATTTTCTGGGTTAGACATCCCATCTACAAGCACTAGTAGTGCAATCCCTTGCATTACCTTAAGTGATTTAGACATTTGACATTTTTTTTAAACCAATTTCTTAGGCTGTATCTCTTCTGGGAAGCTTAATTCTCTTTGCTACAAAATCACAATTGCAAGTTGTGACTCTCCAGTGTGGAGAGAGGGCAATTCTCATTTTATCACTTGATCATTTCACAGCTTCTCATTTTATTCATGATTATTCTTAAGTGGTTTAAATCCAGGATTGACATAGTAGGCAGATCCCAAAGTCTGGGATCCTAGTCCCCACAACTGGTAATTCAGTGTAAATAAGAGATATCTTTCTGCACCTAATTGCCATCCATTGGGAGAGTTAGAAGTCCTTGGGTGAAATCGCCCCATGGACACAAAGTGATCACACATCTGTGCTGATCCCAGAGCTGTGTAGTGGAAGTTACGCCACATCTATAAAACTTAGATGCTGAACAGAAGAGTGCAGAGCTGTGGCAAACACGGTTCTGGCTTGAAACACAGTAGAAGAAAGCTCAGCAAAAATGTTTCAGACAATTTAAATCAAAACACTGACTGTACAAATTTAACTTAGTACTCTTGATGATGAGACTAATAAAAGCCCAGCTGCTCAGCACTTTTGACTTTCAGCTCACACTGCTTATATGCAAGATGACTTTGGTTCCAAACTGAATGTTGCTGGCTGGAGATTAATAGGTAGGCCGAACATATGCTCGCTGTCTTGTTTTAGGATAAAAGAATAACCTTTAAAGTCTAAAACATGAAGTCTGAAAACCAGCCTCAATAATGCAAACAGATTGTAAGGCAGCCTCCTCCTCTGTGCAATAATTAATATTAATGACAAAATCTCTCATTTTTACTGATTTCAGTGACGAAAAGGTCCAGTCCTGCATAACTTAGTCTCTTCTGTGCCTTAACCAAGACAACCAGACAATACCAAACAGACCTTCCCCTTTTTTAGTTTTTTTTCCCACATACTTTTGTTAAGGGTCTTAGCAATGTTTTAAGGCAAAACAGAATAAAACAGCATAAATACAATTTAGTTAATACTGTTAAATTATGATATCTCCATTTTCTCTTTAGAATGTTGCCCAGTTGGCAGCAGTTTTCATTTCTAAAAATAATTTCGCACCTGTATTTTTATTTTGCCACAATTAAAACCAGTAACAAACATGCCACCATAGCAGTTGCCAGCAAAATCTTTCAAAAGGTAGCCTATCTGCATAAAAAAGTTGTGTAACATTCTCATACATATTTGCTTATTTTTGGAGACATGCAGTTCTGTCTTAAGACCCTATATTGGTGACTACAGAGGCTGACAAAAATGCTACAGTAAAGGATGTCAAATGCTGCTCTGTGAAGTTATTTTAAGGGCCTGCTAAGGTGGATTGCAGAATTAATGTCGGCTGCAGGACCCTGTTTTGAGACAGATCATTATTAGACGGTGCTTGACTTAATTTTTACGGGGCTGATATTTTCATGCTTTTTTTATACTGTATTAGCTTATGGGCTAAAGTAAACCCCTTTGCTGATCAAGTAAAGATGAAACTTGTTTCTTTGCTGTCCAGTAGAATTTCTAGAGTTGGTCACTTGCTTTGAGAAACTTGGTGTCCTGCGGCCCTGCATGTACAAATTGATATCAATATATATTTGCAAGGAAGGAAGTGACAGAACAGGCATGCTCTTTTCTATAAATCATACATCCTCCAATTCCCTTTCTTTTAATGGCACTCAGAGGAGCACATGGGCTGCAGATCACAAATGGGAGGCCATCACTTCTCTCCCCAGCCAGCTCAAGGGTGGCATTCAAGTGTTCTAGTTCGATGTGAAACTGCCCTTTACACTTAGTAATCAATATGAAACATCACTAATGTTTGACTCACCCTTAGAAGTGTTTTTTTACATGGTCAAAAGAAGATAAGGCTAATGGGAATCTGCACTATCCCAGTGGCTCTAAGGACTCTGGGTCACTGCATCTCTTCTTAGCCCTCTAAATCATCCAGTACCAGCATCCGACAAAAACATAAACTCCCAGTACATAGAATCAGTCTCTTGAGAAAATTGTGTTGTACCTCAGAAAGAAACCAAAATATATGAAAGGTTTGCTAAGGCACTATTTGCTTGAACCATGGAATTATGGAAAAATTGGAGAAGCCAAATAACCCTAAGAAGGGAATGTTTCCCATCATAAAGAAATATCCCACCAGTGGCTCCCTGCCAGCTGAGTCTGGGAGAAGGAAAGGACACCACCTCCTCTAGAGCAGCACAATCAAAACCAGGCAGCAGTCATTCTGCCTACTCAAAAATCACCCCGTTGGAGTCTCTCCAGTGTAAAACCAGAGCTATGGCCCAGATACTGGCAAATAGCAGGGCAGTGCTACTATTCTTGGGTATGCTTGTGGATATAGTTTCCACAAGTTACTGTCATTGTCCCATTGAGGCTAATCACAGAAATAAAATAAGCAGTATATAACCAAAGCCAAGCAAGACTGATTTTAAAGTAGTACCAAACAAGGGAAGTTGCAAAAATTAAAATTGTAGAAGCATGTGTTATATTTCTGTTTCATAATAAAAATAATAATTAAAAAAAGGTCTGGAAAAAGGAAGTTTTATTTCCTATATTCAGTGCTAAGAACACCTATATAGAATAATTCCATATCCATAGCTATTTCTCCTCTACAGCTATTATCTGTTAGCTGACATGGAAGTCAACACACAATACAGTCTGGTGCAGTGAATGGAGTTGTTATGAGACCGTAAGAACTTTTGTCTTCTTTGCAATCTTCCCACCAGCGACTGGCCATTATGGATTTGCAATAGAAGGAGATGACCCAGCAATCTGCACAGCCCACATAGTGCACCACATTGTCTCACTGGGACTTGGTGAGCTATTCACAGATTATGGATACACCAGAGCTGAAGTGGAGTGCAAATACCTTAATGTCTTCCTTGCTTATGTCATTCCTGAGCATTATCTCTCCATCTGTAGAATATTGTCTGAGCTGCTACAGATATGTCTATTCAAATGTGTCTTAATATTCCGCTGACTGTGCCTTTTTGACATGTCCCGTCAAATAGCCAATAATGATGTATTTTTTGGCATTCCTAAAACTGCTTCCCATGTCTCTCAATTACTTGCCCCCAGCAAAATGGCTGCAGTTATTAGCTTGTGCTCCACAGTGTTATTGTGTTTAGTTCGATGTGAAGTATGACTTCCTGCCACTTATTTGCTGATGGCAACAAGCTGCCTTTCCTTCCCCCCTGAGGTTTTGTTTCCCCTCCAAAACATACTAGATTTTTTGCTGTCCAGAAGCATAATTATTCTTCACTGTCAGTAAATTCCTTAGTTTCTGTTCTGTTTATGTTCTGTTCACATCCAGCATACAGGTACTATACTTACTTAGCAACAAATAAACTTCTGGAGTATAATTAAGAGGTATTTTCAAAGTACCAGATCCAAACAGCATACAGTATGCTATCTGATACGGTAAAAAAAAAGACTGCCATAGAAAAATTACCTGGAACTTATGATTATGATTTTTTGGTTTTTGCTGTTGATCACTTTGGATTGTAGTCTTTGACTCTAAAATACAATTTCATATTAACATATGCACAGTAATGCTACAAACTACCTTGGCAGAGGTTTTTAGTTTGGTTTTGTGAAGAAGAATGAGTGTTTAATTTAATCTGCTTAGAATCAGCTAAAAATAAAGCCGACAGAAAATCATTCCTGTCTGTGTTATTTCTATTTGTCAGAAGAAAATAACAAGTTTTTAGATTTTAAAAATTCTATCTCCATTAAACACTGGTTTCAGAAAAAGTCTCTTGTCCATTTCTGGGCATCACACATAGCTATCCTGGAGTTTCTGATGAAACTGGTGGGAGGTTGTAAATGCCTATCAATGAATTGAAAACAAATAAAATCCAAACAGTGAAAAAAAACCCCAAGAAACAAACAGCTGAAATCAGGATGAAAGGCAGACAAAGCATGGAGGCAACAGAAGCATGTCTATTCCACATAATCCCATGTTCTGGCCTACTTCATTATTCCCTTTACTGTTTTCTGTACGTTGTATTTCCAGACTGTGCAACTGGATGATTGTTTGTTGACTGTACATATTACAAGTGGTACTTCAGCATTCTAGTATTTCCTGATCTGTTTAAATGGCGAAGTGTGCCCAGGCCTTTCAGCGTTCAGCTTTGACTCCCCCGCTGTGCAGACATCCTTCCCCTCCATACTCTAGTTGGCAAAGTGGCAGCTCTAACCACAATGGGTATGACATGATGAATTTGGATGTGGTGAACCAAGTCTGTAGGTGAACAGCAAGAACAGATACGAAACCAGCATGGAGATCACACTAAACATGCAGGCTTGCATTAAACAATGCCAGGGACTATTACTGGGAAATGATAAATACTGTGTTCAGACACTGTTCACATGATCAGGCTGTCCCTGGCCATATGAGCCAGTGCTGTCACAGGCCACCCCCAAGGACATTTACAGGGATGAACTCCTTGAGGACCATTCCCAGCAGGCAGTGTGTGCCCCACCGTGTTGTTTTACAGCCTGTTTACATGGGCAGGGTAGATCATGTCTGCTGGTCTCTTTACTAGTAAACAAACCTTAATACTTTTAATACCCCAATCTAGATGTACAGCCCTAGAATGCCCTAATGCACCATAGAGGTATCTACCCTAGATTCACTGTTATCTAATATGTCACTGTATTAAGATTTGGACAGAGGAAAAACCACAATTGTGATCCATTTCTGACCAAAAGAGCCTTTTAGTTCAGAGAAACAGGAGCCAGCAGTTTAACTTTGTGCCATATGCTATTACATTTGTATACACTGGGTTAGATGTGTAAAGTATTAACTCCACATTATGTTGTCAAGGAAGAATTGCTCAGCATTCATTTGATATTATGCACGACATCAGATTTAAAAGGTTTAGGACGAGAAGTATGAGAGAAAGTTATATAAACAGATTATAATAGAGAACTGTTTAGACCAATTTGTATGGTTTATCATCTAAATGAATATTTGTTTAGTTATTATTTACACTGTTGTTTATTTGCTACAATATTCTTCTCACACTTTTTGTTTTGGTAGCTAAAATTTCAGCCTCTGTCTGGACTACATTTCAGACTAGATAGTAGTAAAAATGTTCAGAGTACATTTTTTTATTACTATGACTACTTTCAGAGGGACTCCACAGTTTGATATGATTTGGGAAGAAGATATTCGCAAGAATGCTTGTAGAAAAATGAGAGACCTGTCACTTAGAGAGACCGGCTATTAACCTGAACATAGAGGCAGGAGGAAAGCACCACTGGCCTGCCTATCACAGCTTTTTAACTCCCACTATTTTCTCATGGTAACACATATTCATCGCACTTATGATTTGCTCCTAAAATTGGCAGCCTAACATAAAAGTAACACAAAAATAGTTGCAAGCTTTACAAAACAACACAAATTACTTTTCATAACATTAATCAATTGTCCTACATTTTACTGGGGAAAAGTCATCAGTATAGACAATAATCATTAAAAAAAGAAAACAAATCTGTTTCTCCTTCAGGTTCAATATTGCTAAAAAGCAAATAAATGAGAAAACAAAACCAAACAGTGTGAAAACTGTTACCCAAGATAGCTGAGTAAAACAAGCAATTTGAATACATTCTGAAGGCAGCAAATAACCCTCTGAATTGCCTGCATCTGAGGGCTCACATGTATATGTAATTCACATAGAAATCAATGTAAAGCTCTAGCTATACTTTTTATTCAGCAACTAAGAGAACCTCAGCATGAATCCCACAGAAGACAAAGAGAAGGTGATACTTTTAACTTGGCATCCATAATTTAACACAAACTCTAAAGAAAATGGATGTATTTTAAAATGTTTTATGTTTGTTCCAACAACATCTGAAAAGAAAGGGTTGTAGACTTCAGTTGAATTCAGGCCTGCAAAGTGCTAAGAAAGAAACCTGGTATCACCTCAGGCACAGCTTAAAAAGCCATCATCTAAAGGAAACCTCACATGTATCACACTTGTTCTAGGATAAGGCTATATATTTCCTCTGAAGTAAATGCAGCAAAAATTGGCTTCATTTTTAGCACAAGGAACAAGCACACACTGTAGAAAAAAAATTCACCCTCCTTATCTGTTTGGACTTGCAAACCTTCAAGCATTTCCCTGTAATGGTGCCAAAGGATTGGTTTTGGTAACTGTTTTTGAGCAAGCTCCTCTGAATGAAGCCTGCAGAAGCTAATTGCAAACCATATAAAATTAAGAGAATCAGATGGTAAAGTGGGGAGAAGTTTAATAACTTTAAAGCTACAATGGAAAGTCCATTTCATTAAAAGTTGCTATCTATAATGCTGCAAGGCATCAAAAAAAAAAATCTGTTTTTCTCTTGGCAAATTATTTCAGCAGTCCTAGGCAAAGCCCCTCCTTAATTAAACAGGTGATATACATGTAGCCTTTGAGATCAGGATATCTGCCTGCAAGGATTACTCTTGTTTCTAAAAGATACACTGTTAAATAAACAAAACTTTTAGGGCTGGGTATTAAACAAAGCAGGAAGTAGAAGCTCCCTGGCATAGCTCTGTTGCAAACAGCTTTCAAAACAGCGAGGTTTGAGGCAGAGACTGTACCATTTTGGTACACAGCACCAATGGCAAGAGGGACAGGTAATAGGAAGGAGGGTGCAAGCTGTCCCTGACTGATGAATAAAGCACTTCTCTGCTGTCTTGGAGGCCAGCAGAAATTGAGATGGTAACTTTGGGAATCAGTATGCCTGTGAAATGGCTACAGCTTCTCACCTGTAGAGCAGAGGCCTCTTGTACCCCAGCATGTTACAGGATGCGATTGACAAAGTGCTGTCCACAAAATGCACCTCGTGCACCATCAGTGCACGAGCGTACGAAACAACAGAAGAACCATGCAAACATGAAAGTGCAATTAGGAAATGAGTTTTCCAGTTTTAACTGCAAGAGGATTTGTATAGCCCACCACTAGCACTTACTGCCCCTGCAGCTTTGATGAGACTTTGATGTAATTATGTGCAACAGTCTCACTGTGAGGTGAGGGAAACCTGCTAGGGGAGCTGGAATTGCTGTGGGGTGAGGGCAGAACTGGTGAGAAATGCCTCAAGCCCTTTCCAAGAGCTCTTTGGCAGAGTGGGAGGATGTTTTTCAGAGGGTTCATCAGCATCATAGCCCAGAGCTTTGGACTTTAACCTAACCCACATAAGCAGCTTAGTCTGAGGGGACTCAGCCGTCTTGAAAGGTGTGCAAGAAAATCCAACATATGCAAGGTGATGAAACAGTGGGATTTTTTGTGTCTGGTTGAACTTAAATAAATGAATAATATTTTTGTTTGTGTTGTCTGGTTTGGCTGATGTAGTTTATGGCTGTCAGCAGCTTGTGATATTGCAGAAACAGTCCTTGTGGCTCTGTAGCAGGGTCCAAGTGACAGAGGTGAGAGTAAACAGTGTATTTCAGGAACTTAGTCATGCTCTACTCAGGACTGCTCACCGCTTCAGCCCCTACCACTGCACAGACTGGAAAAGCATGGCTATGCCCTAAGCCCACCTTAGCCCACATTTCCTTCAAACTCACACACATTCCAAGCAATCTGGTTAGTGCTTCTCTTCTTAATACTGAAATTGTGATGGGGTCTGATTAACCTGCTCCTGGTGGATTCCAAACAGGCCCAGCAGCTGTGACTTGCACAGTCAAGAAGAAGGCAGGAGGTATCATTCATGTTTGAGGGAGACTATATGTCCCTAAAGAAGCTGGTATTTCTGAGCCTAAAATAAAACATGATTCCATGAAAAATGTCCATGTCCCACAGTGCTTGTTGGTTTTCTGTCACTCCATGAATGCAGGAAACTCTGTCAGTCCATTTACACCTTTGTAGCTCAGTAATGAAAGCCTTTTGTGAAGGAAAAAGAAAGAAAATCCTAGAAAAGCTATGCCAAGAAGCTAGTCATTACTCTTCTTGTCAGTGGCTGTATCTCAGTGAACTTTATAAGTACTTCATGATAGTCCTTTTTGGTTTTCTTACTCCATAGCATAGTGGGACTGTCCACGGAGACTGTGATTCCTTGTTGGGCTTTACAAAGAGTCAATGGTTGACCAAATAGAGACAAAGGAGGTTTGTGAATCTGTTGAACTGAGGGGCTATTACATTTCTAGCTAAATTTGAGAGGAGGAAAACGTCATCTAGAACAAAAGGAGCATACTCAACCCATATGTCAAAGCCTAATAAATCCTGTCTTTAATTTTGAGATTGTGAATGGATCAATTAAATGGATGTTACATTCCTGAATGAACCCTTGTAGTTTTTATCCATTTGTAGCATAAAAGCATTTCCCTGAGTGGTAACCAGGGGCTCAGAAACAAAGGACTCTTGAGCCCACTTTCATTTCCTTTCCCCAAAGAGCTCAAGTCTGAAATAGTCTTCAGATTAAACCAGAAATGAGGACTTGACACTTAAGCAAAGCAATAAATGAAGCCTCTCCACAACAGTGGAACTTCTGGCTAAATGATAAAATATGTAGACAAAAGCTTTTCATTTGGAGCATTTCATGAGCATATCTGTGAGAGGTAAGAGCACTTCAGAAGCAGAGAAATATTTTTTTTCCTCCCTTTCACAAGAAATCATTATTCTACAGAACACAGAGAGTGGCAAGGAAAATAATTCACCTTCCCACTCAGGGGAAGGTGATAGGCTCTCCTCAGAGCCAGGAAAACAGGTGAAGCCAAACGCTGACATGGTGCCTGCAGCACCAATTCACCTGTACAGAGTTACACCATAAACTGAGCAGTCACAAAGGCAAAGATGAGCATGCCAGGACCAGCACGACTTCACCTTTGCATGGCCAAGATGAAGAGCAGGCTTCATCCAGTGCACCACTGCCCAGAGGTGAAAAATGTTTAATGAAACCGCTGGGAAGAAGAAAGGAAAAGCAGAGGGCATCATGACAAGGGTCTTCTGAGACGGTGCCATGAGCTGTGAGCTGGGTGTGCTCTGCCCCAGCTGCTGCCCTGACTCAGCAGGTGTGCACAGCAGGTCAGGGAGCCACACTTTTCTGACATGAACCAGGAATGCAGCAATCCCCAAAGAAATATGTCATTAAGGACAGCAACCATGCAACTGCCACCATTGCAGTTTCTTCCTGCTCTCCACAACTGATAACACATGTCAAAGGCAGAAATTTCAATTCCTGCTGGTTTTTGACCCTCCAGCTTCCACTCTCCTCCCAGAGATTCACAAAATACCAGCTACCTCCTCCTCATCTCACAGCTAAAGCTAGTTCAGCATGTGAATATTTGCTCACTGCAGTGACAAACAAGAAAAATTACCTTTAATTTTGTTTGTCTATGTGACTATATGCTTGACTGTGTGATGTCATTAACAATCCCTGGGATCTGTAGCTCCAAAAAATCACCAAGAGAATAAAAAGTTTCAGCACTTCCCATAAGAGACAGGCTGATCAGGACATTGGGGAAGAAAAATTATGCATAACTTGCATTTACACAGGGCTCTTCCTTAGTATCGAGGCACCAGAAGAGGTGGGTGCATTTTCAGCCCTCCTTTTTCAGATGTGGGAAGACTACAATACTGAGAGAGCAAATAACTACACTGAGGTCAGACACCTATGGAGCAGTACACAGGAGCTGGGGCTTATTTATATCATCCTCTGCCACCAACACACAGTGACTCAGCAGCGAAGCCAGTTTCAGAAAACAGCTCCAAATCTGGTTTTTAAAGTCACAGGAAGTGATGAAAGATGCCTATGCATCTCATGAATAAGCTTGTTTATTCATGCTCCCTTCATGACCATGTCCCTCACCTGCAGGGCATGGTGCAGAGAGATTGTCAGGTTTTTCACATTCACCTGGCACTCAGTTATTTGACTCCTGCATCATTCAGAGTTCTATTTACATAAGGAGCTTTGCAAGGCTTTGATCTCCAAATCAAAATCACATGAATCAAATCTGTGGGCGAAGTAGCTAACAAGTACAGTTGTAATGGAACAGGGACAGTAAGATTTTAGCCTGGTTCTAGACAACCAAATAAGCATACACACAGTCTATCTGCCTGGTTCCAGCTTGCCTCTTGTCTTTGAACCTGCTCAACACCACCAACCAAACACAGAAGCAAAGACAACTGAGATATAAGGCCTTTGCAATTGCTGCAAAAATTGATAGTCATGTAAAAGAGAGATGTCAAATGTACTTCCATTGTAGGAAAATCCACCTTTTATGGAACACAGAAGACTCCACATAGGAATGGTCCTGTTGCAAAATATCTAATCTAAAGGATTTACTGATTTATCTGACAGTGTAATTACTGTTAAAAAAATTGAAAGGAGAAAGTTCCTGACAGTGTGATAAAAGTTTTAAAGGAAAGAAAATTAGGAGTGCCTAGATTTCCAGACACAGCATCCCTCCAAGAAAAAAATCCCAAATTAGTCAGTGCCATAAATAATCCCCTAAGAGCCCATGCTTCTGAGATTGTGGGCTCAATTATTTTTGTCATGAGACTTAGAGGAGATTAAGCAGATAGGGGCAGAGCATGCTGATTAAGGAAAAAGTGGTTTGCTCAGCAGATGTCTTGTCAAAACCACATCCTTTAATCTGAAGTACAAACACACTAAGACCAGCGTTGCAAGGATCTGTTTTAACCATTAGAGCATAGTGTATTCTGGGGCACAGCAGCAGGCAATATGAAGGAAGTATGGTCATTAGGGTGCAGAGGAACTATATGGTAAATATCTTTCTGAGAAAGGATAAATGTGTTTGTCTCTGCAGTTTCCCATCAGGAGGAACTTGGGCACAGCCCTCCCTCTTTGTGAACACTCAAGTGGTGTTGTGGTGCCCCGAAGATGTGCCAGGGATAGGCTCATCTCCCTGCTAGACCTTTTTCAGGAAAAATGTGCTCCATGCAGAGCCCCTGAACCAAGCAACAGGCTGAGAACAGGACCAGGGGTGCGACCCCAAGAGAAACCACTCCGGTTCCTGGGAAGCTGGAGACAGAACAAACTCAGCTCTCTTCAGAGAGCATTGCCAAATTCAGAAGATTAACTTGGGCATTGAGCTCCACTCCATGGCTGAGACTTGGTAGCCTGAAGAAATCTGTAGCCTGAGAGACTGAAGATGAGGCTAAGAAAGTGGAAATCTTAAGTTCTGTCAATGTGGTCATTCACATGGCATGTAAACTTGACTACATGAGAAAATCCCTTTTCATTTTTATCAGCTGCAATAAAGAGCTTTGAAGTGTTTGTTCACACAAAATTAAAAATAGCATTTTTTTGTCCAAGTGTGGGATAGATTCAACCTGCTCTTCCACAGTTCAGAAGAGACTTTGTGCAAACAGGAGCTATACAGTCAACAACCAGAGACTATCGACAGTCTTTTGCAATGTTAATTCACAGTTCAATCATAACTGCAAGAAAAGTAACTTTTTCAGCAAGAGACCTGGGATAAAAAAGCCCATTGACAATTCTAGTGCTTGGTTCAAGCTGGCTGCAGACAGTACATTGCATCAAGCTAGCCCAAGGAGGGATGGAAATTACATTTCTCTGCAAACTCTTAGTCTAATAAATACCTTTGTTTCTTCCTCCTAATGTAATTAAATTCTGTGTAGAATTTGTCAGAATTTGCTTGAAGGCTTGAATTTATGAGAAGACACTAACTCATCCAAGCACATATTGTTTAAGAATATAAAACAGCATGGGAACCATATCTGCAGTATGAAGCCCCCACAGTTCTTTCATTTGTCATTTCTGAAAATGCAGATACATGGCAAAGATTATCTTCTGTACAGTATTTTATCCCTCATATATAACATTATATAAACCTAGTTCACCTGAAATTTTGAAAAATAAAGATGCCTTTTTTTTTTTTAATCTGTTCAGTTTTCTGAACATTAGTTTGGTGGAAATCTTAATTGGGTTTGATTAAATATTAACAGTGTATTACCCATACGTGTGTTTTTTCCAGCTAAATGTACAGTGACCCAAGGGCACAAGAATGTGAGTGTGCATATTTGAGGAAGTAAACACGTGCACAAAGCCATGGCCTTGAATGCAGGCATGAAATTAAACAAACAACTTCTGTCTATGGACATGAAATCCCCACACTGATGGGGTCTGACAAGCAGGGCTCGTCACACTGGGTATAGAGGTTTCCTGAGGAAAGGCTCAAAGGACTTTGCTGCAGGATGCACACAAGATGTGTAAGAGAGCACATTTCTCTGCCACCCCCTGTCCAAGGAGCACCTGCAGGCACGTGCAGAGCACCTGCTGGGAAAAGGCAGAAGAGTGTGGAAAGCCACAGGGACTCAGGCAGAAGGCATGAAGCGGTGTAAGATGTATCAGAGCACTCTCCTCATGGGTACTGTGCCTGCACCTGAAACTGAAAGGACACTGCCACCCTAGCACTGTCACCCTGTCCTTCTGTCCCTGCATTTCCAACAGGGAATGTGACTGACAAGTTCACCAGATGAGCAGCTTGAAGGTACATTGAACAACCACAAAGGTAAGGGCATTTTCCAGTTGTCCAACAGGACTGTCACATCCAGTGCACAAGCAAATGGAATGGGTCAGAGTGTCCAGACAGTACTTCACATTACATTACAACCTCTGGATATTTTTTGGATCCAGCAGCCTGTCCTGTTTAACTCCTCCCCAGTTCCAGCTCTGTGCTGCTTCTGAGCAGGAAGCAAATGTTATCACAGCTCTAGAGATGCCAGCCTTTTCAGATCACATTAAAGTCCTTGGCAGTGATGATTGCCCAAACCAAAAATTTAAACAAGCTCATTATCTAATCTTTTTTGGCTTTAAACAAAACATTCTTTTTGGCTTTAAAAGAAGAAAAGCAGCTTCTTGTCCTATTTAAAAGATATTAAAAGTTTTGGTAACATTTTAACATAACGTTTGACCAAAAGATCTCAAGAAAATTTCATACACTTCACAAAATTCTTAATTAAAGTTTTTAAAAATCAGATACATAATAAAAGTTACCTTGAAATTTATAACCATGTACATGAACAAAATTTAGAAAAAAATGATATCCTTGATTCAGCTACATTGTGCTCCAAAATCCCAGTTCAGTAAGTCTTCTGCTGACTGTATTGGGGCTTACACCTAATCCATAGCTAGTTTCTAGTAGAGCAATGAACATTTTATTCTGCATTGGCTGTTTACCTTGGTATTAGCAGAATGTGACACAAAAGGATATTTCTGACTGAATGCTTTAGGTTTGCCAGAGGTGTAGAAATAAGTTTTGCTAACAATTTTTTAATGAATATTATTGACCTCATATTGTTCATGTTTCTTGCTGCAGATTCCATTACAATCTGATGTATAAGTCGTGTATTCTGGATATGTGCACAGGCACATGTATTCATGAGAATAAACAGAAACAGATAACATGGAAAACAATGTGTTAAGCAATCTCCAGCCTGCTAAAAGGTGCAATTATTTTTGCTGGTTATAGCAAAAATTTAATGTAAGAAAATTAATCTTGAGATGGCTTTGCTGGAAAACACTCCAGCACAGAGGGCAAATGGGAGGTTGGAAACCCATAAGGAGGATCAGGCTTGCATTCTAATTTCCTTCCTTCAAGTCTGTGAATGTGTTTTGGGGATATCAAGTATTTCACTCACAGAATATAGAAGGTTTCAATGTTTGTTCCTCCCTCCTTCACAGCCCCACTCCAGCTGCTGTCCTGGGCAGCCATTGGAGATCTACTATCAGCTAATTCACCTTTGTGATCTAGGCACAAAAATTTTTCCTATATAGGACAGTGTAAGGACTGTGAGGCTGTAAGGCTCATTTTATGCAAGAACGGATGGAAAGTTTTTTCCTGGATATCCTAGGAAAACACACTTGGGTTACCTGTATGAACATTAACTTCACCATTCACTTTCAAGGCATCTCAGATGACAGTTAAGCTAGAAACTGTGTTTTCAGCATCATCCACCTGACATGTCCAGGCTCATGGTTTCCAGGAACCATTGTGTTTTTGCTTAATTGCTTTCAGATACAGCCTACAAGCCAGACACTTCCATCACACACATTATGAATGGATGCTGCACCATTTGAAGGCAGAAATTATGTCAGAGGAAAGCAGGAAAGGCTGTTGTCAGGAAATTGTTTGGAAAACAACACACTGAGGAGAGGTGATGTATACCAATACATGGAATCTGCCTTTAGCCTGAACTACTGTCATATGAAACCTTCAGTCTGTGTGTCACTTCAATTTGAGCCATTAGACAGTTTTCCTCAGTCACCCTGTCCTGGGAACATCTCTCTAGAGACAACACTGGATGATACAATCATTATTATCACATGACACCCCTCCTGGGACTGTTAACAAATGGATCCTGAAAATCCGTCAAGACCATCAGTATATTACAAAGATGGCAGAGATAGCCATTATATAATAATTCTTCCACAAAAAATGTAGTTTAAACAACATGATATTAAAGCCAAATAGCCTATTCATCAGCAAAAAAACCAGAACAATCCTTAGACTCACTGACCCCATCAATGTTTAGGTCTTCTATTATAGGTGTTCAGAGCTTATTAACTAAAATGTTTCTTCGTAAATGTTTGTATATATACATAACACGCTTCTTCATGTGCTGGAGGTGAAAATTACAGTGCATTTTTGTGCACACAAGAGAAACAAACCTGATGGGTGAAGGCTGTCAGAACAGCAGTGGTACTGGTACTGCTAATGTCTAGTTCATAATTTTTAATTGTTTTCTAGTAGACAAACCATTCACCAATCACTGGTCTCATATTGAAGTTTTTACAGAATTCAAACATCTCTATTCCTGATTCAATCAATTTGAGGTCTTCAAAATCCTGGGTTTAGCTATACCTACGTGTGCTGGTTTGAAAGTAA